>JAWWLZ010000118.1:1790523-1829583 GCA_035041345.1 Poliocrania exsul | reverse complement strand
TCATGGACAGAAACTTGGAATGTCTCCCCTCAGACAGTACAAAGATTTCTATTGTGAGCTCTGATGAGCCAGGAAATTTTGGATCTTAAACTTATCACTCTTGTAAGACCAAATGTTGCATATTCAGTTGCTCAGAAGGTTGTAGTTTTGCAGAGGTGTTACCCATGGAGAAACAAAACTTGAATCAGTGTCACCTGGGCTTATGTCTAAAGAGAGATCTCCAAGGAGGTCCCAAGGAGGAATATTGACTCTGTTTGCCAAAAAGAGGATTAGAAGTGCCTTGACAAGTGGACATGAAGAACTTTGCAAGGGTGGTCAAAAAATGAGTTCTAAGACAAAGGAACAACCCTTTTATTGAACCAATGACTGTTCAGAGTAGAAGAAACTCTTCCCTGACATCCCAATACAAAACCATGTGTGCCTGGACATGTTAAAACACCAGCTCTATTTCCCAGATCTTCTTACAGAACTGATCATGAATCAAGAGAAGGGAAAGAGTTAGAAAGTAAAATAAAACATGTTTTGCTAAGAAGTTTGACACTCAAAATAATAATATAAGTGAGAGGGCAAGAGCCCTCACACCCTTAGGAATCCCCTGGGAAAAGCTGGAGCAAACAACCCCCAGGCTCCTGGGCTAACCTGCTGCAGGTACATTTGACCCCCTTGCCCAAGCTGTATTTCATTAGTATATCTCAAGGAGGATGGGCTGTTAAATGATTCAAGCTGGCTAAGATCTGCTGCAATGGAAAATGTGTGTATGCCTCTGTGCCTCTCCAACTGAAAAACTGTTTGCTAAAACAGATCAGCAAATGGTCCTTGCAAACTGGGCTGTTCACCCAAGAGTAGAAAATGCAGGGGATTTGAAACTGCATTTTAATTTGTCACACTTCTGAATAATTTATTGCACATCTCACCATATATTGAAATTAAAACCTGAAGTATGACATACAGTAAATAATTCAGACTGGCTCTTTCATCGAGTGTGAGCTGGGTTATTGATACTTCATTTTAGTTAGATAGACATCCATGTCAGCTGCTCTTGGGGATCTCTCCATGGGCTAATTTTGCTTGTGTTGATACCAGTGAAAAATTCAGGGCTGTGATCAGAGGGCTAGGGCTCCTCTCCAGGCTCAGAGTTGGGTTGTTCAGCCTATTGCAGCATTTCAGTACTTTAAGGGAGCTTACAAGAAAGATGGGGACAGACTTTTTAGCAGGGCCCAGTGTGATAAAGCAAGGGGTAATGGTTTTAAACTGAAAGAGGGTAGATGTAGATTAGATATAAGGAAGAAATCTTTATGATGAGGTGGTGAAACACTGGCACAGGTTGCCTGGGAAGGTGGTGGGTCCCCCATCCCTGCACACATACAGGACCATGTTAGACAGGGCTCTATGAAGCCAGATCCAGTTGAAATTGTCCTGCTCACTGTGAAGGGATTGTACCAGATGGCCCTTAAAGGTCCCTTCTAACCCAGATTGTTCTGTGATCCTCTGAAATCCTCCTGTAGGCAGCCCATGGATTCCCTGTGCTCAGTACTCCTCCAGTTCTCCTGATAAAACGACTGCAAGGAAGGTTTCCTGAAGCCTGACAGGCAAAGGCAGTGACCTCCTCGGAGGGTGCAGCCTCAGGAATCCTTTAGGAGCAACCCCAGAAGGCTGCAGGGATTGATCCAGCCCTGCTCACCCCCAGGACACGTCCCCCGTGGCTGTGCAGGCACAGCAGGAGCAGCAGAGCCGTGTCCTCTGCGGGGCCACGGCAGAGCCCTCACACCGCAAACACACACACGTGTTACTGCACAACTGTTTGTGTTATTTGAGATCCAAATCTTAACAGCCAATTAGGATCTCATTAGGGTTCTATTTACATAGCTAATGAAGATAATTTATGAGGAAAGAAAACATTTGAGTCTCCCCAGCACAGTCAGTTGACTTTAACTTGGGTGACGCAGACAGCCAAGTGCATTTAGAACTTCCTTTTTGCCTGGCTAAGAGGGCCAACAAAAGGACATTAATCCATGGGGAGGCAGGACTTAAACCTCTCTGTGTCTCGATTCCCACTGACCAGGGGCAATGAGTTTTCCATTCTCCATGCACTGTTTAGGGTATTGCCTTCTGTTGAGAAGAAAAGGTGTGGTTTGCCTTTTCTTTATCTTCTTTTTCTTTTTGTTTGTTTATTTGGTTTTGGTTTGTTTTGTCAATCAAAAAAAAAAAAAAAAAAGAGGGGTCACCAGACATGTTCGAAGTATGTGGATTGGTCCTGCTCAGCCTGTTGCAGAGGAAATCTGCATTTTGCTGTAGGTAATCCAGAGTTTACTGCGGGGCAGTGTGAATTTGTCATTCCTAAATTTGAGGAAATATTCACTGAATGGGTTTCTGCAGTGAAATGTGGTGTTTAGAGAGTGGGGCTGTACCCCAGACCCCTTGGTGCTGCCTGTAGGCTTAGGATTATAGGGAATGCCTGGAGGGCACTGGCTCCGTCCTTCGGGGGGTGGGAAGGAGTCAGTTCTGTTTGATCAGTGGGGGTTCAGCAGCTCTGATTTGTGCCACTGCAGCTCAGATTTGCAGGAACAGGAGGAAATGGAGCCCTGGTCTGCAGGGGCAGAGGGAGGGGACACAGCAGAGCTGTGGGCTGTGGGCTTTGCCTGCCGGTGCCAGGGCAGGAGGCGCCTGCTCAGGGCCAGCCGTGCAGCTCCCCAGGAGGGGCCAGACCGACGAGTGACACCGTGATTGTGGCACAGGGCTGGGACTCGTGTGCCGCCGCCCCAAGCTCATTGCCACGGCCCGGGAAGCAGCTCCCTGAGCGAGATGGAGCTGTGGTTGGAGGTGTCCAGAGCAGCGCCCTGGGTGGCTGTGCTTGCCCGCCTTGGCACTCCGGAGCAACGCTGCTTTCTTGGGAGAACTGCCTTGAGGGGAAAGACAGCACTTGGGAAGGAAGAGAAGGGAGACACTTGTTTCTCATCAAACCCAAATATTGACATTTCCTGCCTGATAAAGCTTTTGTTCCTGAACCATTATTAAGGAAAAATATTTACAAAGTTAGAAGAAACTCTAAAGCTGGAGCCCATGTGGGAATCATGGGAGACTGTCTATAAGGAAAAGATCCTGGTGTTTTGTCATCTTCAGGCAGGGTCTAATCACAGAAATGCCAAGATATTGTAACAAGTGGCTTTAGGAAGGGCTCAGTCTTCAGCTGTGTTAAGCACACACAGTTTCAGCTGAGCTTTACAAGTTCACTAGATTTGGACTTGATATTCCTCTCCAAGACTTCAAACAGAAACACTAAAAAGTTGCAAGCCCAGGTTGAGGTAAAGCAAAAAGTGCCCTGTGTTACAATCCTACATATTCAGCTATATAAAAATGTGAATCTGTATTGATGATCGGATTGTAATTATGAGCAAATTGCACTTTAAAGACCAAACCATTCACAGAGGCAGCAGAGAACCTTTGTAGACCTTTGGGTGAACACAGGAAATTAAATGCCTAATAATGACATCTAGGCATAAAAAGAAGAAGCTAATGCCTTAAAATCAGAAACAATCCATCTTCTTTGCCTCACTAATAACTCCCTGATTACTCCTGGTATCCCTGAGAACCTCTACAGTGAGATTCTGATATTTGTGCTTTGCTGGCTTTTTCCCTCCTTGCCACTTATTTTAATGGTGCTGCAGAAGCTCTTCATTCTTGTGGTGTTGCTGATCCAGTTGGTGCAGATCACATGGGCAGCATTCCCAGGGAGACTGGGTCACCTAGGAAGAGAAATCAGCTTGGGAAAATCACTCCTCTTTTTTCATACATCCTTGTTCCTCCTCCCCCTGTCCTCATCTGTATGTGTGTCTCTCTCACAGTAAAAAAAAAAAGAGGAGGAAAAAAAGGCAAAAAAAGCTTTGAAGGCTTAAATCTCAGATGTGAGCTTACTTGAGCTTTTATGGCCTTTTTTTTTTAATCCAGAAAAGCTTAAGTTCACTCAAAATGGCAATTACTTGAATCTAATTGGAACCATTTTATGTAGCTCCAGACTCATTGCTTGATCTCAATAATAAATGAACTTACAAAATATTTTTGTTACTGAAAGAATTGTAGCTGGGCAGGGCAGATCATCAATCATGATTTCCTTTTGTAGGCTTAATGTGAACCTCATTTGATTTTGAACAAAACAATGTTAGCTGCAACATTAGCTACTGTACCTTCAGCTATGGCAGGGCAGGGAACCTGGCTCCTATAGATTTTTAAATCCCAGTTTACAAGTTAAAGATTTTAACTGAGATTTACTTATTAAATGAATTTACATTTCATTTAAATATAAAGGAGAAGAATGTATTTGTAATGTGGAAGTTCCAGCTGAGATCAGGACCCCGCTGAGGGCAGTGCTGTGCACATGCTCGGAGAAGGGATTACTTTTCAGACAAACCAGCTCTTTGAACCTGTTTATTGCACCAGTTTTGGCAGAAGAGACGGAGCAGGGCTGGGTGCTGGGCTGGGAAGGAGCAATGTGCTGGGAGGGATGGTGGCAGCATGTGGTTTGATCTGCTGAGTTGTTTGGGACTGTGCTCTTGGCAGGCAGGATTGCTTCACTGAGTTCCTGTGCTGAACAGAGGGCAGACGGAGTGAGGAGGGAAGGGACCTCCATCTTTGGATGGGTTAGCCATGGGAAGTGCCAGGCCTGACCCCAAACAAGGTTGTTGAGCTGCAGTGTGAGGGGGAGAAGTGGCTTTGCTGTGGTTGTGCAGCAACCCCAGGCACAGTTAAGTGATCACTGATACCTCTTGCCCAGTTATGACTTCATAGTGAAGGCACAAAACTTGAATGAGATTGGACTGAATAGTTGTCTCTGGGACAGATTGTTTTGGGGAGGAATTTGGGACCACGTGTTCATCTGGTGAACTGGGTAAAAATGTCTTCACTCCCATCATTGAGGTGTTGTTTTGAAAAAAAAAAAAAAGACATTGAAACCTGCCCAAAGAGGTGAAACCTGCCCAAAGAGGTGTTGGTCACACATCCTCATCTGGCAGCAGCACTTTCTGACAAGCCCACTGCTCACCCCTGCTCCTCTCCCTGTCCTTGGAGCTCTTCTCCCCTTTCACCTCTCAGCAGAACAGCCCGTACAATTAACTGCTCCCAACCTGAGCTGGAGGAAAGAGTCAGATTTAGCTTAAATGTCTGGAGAACTTTCATCCTAACTTGGAGAGACCTGACATAGGGAATGGTTGTGCATGTGAAGTGGAGGAGGCACTAACCCACAGTGAGGATGTGGGAAGCAAAGGTGATCTCTTTCCCTGGTTCCTGCAACCAGAAGAGGGTTTATTGCTCTGGAGTGACACTCACTCCAGAGCAATAAAGATGATGCCAGCCACAAGCTGGGTGCCAGTTTGGAGCACCCTGTGGATCAAACAGGGTGCAAACCCATGTTGTGGTACGTGCTGTTGTGTGCCAATGCAGAGCCCCACAGATCCTGGCAAAGCTGACCACAGTTTGTGGCCAATGCCGTTCAGCTCCTCTGTGGGAGTGGCTGAGCACTGGCCACGGCCCCCAGCGAGTCCTCAGAAGTCATTTTGCCTCCCCTCAGCTCCGACTCCCGTGGCTGCCCCGGAGCTGCTCCCTGGATCGCTGCAGCTCCACTTTCAAGTGGTTTCGCCTCTGGGCACCTTTAAACGCTGCCTTATCAACAGCTGCTGTACAGATAAGGGAGCATCAGCGAGTGGATGAAACCCCCACTAGCTGACTGAAGTGGTGACAGTCCTACCCCAGGTCCCACACCCTCCCCGGGGCTCCGGGCAGGCAGAGGTGGGAATGGCCTCGGGCTGCACCTGCCCTGCTTCCCAAGCAGCGAGCTGGGAACGCGGCGGGGCCCGGGAGCTCCGGGGTGAGGGCCAGGCCAGGAGGGTCTGTCCCCAGCGGGTTCCCACCCTGGGTTGCTCTGACACTGCCAGGGCAGCAGTTTGCTCGCAGCCACCCCGGTGCAGAAGCCAGCAGGGAGGCAGCTTTCCCATGCCAGCTGCCTCCGTGCCCAGGAATGTTCCCAGGCACACTTGATTTACTAGTAGAGATGTAGCCTCGGAGGAGGAGATACAAACAGAGCTGTGGGTCTAGCTGGCTCCTGTGGAATTTTGCCCTGGGCTTTGCAAGAAGAGGATTTTGCTTCTCTGCAAGTGCAACGGGCTCAGGAGGAACATGGAGATGTGGGAAGGGAAGGAAGTGGGGAATAAGATGCATTTTTTGTCACTGCTTTGAGATTGGGCAGTGATATGACAGGCCACTGGTATTGCTGCACCTGCATTTCTGGTTGACGCCCTAAGGTGGGTGTAAATAGTGCCTTCCACACACGTGAAAGGGAAGTTGCAGTTTCTGGGAAGGAACTGGAGACACTGTGCCCCCTGACTCCATGTTTCTGAGAGCCTCGTGTTGGCTCTGTGAGCCCAGCACGCTGCCCAAAGCCTTCTCAGATGCAGGTGCCAACTTCCAATTGGCACCCCTGGCTCAGCAAGGGTGAGGCAGAGATGAACTGCAAAGAATGACACAGTGCTTTGGGTCAGAGGGGACCCTTCCACCAGACCAGGTTGCTCCAAGCCCCATCCAATGTGGCCTTGAACACTCCCACTCGTGGTTAACTCGTGGTTTCCATTTCCCCCTTAAGATGGGATTCGATGCTGAGGTTTCTTCCACTTTTAGGATGTGAAATATTACAATAAGAGAAAAGCTCTAAAGCCTCCCCATCTGGGTGAGTTTTACCCTTTCCCGGGTTTATTACATCATTTCTGCCAGAGCAGCAGTGTTAGAAATGCTTTTATCAGTAGCAGGGCTAATGAAGAGTTTGCCAGGAGCTGATACTCTCTTGTGTGACACTGAAAAATACTGTTTCTCTCAACACAATGCCATTAGTCCTTCTGCTCACCTGCTGTTCTGCTTCAAATTCTTGGAAGTTAAAAGTTTAATTTAAATGATTACCATGTGGCAGCTCAGGAGTCTCCTTTCCACATGGGGTTTTGGGAGAGGCACTGAGCAAATGACATTCAGTTGGGCTGGCAGTGAAATCACTTCAGCTCAAGGGAAATAAACCTGTATTTTATCATATATGTGGATATTCCTTTGGAGAGTTTGTACAAAAGCTTTTTCACAGTTTCAGCCCTGGAAAATTCAGCTTGTTTTATCAGAACATGTCCAATATTGTAAATGAAGGAAAGGAAGAAAAGGAAAAAAAATATTATTTCATGGTGTATTTTTTTAATCTATCAAGGTTCCTTAAAATTAATGTCTGATGTTTTAGACGTTGCTTAGGGAAAAAAAAGATACAAAACAGTCTACTTTTTATTAAATTTATTTTGTAAGGAAACTATTTTCCCACCAGCTGCAGAAATGAATGTCACATTTGATTGTGCAACTTGGAATTTCAATTTTCCGCTGGTATGGAGAGAGTGGCCCTGATTTCTCAAGGATTTATTCACTAACTTGAATTTTAGGTCCTCAGGGTTCTTCCTGGACTGTGTGAGCATCTGAACTAGGATTTATAGAATCCATTCAGTCAGCTTGAAATTATCTGTGGTGTTAATTTGGGGCTTGGGCTGATCTTGCCTCTTTCCTTGTTCATGTGCTGGTTGCCTTGTCTGGCAAAGAGGGGCAGGAGACATTTCAGGGCAGTTCTTTTTCCAGTATCCTGTATGCAGGAGGCTTGGGATGCACACAGGGAGCAAGGGAGACAGAGGGACACAATAAAGGAAGGTTATTCCATGTTTCCCCAGCTTAGTATTTTGATTTATTTGAAAGGAGTTTATTCCACAGCTGACTAAAGGACTAAAGGAATGTGTGAAATGTTTGGTATACCCACCTTCATGAATGGGAATGTTTACTTGAGTGTCTGCACATGAATGCTTATAGAAAACAACGTGTAAGGAAGGGCAAATCCCCTACAGTAACACAACACCAAGGCTGTGTAAGTCCAGGCAGAGAATGCAGAATTGATGGGAATAATGGAATTAGTAATTGGACAATGCAGCACATCATGAATGTTTTATGGTGCTGCCTTTGCAGACTAATCCTGAACAGGCTGATGGATGTGCTCACTTTTACAAGCACAGAAACTGAGGACAGATAGGCCACTGCAAATATCAGGGGAAAGCAGGGAGCTGAGGGGTGGTGAGGGAAGGGAGTTAAAGGTATTAAGGAAGGTAAAGGTTGGCCCAGGCTTTCCCAAAGTGCTGAGCAGGTTGGCTGTACAACACCCCTCCTGCAGTGGGCCTGAGGAAAAGCAAAGGGAGGAGATGGTGGCACAGCAGGTGAAGGAATTCACTGTGTGCTCTGTATGGCAATAGATGGTTTGGGAACAAATCTCTGTTGATACTCTGACCAGCACCTTTATTGCCCTGACCAAGGCTGTAAAAAATCCTCTCTCTTGAGTGGAGATAGACACTTATAATATCAGAGCTTTTCCCTGTTGTCCAATGAAATTATCATACTCCTGCTGGATTTATGGGTTGTGGTAAGAACTGTGGGTGAGGCACTGCAGGAATTAATCAGAAAACTGTTGGGTAATAGATTTGGTATTGAGCTTCTCAAAAATGTCTCTGTGAGCTGAGCACTTAATGTCTCACTGAAGTTTTGGGATCTTAACCCAAACACTGTGTCTAACCTGCCTATGCATCAGTGAGTCTCACTGTGACCTCTGCAGATCTTTGGGCCCCCGTGTGCCTGTCATTAAAAACAGGCTGTCTCTGCTCTCTGCCCCTTTTTCCCTTCTGTAAGATGGAGACAGAGGTTCTTCCTCCCCTTGGAGAGGAACGTGGAGGCTGAAAAATTCTTTCCAGAGAGAGTGCTCAGGCATTGGAATGGGCTGCCCAGAGAGGGGGCGGATTCACCATCCCTGAAGGTTTTTAAACTGAGATTGGCCATGGCACTGAGTGCCATGATCTGGTAAAGGGACTGGAGCTGGACCAAGACTTGGACTTGATAATCTCGGAGGTCTTTTCCAACCCAAGTGATTCTATGATTCTATGAATACAGGGAGATGACTGACTAGGACACTGACTTCGAGGCTACAGATGCTCTGAGGATAAACAGTACCTTGAAGCAATTCAGTGTGTGCCTCTAATGATTAGTTTCTGCAGTTTGGAATGTGCTTTCTGGAACACCACAGAGGGAGTGGAGAAGAGCCTGGGAATGGCCAAAGGACGCTGCTCTCCTAACACCCCTCCCAGTCAGCAAAGTTTGGAGCACACAAGAAAACAAACTACCAAATAAAAGCTACATGGTGGTGTTTGACCAGAGACCTGTGCCCATGGAGCTTCTCTGGGAACCAGGAACAAGGGATGGCATTGAGAGCCCCTTGCAATGGCTTCAGTGCCCGTGCAGAGCAGGTGCAGCAGTGACTGCCCGTGCCCAGCACACGCCGTGGGGCAGGCACAGAGCTTCTCTATTGCTGCCTGCAGGGCTGCCTGGTTTTAGGAGGATATTTAAAAATTGGAATGATAATAACCTGAGAAAACATGACTTTAGACCAGAAACTAAAACTGCAAGCATTCATTATCAAAGGCAAAGAAGTGTTAGAGAGCATGAATGCCCGATGATGCAATGTTTTTCATCCTGCAAGTGAGCACAGAAAACCTTTTCATATGCCCTAAATCTGCAGCTACAATAAAGCCTTCATACAGACAATCTGCTTAAACAGAACGTCACGCTTGCCTTTATTTTATTTTAATTGCAAAACATTATCCAGTTTCGCTGCTAAAATCTGCCCTTCTTAAGGCAATATGCGTAGCTTTATTTTATCCTCCATTTTGCTTGACGTCATCTCTGCAGTGATGAAATTCTAAGCTCCTGAAGTGGACCACCTATGACGCAGCCCATTCCATTTTTTTCTGTGGGGGAACTCCCTCACCTCATTGTCTTCATAACAAGACTTATATAATTTAAAAATCCTGTTTTACTCTGAATCTTCTGACCAGAATAGTTGGCATCCCTGTCTCTTCATTGATTATACATGGGAGCCGGTACCACCAAAACAAGTAGGAATTTTGACTCTGTCTTTAAGGCAAGATTGAGTCCTGGGATTCCAGGTATTTGAGATTATTATTATTGCCATTAACCTTGTATTTAGTCCCAAAAAATAGCACTGCCTTACTCTTAGTGCTTTTACTTGAAGGTCTTGCAGGGACTTACAACGTAATCATCCCCATTTCCAAGGAGGGAAAACTGAGGCACTATGAGAAGTAAAAGGACTCTTCTTTCACTGGGAAGAGAACTGAGGTCTTCTAAATCTCAGTCAGTTCACTGCCCACTGAACTCCCTAGGCTGGCACTCTGTGGCCATTCCTGCTGCATGGAATGAAATGTGCATCAGTGGTGGCAGTGCCTTGGAATCTGTCCACTGGTGGCTTGGCTGTGTCGAGGTGTTGTGGCTTTTCACCTCTTCATGATAAAATCCACCTGTCAAATACTGAATTTTGAAATTTGGAACTTTGTAGCATCAAGGGGAAACAGTAAAAAAAAGGGTTGTCGTATTAGGCTCCCTTTTCCCTCTTTCCCCAGGCATTTTATTATAAATTGTAGGAATTGGTCTTGCAATTTCAAAGCTGCACAGCCACGTGAACTGGTTGCTACAGCCTTTATTTGCAGATGTAACAAACTTGGGAGCAACTGTTATCATCCACTGGCAGTGGAGACATGCTGGAAATGTAGAAGATCCCAGGCCTGCATTGTATTTCCTGATAAATTCCAATTTTCCTGCCACTGTGACGGAAAGAGCAGAGATTTGATGAATGAAATTGAAACTCGCTACAAAACAGAGCAACAGCTTTGAAGAGCTGCCAGATTTCAGCGAAGGTGAATAAGACAGAAATCGACATTTCTGAATAAGCTGCCTTTCCCCTCTTCAAAAACAAATCACTGTCTTGTAAATTATCTTCTCAGGTGAGAACTCATCCTTCACGGAACAGGAGACAGGCTGTGCAGCACAGCCCCTTGATAGATGTTAACAGACAAACCACCAAAAGACAAATATGAAAACAGTATTAAGTAATGTTTTAAAGAATGGCCACACATCATATTCACACAGATGCCAACAGGAAGCACAGCTCAGGAACAGAAAAGCTTTCAGATAATCTCCACCCGTTACGAAGGCAAAACCTCAACATCACTAACACTTCTTAACTCATTCTCAGCAGTCACCCCTGGTGCTGTACCATGCATACGTTTCATACTTCAGCACAGAGTTGTATCAAGAGGCTTATTCACTAAAATGTGTAAAATCTATAGAAAAGCTCACCACTATTAATATTTCACATCTCACATACTTATCATATCCAGGGGACAGTGGGCTGGAGGGGGAATTTTCAGGAATGCCCAGCATGGGTCTGTGGGGTGGCTGCTGAAATGAGGAGCAGAACTGTGAAGTATCAACGTGCAGAGAGTGATGTGAGACCTGCAGACCTGTGTCTCTAACTAGACCAGAAATTAGGTTGTTTCATTAAGGATTGCAAGGTGTGGACACAGAGCTTAGTGAGCCTTTCTCATCTAGGTCTTCCAGCCAAAGTTTTCTGCCCATCAGCAGAGATGGTTGCAATTTAACCAGCTTGGGAAAGAAGACATTATATGGTGGCAGTGGATACATGTGATTTGGTACAGGGTTTGTGAGGAAAAATGTTAAGGGAAGAAAAATTTTTCTCTTTCCCCCACCATGTTGTAAAACCTGTCCTTATTTAGATACTTTTCTATTATTTAACTAAGAAACCCCAACAACACCTGAAGTTGATACCTGTCAGCTGTGTTTGGGTCCTGAAAAGGAACACCTGGATCTGAAACATTAGCAGCAGGTGCTGCTAACTGAGTAGTTACTGGCTAAACACCTCTAGGAAAACCCACTAAAAAACCAACAACAAATAGAATGCATGTGGGAAAGAAGAAAGAAATTAATCAGTGCAGTTAACTATACAAAGTTCAGGAGCAGGGAAGTGAAGTGTCACAAAGGACATTAACAAATATGCACAGTTGGATTTCCCAAACCCAGATCTTTTCAGCATAAACAATGTTTTCTCTCCCTGGCAGGAGTTTAGCTGAAGAGCAGGATTGATCTGAAAGGAACTCTGTAAAATGAAGTGACACTGTGGGAGCCCACTGTGCCAGGGCTGGACCTTTGGCTGATGTACAGCTCAACTCCACCATTTCAGGTGAGGAAATAGAGCACCAGGAAAGGTGCCCCTCAAGCTTTGGTTCCTTTCTCTCTGATGCTGCTGCACAGCTCTAGGGGTGCAAAGGGCACAAGGGCTCATTTGAGGAGCTGGAAGTCTGGGTGGGCACATCCAGACACGTTTGACTCCACAGACCAAGGGCTGCCTTCATCACACTGAAATACACCAGTCTCTAAAGCTCTGTCACAACAAAGACGCTTCTCAGCTGGTGAGCTCAGTGTGCTGGTGTGGTGCGGCAGAGCAGGCCTGAACACCACGTTCAAAGGCAGCACTCAGTCAGTGATGAGGCACAAACCATAAGCAAACCTGCATGGATGATACTCTGAGGGCCTTATTCCTGTATTCACCAGGGCACTGGCTGCAAGGGAGACAGATCTGCGCTAGGGAGGCATCTGTATGTGGTGGGGCACAGCTGGGGTTCTGATGTGGGTGCCACTGCACTCAGGGCACATGTTACAAGTGCTTCAGTGTTGTCCTGTGAGACCTCAAGGAAACAGATGGGAAGGCAGAGTTGCTGTCCCAGCAGCTCCTGATCTAGATAGACTGAGAGATGACAAAGTAGAAGGGAAATGTGTTTTATGGCTGAGAGAAGACTGTGAGAGCCTATTTTATTTAAAATCAGAGAGGGGCAAACCTACAAGACCCCATTTATATGAGATCAGAGCATATGCAGGCCTCCAGAACAACCACAAACACGCTTCTCCCTTCTAAGGCTCATGATCCTAATAAAGAAAGCTCCTGGAGATAACATAGAGCTGGGCAGTCAGTACAGCCTATGCTCCAGGCACAGGGAGTAAGTGTTGAGGCAAGAAATGACTTTTTCCTGGCATGACCCACTAAGATAGAACTGGAATGGCAATTAGAAGTTGAAGTGCTCATTTAATGTCAGTGATGTGTAAACTACGTTGCCATTGTTATTTTAGTGCTGATTTACATAATTGGTATACCCTGAAGTCACACGGCACGAACTTTCAGTTCATGCTAAAGACTTGCAGGAAGTCATAAAATTAAACTTTATCTGTGCTGGAATGCAATGGAAAAATAACTAAACTTTTGAAGGATTTCTCCTCGCTGTGTCCCCTCTCCCACTGTATGGGTGACAGGGAGTGAAAATCGGGTTAGCAAGTGTTGGGAGCTGTTGATGTGAAGGAGCTTTACCAGCTCTCCAATTACACTGGTGTGTAACTCCCTGTGGGAACTTCTCATCCTGCAGTGATGTTTCAGCAGAATAGCTGAAGTCACTCTAGTGTGGTAGGAAAGCCAAGGCAAGAAGGTCCATAGGAGGAATGACTCCAGTCCAAATGTGATGAGTTCCTGCCTCAGATCAGTAGGTTTCCTGTGCTGAAAATGGAGGGAAAGGGCTGCTCCCAAAGGAGGAGCTGATAATGGAGCTGTCTCAGTTGTTACTGCTCTAAGTCCTCCTCCGCAGGAATTCCAGGTGTCACGGGCTGGCCGTGTCTTTAGCAAATGAAGCCCCTGAGAGGTGTTGGGAAGAGGAGGTGCAGGGCAGATTACTCGCCTTGCCCGGAAGGCACCAGGTCCCCGGCTAATGATGGTGTGCCGATGGCTTTGGCTTTGATAAGGACCCTAAATTGCTGATTATCACATACCTATGCAAGGGCCAGGCCATGCCGCGGAACCCGAGCGAACAAACAAGGGATGGGGCAAGGGGCACATCCCTACCGAGCTACTCGTTGTATTAGAATATTTGCCAGTATCAGGACAGGGAGCTAGGGATGCAGCTCTGATAGAAGGTGGATCCCACTAACCTGCCTTCTTCCCTTCTTCACTCCTGCCACCTCTGTCCTCCTCCGTGCCCGTGGGCGATGCCGGGGCCGCAACCCGGGGAGCCCCGGCGTGGGCGCGGGTGGCCCCGACCCGGCAGGGAGCGCGGCTCAGCCCCGGGGCAGGTGCGGGGCGGCAGGGAAGGGCCGCGGGCCGGCGGAGCGTGGTTTGTGCCGGGGCTGCCGCTCCGGGACCAGCGATCCGCCGCCGTTCCACCACTGGAGGGCAGCCACATCTTAACAAAAACAAACACCCAACTCAACCCAACCCCTCCGCCTCCCGCACAGGGCTGAGCCCGCATCGGATGCGCCGCAGCAGCGCTGCGGGAGGAGGTTCCTCCGAGCCCAGGCGCTTCTCTTGCGGGAAGCAGAGCGAGGAAACCCCCCGAGTTTGCAGCCTTCGCCTCCGGCTCGGGCAGCGGGCCCCGCGCACTGGTGGAGGCAGAAAAATAAATAAGGAGATACATGTATTTAAAGTGGTTTTAAAGCACCGGGATTCTCCCGGTACCTTACGTGACCTTCACATCTTACCACCCCGGCAGTCCGGGGCACGGCGCTAATCCGATTTGCGGCGGCGGAGCGCTTGGGGCTCTACAATGGGTCATTGTTCGACCCGGCCCGGTCCCGCGTCCCGCTCCAGCACAGCTGCCCGAAGCGGGACCGGCCAGGCTGGGGGTCCCCCTGCATCTGATCAGCCGCCGGTACCGCAGTTTAACGGGACCGCCGCCCACCCCATCCCTCGCCCCGGCGGCACCGCGACCCGGGCGCGGGCGGCAGCCACGGCGAGGGAGGGAGCGGGCGAGGGAGGAGGGAGGGAAGGAGCGAGGGAGGGAGGCGGCGTCTCCTTTAAAAGCCGTGCGGGGCCGCAGCCCGCTCCCACAGGGCGGCTGTGATTGGCGCGGGCCCCCGAGCCTCCGGGGTCGTGACATCGCCGCGCAACAAAAAGCCCCGGCGGCGGCAGCGGGCGGCCACCCCCGGCCATGGTGCGGTGCGGGGCCGGCGGGGAGCCCGGCGCGCTGCCCTAACGCGGCCGCTCCACGCGGGACGGCGGCGGGCGGCTCCCCACCCTCTTTTTTTTTTTCCCCCCCTCCTTTTATTTACCCTCCTCCCTCCTTTTTCCTTTCTTTTTTAAGGGAGCGGAGACAAGTCAAACTTCGTCTTGATGTTGCTGCGGGAGTCTCGGTAAATGACCATCTGTTTGATGAGCGTGATGCAAAGGATATTTTTGAAAAGGAGTCTTTTAACTCCGTAGACACGTAGGAACCCATTCACGGGCAGGCACACGCACACACAAGCGAGGAGGAGGAGAAGGAAGAAAAAGAAGAGGCAACAACTTTTCGATCGCTGCTTTTAAAAGGGAGAAGCCTTTTCCCTGGCCGGGACTTGCCTTCTGCCTCCTCAACCAGCTGCTAAAAGTATGTTTCCGAGGCGGACTGTACTTCAGGGAACTTCTATTTTCTGCTCGGCAGCTGTAGAGGAGCAGCAGCGAAGTTTGGAGTAACACCAAGTGATGCGGGAAAAACACGCCGAGAGCAGAACACCCTCCTGCAGACACAACCCCTGCTGCTGCACACAGGTATAGCCCCGGCGGTCGCAGATCCGCTGAAAGCCTTCTCCGCAGGATGACTCCGTGGGCCACGGCGGAGGTGCTAGCGCTCTGGAAGAGAGAGGGGGGACGGGACACTAATCATAACTATTATTATTGTTATGATAATAATCCAGCCCAGATTTTCACGGGGGAGGATGTCAGCCTGAGGGTTTGGCTAAGGACGTAGCAGGATTTTTACTTTCCTTCTTCCCCTTTTTTCACTCCAGAGAGGGAAAATAACTTTCCTTTTCCCTCCGTTGGGGGAAGCCGCTGCCCCGCCGCGGCAGGAGCGGAGCCGGCCCCGAGCGCCCGCGGCTCGGCTCGGCGGGGTGTCGGGGGGAAGCCCGGGGCTCGGGACGGGAGCGCAGCGGGGAGGTCGCTCTGCGGGGCAGCCGCCCCTTCCCTTCCCTTCCCGGCGGAGCGGTGCCGGCGGCGGGAGGCCCGGCCCGGGGCACACCTGCGCCCCCTCCTCCCTTCACCTCCGCGCTCCTTTGTTGCGGAGCGCCCCACTCCACTCCGCTCCCCCGGCCCGGCGCGCTCCCTTTGATCTCCTGCCACGGGCATTTCGGTGCTGCCGCGCACCTGAAGCGGCCCCTCGGGGGCTCCGCCGGCCGGTCCGCGGCGGGGGCTCCGTGGGCCATGGCCCGGCGCCGGGGTGGGTCCCACCTGTGGACCGTGCCCGCCCGTCCCCTTCCCTCCCCCGGCGCGGTGTCCGCGCTGACTGGCTCCCATCGCCTCCTCCTCCTCCTCCGCGCAGGTTGATCATGGTTGCCGTGACCCGCTCGCTCCTGGCGCTGCTGCTGTGCCAGGCGCTGCTGGGCGGCGCGGCCGGGCTCATGCCGGAGGTGGGTCGGAGGCGCTTCATCGAGCCGGGCCGCGCCGCCTCGGCCGCGCAGCGCCCCGAGGACCTGCTCAGCGAGTTCGAGCTGCGCCTGCTCCACATGTTCGGGCTGAAGCGGCGGCCCAGCCCCGGCAAGGACGTCGTCATCCCGCCCTACATGCTGGACCTCTACCGCCTGCACGCGGGGCAGCAGCTGGGGCAGCCGCCGGCGCTGGGCTTCCCGCTGGAGCGGGCGGCCAGCCGCGCCAACACCGTCCGCAGCTTCCACCACGAAGGTACGGGCGGGCGGGGGCTCGGCGGGCTGCGGGAGCGGAGGGCAGGGCTGGAGGAGGAGCGGGGGGCGGATTCCCCCCGCCGGTACCGCGGGGTTCGCGCAGTGCAGCGGGGCAGGGCGCTCCCGGCCGGGCGGGCTGCCCGACGGGCTCTACTCTTGGCTCCCTTCTCCCCACCCTCCGTCCGGCGGGGCGCTCCCGTTTGTTGGCTTTTCCCGCTAAACTGGCGCGGCTCGGCGTGAAGCGTTCCCGCAGACCGCTGCTCTCCTGCCAGGCTCCCTATCGTGCGGCTGAGCCGCGCCGCTGCCGAGGTTTCTAATCCTTATCTAATCCCCGTGAGAGATCAATGAGACAATCAGCGCGTCCTCCTCAGGCGTTGCCGTCGAGGAGCGATGTAGCCGAACCCGCGCTACGGCTCCCCAGCCCCCGCGCCCCGTGCCTGGAATTTGGCTCTCACCTGCCGTGCCTCCAGCAGCACCTTTGCAGCCCCTCCTGCCCTGCAGCCCCCCGGGACAGCCGACCCTCCGGGACGGGCCCTCGCTCAGCATTTGGGTGCGTTTCCTGGCTCTTGTAGCCAAAATAGTGGCTGTGGCATTAGCCATGGCACAGGTAGGCCCGGGGAGCTGGTGGGGCACGTGTAACTCACGTGCTTTTGGGGAAACATTTCCCCAGGTTGTAATTGCTCCTGGCTGCTCTCTCCGCTATTGGCATGCAGTGGCTCTGCTGCAAAAATAATGAAAATGCAGTTTTCCCATGCTTTTATTGTGAAACTGTGTCAAGCAAAGAAAATCATTAGTATTTAAATTTCTGATGGATGAAGGAGGTGGCCTCGGAGAAGTTTAATGGAAAGTCTTGTCATGAGGAAAGAGATGAATGATGAAATCTAACCTCTCCTCTTCCACGTTTCCCTTCATGGGAAGTAAACACCTGGCAGTAAATGGGGAAAAGCCAGTGCGTGGGTCATTCCCATTAAACCCAAGTTATGGTAGACAAGGGGCTCAACAAGAGAGGACCTGAAAGGCAAATGATAATGTTTAGGCAAATGTAAAAATCTGTGGTTTGAAGTAGTCGTACTGTTACAGCAAGGGCTGGCTTTGTTAGAAAATCAGTGTTATAATTTTCACAAAATTTGGAAGAAAAATCAGTGTGACTGCTGCTTTCTCACTGAGTTCTTACTCTGCATTAGTGGTTTCTTGAAAGCAGAAGGTTGTCTTGTGACCATTCAAAACATCTGCATATTTGCAGATGTAAGACAGTAAGGCTGAGTCTTACCTTATGCAAAGAGTTGTGCTGGATTCAATGGAGAATGGTTACATGACGAAGAACTGCTGACAGCAGTTATGCCTTCCCTTTAGAAAGTGATTTTTTTTCTCCAGAATGCTTAGCACCAAAATTAAAAAAAAAAACAACAACATGACTTGAGGGAGATTTGTTTTGGCAAATACTTTTAATTTCTTCAATGTCTATAGCAACAATGTACTTCTTAGCAGCCCTGGGTCTATTTTACTCTCTCTGAAGATCCATTCAGTTATTTGTTGACTCGAAGGTGAGAATGGCCTGGGGTTTAGTGACTTCTTGAATTTTGGTTTTGCTGGTTTTGAAAACTTGTTGTTTGGAAGTGACTTGTTTCATTGTCCCTTTACCATCCACCTCTTTTTTAGCAGTTGAACCTTCCTGCTCTTCTTTGTGGCACTTTTGGGTAAAAACTAGGATGTGCTGCATGGAGTACTGTTACAGATGCTGAGTTCACAGTCTCTATACATTAAGATTTTCAAATCACCTGAATTGCAGAGTAATGTTTTTCAGAATGCAGTTTCAGGGATTGATGTTAGAGCCGTATCTTTGAAAAGAGCAGAAATGTAATAGTTACCCACAGTCCTCAACCGGTTTTAGTGATTCCCCACTAACTACAGGGCTTGAGTTTTCTCACTCTATCCTCGAATTCCAAATTAATGCTGTGCATGTCTTGCCACTTCTGAAAACCACCTGGACTGCAAAGCGCACCAGTGCTCAACCCAAATGCATAAGTTAGTGCAGCATTTTTAACTTCATGCAATACATGCTGGCACAAAGGAACAGAAAGACAAGGGAGATGGTATTTTCTGCCTGAAAGTCTTGTAGATCTTGTGTGCCATGTGTGTTAGCTGTCGTTTGGAAGTTGCCAACAGCAGCTGATCTTGAGGGCTTTGGTTGCTTGTCTCAGTTCCTGATTTTTTTCCTTTTTTTCTGCTTTTTTTTTTATTTTATTTTCCCTGTTTAATCAAATTAGAAGTTTTGGAAGAACTGCCAGAAACAAGTGGGAAAACAGCACGACGTTTCTTCTTTAATTTAACTTCCATCCCTAATGAGGAGTCTATCACCTCAGCTGAACTCCAGATTTTTCGGAAACAGGTGCACGGAGCCTTGGAGAACAACAGCAGCTACCATCACCGTATTAATATTTATGAAATTATAAAGCCAGCCACAGCCACCTCTAAGGACCCTGTCACAAGACTTTTGGACACCAGGTTGGTGCATCATAATGCAAGTAAATGGGAAAGTTTTGATGTAACGCCCGCTGTTTTGAGGTGGATTGCACATGGACAACCTAATCATGGGTTTGTGGTAGAGGTGGTTCACTTGGACAAAGAGAACAGTGCCTCCAAGAGGCACGTTAGGATTAGCAGGTCTTTACATCAGGATGAAGATAGCTGGTCTCAGCTGAGGCCGTTGTTAGTGACGTTTGGGCATGATGGCAAGGGACACCCGCTGCATAAAAGAGAAAAGCGTCAAGCGAAACACAAACAGCGTAAACGCCACAAATACAGTTGCAAAAGGCACCCGTTGTATGTGGACTTCAATGATGTGGGGTGGAATGACTGGATTGTTGCCCCGCCGGGGTATAGTGCCTTTTACTGCCATGGGGAATGTCCTTTTCCACTGGCAGATCATCTAAACTCAACAAACCATGCCATTGTTCAGACTTTGGTCAATTCAGTGAATTCCAAAATCCCCAAGGCTTGCTGTGTGCCGACAGAACTGAGTGCTATTTCCATGCTCTACCTTGATGAAAATGAAAAAGTTGTATTAAAGAACTATCAAGATATGGTTGTGGAGGGTTGTGGGTGCCGCTGACACAGCAAATATGTTAGACAAATGCAAAAAAAAAAAAAAGAAAAGAAAAAAAAAGAAATAGCTGACACTTTAATATTTCCCAATGAAGACTTTATTTATGTAATGAAATGGAAAGAAAAAAAAACACAACTATTTTGAAAATATATTTATGTCTACGAAAAAGTTGGGAAAACAAATATTTTAATCAGAGAAATATTCCTTTAAAGATTTTAAATGTATTTTAGTTGTACATTTTATATGGGTTTAACCCCAGCACATGAAGTATAATGGTCAGATTCTTATTTTGTATTTATTTACTATTATAACCACTTTTTAGAAGAATAGCTAATTTGTATTTATATGTAATCAAAAAAGAAAAAAATATAGGGTTTGTACATAATTTTCCAAAATTGTAGCTGTTTCAATTGTGTGTATTTAAGTTGAAAAGAATACATGGAAGGTTACTATGGCAAAGTGCATAGCACATTTGCTTTCTGCTGTGCTACTGTTAAGGTCACAAGTTCAAGTCCAGAAAAAAGTGGATAATCCACTCTGCTGACTTTCAAGATTATATTGTACAATTCTCAGGAATGCTGCAGGGTGGGCTGTCCAATCCATGAGAACTGGCATCCTCTTTAGGTGGAACATTTGGATAAGAACCAGACGTTGCTGATCTAGTATAAATACTGCTATTCCCAGTTAATTTGCAGCGTGAATACAAGAAGGGCCAATAGAAATCCTATGGGAGGTGGGGGTGGGGAAGACTGAATCCTTTCTAGACCTACAGAAAAGTGAATGTTTGATGTTTCCTTTAAAGGTCCTTCCTTTAAAAGTCCTGGCCAAATATAAAATAATAAAAACTCAAATGTCATCCTTTTTTTTGTGATTATCTATGCTAAAGAGGAATACTCACCTTGTTTGTACCAGCCCTTTCCTTTAACAGTTGGAAAAGCATTGCATACTTCCTCACCTCAGAGGAGAGCTCACTTCTGTGGAGTGTTATAGTGAAATTAATCTGTCATTTTTGCCCTGCATACAGCGAGTTGTTGTCATGTGCAGCCTCCTCTCTAACCTCAGCTGATGGTTTTGCTGTTTGGCAGATTAGCATCTCTTCATTTCCAGGGTTTTGTGTCTGATTTTTTTTTCCTCTTCCCAAATGTTTAAATCTATTTCAGGTAATAAATCATAAAACTCTGATATTTCTTTCTGCTGAGAAGTCCAGTCTGTAAGAAAACACTTGGGCAGCGATCACAAGAACAACTTGTGCTTGCATATTCTTGCTTTTTTAAGCCCTCTGTGTGAGGGGCAAAGGTGTGATGTGCAGTTGGCAAGTGCAGCACCCAGGCTGGCAGTGCTGGTGCCTGCTGTGTGTTACCAGCCTGGGGTGGTGCTTGTGTGCCAGCTGAGCTGCAGTAGCAGAGTGGGAAAGGAGCTTAAATGGGCTTCTTGGTCATCCCCTTGAGCTCTCTTGTGGATCCACTCCTGGGTTTGGTGAACTGAGGCAGCACTTCCTAAAGCCATGTGTACAGTGGGCTCTTTGGAGACCTCTGTAAGTCAGCTCTGAGAATCTCTGATTTGGACCTCCTACCAGCCTGACTTTTTATTAATGAAAAGCTCTACTTTCTCATGGCTCTCCCCAAACTCTTTTTTTTTTTTCTACCAGCATCATCTGGGTTGCAGTGAAGGTACTAAGTAGATGAGTCGATCAGAAAGCCTAACTTGATGAGCAGGTCTTGTAGAAGAGTTCTCTACTGCTGAGCATCTCTAAAAGCAGTGGGGGCAGAGAAAATCTAATTTCCTGTTGGCTGCTTCCATTTATTTTTTTCTTGTGAGCTTAGAAGGTTGTAAGGTTCTGTGGAGAGAGAAAAATTTATGTATTTGTTTGTACCAGCAGTATTTTTAATGGCTGTTAGAGAATAGTCCACCACTCTGCAGTTTGGCTCTGCTTATTTTTGATATGTAGCTGATGTTGGTCATGCTGATGTTGGTTGTGCTGATACTACAGGGTGCCCCATGAGCTGACTGAGTGGACAATGTCCAGGTGCTTTTTCTGGTGCTGTTCCGGTGTTTAATGTTTCTAGTGGGGAAGCAGCATACATGGAGAAGTTTAGTTTGCCCTTAGTTTGCTGCCAGCTTTGCTGGCGATGGCTGAGTTTGTGGCTGTTGCTTTAGCAAGGGTGTCAGTCCCAGGATGTGCGGTGGTGGGGCTTTAGTGGGAATTTGTTCCTTGGCCTGTGTGGCTGTGCCAGTCAGGTCACAGCTGTGTTAGTGCACTGGAAAACCTAAGCCTGCAAAAGCTGGGTGTAAAGTGCTGAAAATGTGGTGATGGGCAGGAAAGGTATGAACCCAAAGCTGCTGAAATCAATAAAGAACCCACAGCACTTCCAACCAGATCCTCAACTCTGGTGTTGCAAGGCTTAAGTTTCACAGCTCTCCTTCATGTGTAACGAGGCTGGGGGAGGCTTTTTGCAGAGTGGTGACTGCCTGACTTCTCCTACAAGGCATGAGAACACGTTGGTGCTAATCTTGTTTCCAGAGAACTGGCTGTGGCACTTGTTTATGCATGAGCAGCAGCTGGTCATGGTGTGATGCTGCATTCCTTGCAAAGGCAACCTCCTGTTCCTGACAGAATCCTAGCCTTAGCAAAATACACAGGGTGTAATTGTGCACCTATTGAGACCCACTCTTGTAGGCATTTCTAGAACTGCATAGTGTTAGTCACAGAAACATCAGTTCCATGCTGATTTTGAGGAGGAAATATGCATTGTGTCAAGCTCAGCACATCAAATTTCTGCAGAATTTGTTTCAGAATATATCTTTAAATCTTTAACCTTTAGCCTCAGTCTCTACATTGGAGACAGGAGAGTCCTGCACTAAAGACTTTGTTTAGGATTTAAAGTAAAAGAAAAACCCCAAACATTCATAGATGAGTAGCAGAATATTCTCCTAGAGATGAGTTGGGTTCCTGAATTCTTTTAGATAGGGTTGATGATCAGACAGCCCTTCTCAAGGGTTTGGGCTTTCTGACATCTTTTAAAAGTCTGATAATGATTGATAAATAATGCTGAATGCTACCACAGCACTCCAGTACTTACCTTAGTTATTTAGTACTTACTAGTATTATAGTAATCTACAAGGAGAAATGAGCTTTTTTTTTTCCTCTTAAGAGAAGAAAAAGCAAAAGATTTTGAAGGCAAAACTGCCTTTGTTACCCTATAGCCCCTAAAGATTTTGCTTCTAGGCACTTACATAACCGATATAGGCAGAGACTGTGATAGATAATGTCACCCTTTGTGCATTTCAGATAAGCATCTCTCTAAACACAAATGTGATCAGCATCTCTCCTTGTCCTTTTGAGCCTCAGTAGCAGCTTTGTCGAGTGGCTTGATAATTTTTGCGCAGAATTCAGTTGGACTTCCGTGGTGAGCACCACGTAGAAATGCGGCGGGAGGATCGCCAGCCCAGGTAAGCTCTCCCGAGGGCATTGGCCATTCCCCGGGCAGGGGCCGCTCTGCTGCCCGCCCTGGGCTCACCACGGGCAGGCACCGACACCTCTGCAGCTCCTGCGGGGTTCGAGTGGCCACGGAGCATCTCCTGCTCCCGCCGAGGTCTCCCATCCGCCCCGGTGAGCCTTGGAGAGGAACTTGTTTTATTGCACTCTCAGCTCTGGACAAGGAGCTCCTCTGGACTGAACTTGTGTTAGAGCCATTTCGCTACACTATTAGAAGAGGATAATTATTGAACTATTTTATTGTATAGCTATTCCTAAATAGTTGATTTTTTGGTGTTTTTTCCCTTGGTTTATTGATTTCAGGAGGCAGCTAATTGCCATGTGGCAGCTTGATGTTAATGTTTTATGAAGATCAGGAAACAAAAGTTTATGAAAAGCTTTTGTATAGTAACTGCAGAGTTTCAAGAACTGTTTTATACTTCCTGACAGTGCAGGTCTGGCTTAATGGTTTGTTTTTATTGCTTAAGAGTGTAAACCTTTCTTTAGCCGATGTGTGGAAATTATATCCTCATCCCGCATTACGCATTTCTCATTGCTCATTACTCATTCCTGCTTTCATTGCTGCCATCTGTAATCAGAGCTTTACTGTTTCAACTGCATGCAAAATGCTCCTCTCCTTTGCACAGTAAGATACTTTTCCTTAGCACTCATCCACCCTTTCAAAGAAAAAAAAAAGGAGGGGAAAGGGGGGAAAAAAGGGGGGAGGAAAAGCCTGCTCTGTCTATATTGTTTTCCTCTGTTTTGGGTGGAGTCTGTGTTAGATTTTGGTTGCTAGATGGTTTCTGTAGTAACAGGCAGAGAAAAATCCAAGACTGAAAAAGCACTTTTAAAGGTGCCATATCTTGCCTGAAGTATTATTTATCTAATTATGGATATGGAATGTTTGGCTTCTCCTTTATATTAGGGCAGCCCCCTTTGCAAGGCAAATTGCTGCTGTGAGATCCTGATACGTAGTGATCTTACAACACAAGAGCAGGAGAACCACGAATCCTGTTCCCAGTTGACTAATCTGCTCAAAATAATGATGGAAAGCCAAAGGTATTAAAATATATTTTTAAAGATTGTTACAGGCACAAACAACTTTGTTTTAGTTACATAGGAAAGAAACAAGAAGCTGAGTTCAGAAGGACACTTGGGTTGTACATGTTGCTGCTGTAAGGGGGGTGTTGGATACAAGCAACAGTGTTTTATTTTGTTAGACTCCTGTATACAAGGGAAAAGTCCCAGCTCCTTCAGAGTATAACCTTACTATGCTGTACTCCACATTTTTCTTTTATTTCTCCTAAGAGATTTTGCAAGTGTGAGAACCTAAACTGTGTGTGTGTGTCTGCTACCTTTGCTTTGCTTGGGCACAAAAGGGATTCAAAAAGTAGTTAAGATTACTTCTTTCCTGTCTCTGCAGTACTAACCCTTCCTTACCTGTGTTCCTGACAGCCTTGCCTGCAGCAAGCAGTAGTGGTTTCCTGAGGTGGAGTTTCCCCTCTTTCTGGGATCTGGTCCCGTGTCAGTGCCCCCCAGGACTCAGCAGCGTCCGCCCGCGAGCCTTGTGCGGTGGTCACTTAGAAGAGCAGGTACACTGGGTCTGTCCTGGTTCTGTGTCCCTTACAGAGGCTGTGTGTGCCAGCCTTCAGCCAGAACCTTAGCTGGGGAAGGATCTGAAGGTTTGTACCCACTGGGTGCAGCAGGAGACACCCTGTAACAGCAGGGACTGTGTCTGTAACCTGCCAGGAGTCTGAGGGCCAGAGCTCGTTTGCATCTGTGTTTCCATTGCTCGGCTGCAATACCTGCCTGGGCTTGTGTGGCCCTCCAAGGATGAGCAGAGGCTGAGAGCTCTTGGACTTCTCCAGAGGGAGGGAATTTGCAGTGGGCCAGCCTGGCTCTCATCTCCTGAGAGCTGGGTTTGCTCTTCACAGCTGGGACTTGCAAGGTGTGCTTGGCTGCCCTCCCAGAAGGGAGAGCAGAGCCACTGGGGGAGGGCTGTGCTGGAGGGAAGCACACTGGTGTGGGTTTAGTGTGGAAAAGGGCAGGGATTTTGGAGGGGGAAAGTTGTAGGGGAGGGAAGTGGGGAAGGTCCCTGCAGGCTTTGGAAGCTGAAAGTGTTAAAAGCTTCAGGTAGAAAGATCAGAGCAGTGAATTGATAACACTATGAAAGTTCAGGTTCCCACAACAGCCAGACTGTGGAAGATTTACAATTTAATGAGGCTGATAATCTCATTAGAGATTAAATTAAGAAGGTTTTTCTGGGAGATCACCAAGAAAATTATGAATATTGTCCTGTAGCTTGGCTTACAATGCCCAGGCAGTGGAGAGCTGACATGCACTTCTTGCACTGCAGGACACTGTTTCTTTCAGAGTGTCTCATTAAAACAGAGCCTTCAACTCCAGCAGTGTTCCATTACAAACAGAAGCAAATTATTATTAGACTTTTTATTGCTACTTCTACTATTATTACTATCATCATCATCATCCTGGAAACAATATGCAGATTAAATTATGGAAATATCAACCAGCTCTGCAAAGGAGCACAGCTCTCCTGGCTGCGTTCTCAGACAATCCAGGCCTTTTCATTAAAGCAAACCCTCAGAAGGCAGGGTGACCACGGGGGGAAAGTAATGGATTTAAGGTACCCATTGCCATAACTCCAGTAGCTTGGAGCTTGCACAAACCACTTTTTATGGCACTCTGCACACCCTAGTGATGGGAAAGTGTTGTATGGAATAATGACTCTGCAACCACAGACTTCAAAAGTATAGAACGTCTGCGGCGTGATGGAAATAGCTGTTTCCACATCAATAATACACACACAGGCAGTTTGAAGCTTAATTGCAAGGCCAGTGGTGATGGGAGGAGGGAGGGGTAAGGGCTATCTGACTGCAACTACACCATGAGCCTCTGCTTTACAGCCAGAAACAGTGATGCATTTCATGATAAACTTGACTTTTGTGCTTGTCTCATGGCTTATTGATAACTTTATATGGGACTTCGTGGACCAAAGAAGTTACTGACTCCTTAGGATTTAGGAAGATGGACAGGGTTTGTATTCTTTCTCATAAATATCACTCTGGCTGTTGTGTTTAAATTGTTCTACTTTAAGGGCAACTTTAACACAATCTTCTTTATGCTTACATTTTGTCTCTTCCTTTGGATGAAAAACTTTTTACTTGCAAGCAGCCTCTCACTTTAAGAGCTGTTTTGGTCCATTTTTATGAAGAATCCTGATCTTCTGGTTGCCACCATAATATTAACATGGAGGCAGTTTTGTTTCACAAGCTGTTGCTGTTGGACCAAGTCCTAAAACACATGAAGATGTTTTCCCAGCACTGGCACTGTAAATAACAGGTGGGCCCAATGGCTTTAAGTGACAAAATGAGCACTTTTGTTCTGCAGAATACTGGCATTATTAATACCTTTTATTCCTGTTGTGCAAATAGATTGGTATTTGATTGCTTTTGGTGTACAGACTTAGAGCAGGTTTACTCTAAAGCTTCCCTGGCTGGAATCTCATGAGGACACCATGAAGCCTGAGATTCTTGAAAAGAACATTTCTTCCCATTCTCTGGGGAGAGGCCTCAGAATACTTTGAGACTTAAAGATCAGAAAGAAATGGAATTGAAGTTCTCCTTGTCTTAACCACTAATATTTTTAAAGTCCATCAACGTTTTTGGTTGCTTAGGATTAGCTGTAACCCATGTTCTAGATGTTATTACTGAGGGGAGGATCAAAGACTAATTGATTCATATTTCCTGGTCTGGTGATTTTTTTTCTCTTTATTTTGTTTTGTTGGGTTTGTTTTTAATGGTTAATTGTTAACTTCTTGACGTGTTGGGTAAAGAAGTCTCCCAGGTTTGCAGATGAAAAGATTTTCATCTTTGAAAATATAACCCAAATGTACCCTAGAGGGCAGAGTCATTTAGAGAGAGCTCCTGCACACCTGCCGGGCTCCTGGAGCGTGCCCACTGCCAGTGCCTGGCAGAGAGGCACCAAGCCCTGGGAAAGTGGGCTTGGGAGGGGGGTGGAGCCTGCTGGCTTTTGTCAGCAGCAGAAGTGGAGAAAGTGGTCTGTGACTCTCATGTGCAGGTTCTGAGGGGAAAAACCCAAACCCAACCAAGCAAAATCACTAAAAAAAAAAAAAAAAAAATCTGTGTTCTGCAGACAGCCCCCTGTAACCCAGCAGGCCATGCTGCTGGCAGGGAGCCATTGCAGCCCTTGCTTGCTAGAGGATCTTAGCCCTTTTGTAGTGTTTATATTTAATTTTCAAATAGAAGCAGCTTAACTTTTGTTTTATATCAAAGAAAATAAACCAGGTGTTGCCCCTTGTAAGAGCTTTCTGCCCTTGAGCCTGAGTTGCTCAGGGGGGTTCCTGCTGACTTTTCTGAGTGGTGAGGAAGATTTGTTGCCAGGCCTTTCTCTGTGAGTATCTGGGAAGAATCTGGGAAGGTCTTTCCAGCTCCTCTTGTACTTCCTTCAGGGTTTCACGTTCCATTCCTCTCTTATTTACCCCATTCATCTGAGGGGGCAAAAAAAAGAAGGTCAGGTACTGGAACACTTTGAAGAGTGTGCCTTTACCAAGCTTTGGTTTTTCTCTCTTCCTGGAACCCTCATTACATGATCCTGGTTTTCTGAGCCAATTGTTAGCCCAAGGCTAAATCCTTAACCTTGGGCTAGATAACAAAAGCACAGCTGAGGTGATCTTGACTCCTTTAAAAAGGCTGTCTGCTCTTTGATGCACTGGGAATGAGACGCATAATTCATTTCATTCCAAAGGTTGTTCTGAGCTTGGGAAATTAGCAACCTCTGTGATAAAAAGTCAGCATGTTAGGGGTGTGTGTGTTTTATGTTGATCTTTGTCTTCCACGGCATTCCACATCCTGGAGGGTGTTGGTGTGTCTGGGGAGAACCCCAGACTGAATCCTCTCTGGGGAGTTTTGTTCATGTAGCTGCATCTGCTCATTCCAGGGCCTGAGGACTTTGTGCCAAGGATAGGGATCAGCATTTGGAAAATGTGGCTTTCTAAGTGAGAGGAGTGTTTAACTGGAGTGTATGCTCAGGAGAAACTGGGACCAAATGTTTCAATGGGTATCCAAACTGGTTTGTGAAGTACAGCCCTTTTACATGCAGTCACCCCAGAGGTGTGAGAGGCCAAGGGGGTCATTCTACTTTGTGGTGTGCAGGTTTCTCCAACAGGTCCTGTCTGAGTTTTTGCTTTGGGAGAGGACTCCTCCACCATAAGCTCCATTGCTGAAGCCTCTGTGCAGCTCTGAAGGTTTGTTTGGTGCTGTGGTTCAGCACAAACCTGATGGCAAACCCAGCATTGCTGGGGCTGGAGTGTCAGGGGGGTGAGGTCATGAAAGGCAGTGGAATTCAGAGAGAGATGGGCTTTGGTGGGAAAACTGCTGGCAGAAAGTGCTGCTGGTCACACACTGCATCAGGAAAGAGGAGTGGGGCCACCAGACTGAGGGCAGGAGAGACAGCAAACTGCTCAGCCAGGGAGCTGGAGTGTGGCACAGGAAAAGTCCCTGCTGTCCCTGTGTGCTGATTCTCAAATAGCTCTTCCTGCCTCCTGAGTGTTTTGCAATGGTATGTCCCTTAAAGAATTTGGAGGTGCCTAAATGCACTGCTGTTTATCCTGTAGGCTAGAGATAGATAGTTACATTATATGGCATAATGACAGGTTTCATCCATTGGGAACCACTTTGCATGTGGACCAGGTCTGGCCAGTATTAAATTGGAAAGCGAAGATGGCTTTGTGATTAAGGAGCTGCAGTGGGACGCTGGAGATCTGGGTTCAAGTTGTGGGTCAGCCATAAACTCCCTGTGTGACCTTGAGCAATATAATTATTCTGAGACTTCAAAGGTATCTAAACAATTTGGACACCCATTTTCCAGTCATTTTAATTAACTGGGATGCTTTGAAATGCTCAGCTTTAATCTCTCTGTGCTTAGGATTCTCATTTGTAAAACCAGGAAAACAATATTTCCTTGAGCTTGAAGAGGAAGCGGGCACTGGGCACTGGGAAGCGGGCACTGGGAAGTGGGCACTGGGGATTGGGAAGTGTGCAGCTACTCAGACTGCAGCAGATGGAGCTTCCAAGCTGAGTTTTGCAGGTGAGGGTTTTAAATTCAGCCATAGGTGCTCTGTGCAGGACAAACAGCCTGTGATGTGCAGAAGGAAACTGGGGGTAGTTACAAACTGGGATGTATTGCCTTCGTTTTTGTCCCTGGGAGATAAATACCACTCAAGCAAACTGCAACCAAAATATTTACTGAGAGGAGCAGCTCATTTGTTCAGTATTTCATTTACCTCCATAACAACATCTTGCTGTTTCTTTAGTGTCTTGCCATTCTTTCATAGCAAACATTAAACTTTTACAAGATAAAATGAGTAGTTATTAACATTTCCATTTCTGTGCTTTGTAACAAGCCCTGCCCCCCTTTACATCACCGATGGTTGTGTCCCTTTGCCTGCTGCTGTGTAATGAAAGCCTGGATTGCACACAGGCAGAGGGAAGGGTTAAAAGAGCCAAGGGAGTCTTTAATTCCTTCCTTTTCTGACTTTTGTGGGTTTAATACACAATCTTAACATTCCATTAGTAAGTGGTTGCATTTTTTTCTTTTTAACTAAAGAGATTAAAGGTTCCTTCAGATTTTACATTTTTTTTCACTGCTTTTTAGTCATGTTAGTTGGGTGTGCTGGGCAGGCAGGAGGTGAAAATCTGTGCTCAATAAGTGCTGGTGCTGCTCCCAGAGCCCAGGGATGGATATCTGGGACTCAGCTGTCCATAGGGACTGCCCCAGCTGTCCAGAGGGAACTGCTTTTCCCAAAAGATTGTCTGTCAGGGTAGGGAAATGTTCCCAAGGCCCTGGGACTTGGGTTCCTCACTGGCCTGTGGTGCCCATCCCCAGTGCTGCAGTGGCAGAACATCTCACCCTGCTTGTCACAAAACTGGTGGAGGTGTCTGTGCTGAGTGTGGTGAAATGAGGTTCATATTAAATGAGAAGGAAGGAGGTGGCTGCTCCTCTGAACAGCTGCCACTGAATCAGTGCCATCCGTGGCTTTGGTGTGGATCAAATCAGCCATTTCCACTCCCCTGTCCTTGGCTTCTCAGAATGACTGCCCTGCAAACAGGACAATCTGACTTTCCCATTGCAGTAACTTGTTATTTATCAGAACTAACTCTCACATCTGCCCATCAAGGTGGGCTTTGCCCTTGAAATTTGGTTTTCAAGGCAACCACGAGCCAAGGGCTTCTCCAATCTGCTGTCTGTGCTTGCAGGACAGGTGGGCAACTATTTCTCAGTTTTACCCTAAATTCTGTATTCTGAGCATCCTGAACATGCAATGGCAAATTTTGCTCTACAAGATAGTAAAAGTTCTAGTTGTGGTTTTCTCTGAAAATTAACAATCAAGAATTGTAAAGAATTTGGGCTGGTAGCTGTTATTGGTAAAGATTTTCCTGTTGCTTTGATTTAGTTTTTTCACTGAGAGTGAGCAGGTAAGAAATACTGTCAAATTATTAGTTCATATTGTGTGCAAGCAAATATCATCTCTAAAGATTGTTGCAGATACAATTGTTTTATGCTTAGTCAAGCATTTTCAGATAGTCTCACATTACGGAATGTGGTAATTTTTCTGTTTGGTAGGTGCACAGTTTAGAAACAAAAGCAAGCAAAGCAGAAAAAAAATCATATCTAGATACCTTCCAAGTTAAAATGACCTTAAAGAAAAATGGCTCTGGATTTTCCAGGAGAAAATAATGCATTGAATTAACTGCAAAAAAATAGAAAGAACAAAATATGGTAATGCTGCTTATGCTGCTTTATTCCTTTTTTTTTTTTTTTTTTAAATGGTCTGATTCAGCAAAACCTTCATGTTCTTATTAAGCTGTTTTGTATTCTTGGCCTGTGAAAAACTTTTGGAGAGAACTTAATTTAGTACATTGTTACAAACTCTGATACCTGCCTGACTTTATCCAAGTTCATGAACCTTTGGAGCAGCAACCCCCCTCCTGCCCCTGGGGTTCTGGAGAGGGATTTATGGTTTCATGTGCAAAACAGTGTGAAACTTGGCACTTTTGCATGGCCTGAACTCTGACAGCTCCAGGAGCACAAAGCAAAATCAAGGCTTGGGAGCTCAACCAGCTCAGAGGCAAAGCAAAGCTTTATGGAAGTTCCCATGAACTTGAACCAAATTCCATTTTAAAAAGGCTGGCCTTTGCTGTGCCACCATTGCTTTGTCATTGGCATGGAGGAAATCCATCCTGCAGGGCAGCTGGGAAGGCACATTCAGGAACACTTATCGGGTGCTCAGGTAAGGGTGGTGGCACTGGTGGGGTTGGAGGGGGGTTAAGAACTTCTGATGTGCAGGAAGGAGGGTGATGACCCAGAGCTATGAACATCCTCGTGGTCAGTGCATGGATAGCAGAAGTTCTGAGTTCTTGTTGCTGAAGAGCCAGGGCAGGCCAGTCAGTAGTGCTGTCTGACAGGTGAGTGAGTCACAGGCAAAGCAGGCACTTGTTTCCTCACCAGGCTTTTCCAGAGCCTGGGCAAACTGCAGGCTCCAGTTCACACTGAAAGCCAGGTTTGCCTCTGCTCTCAGGGGGGTTGGAAGACTCAGTGGCAGTTTGGCTAAAGGTCAAAAAGCTACTTGCCTCCCTGAGTTTATAAACCAGCTAAGGTGCAGCCAGTGCTCAGGTTCATCAAGAAGCCAGTGTCATGTTCCTGATGTTCATCTGCAGTTCTGCAGATCCTGTCACTTTTAAAAGATAGAAGTCCCTGGCAGTCACTGGAGTGACTGGTGCTGGGACTGGGCCCACAAGGCACAGAAACTGTTCTTCCTTTGCTCAGTCCTGGCTTTGCCCTCTGGACTGTCTGGCTTTGGAGCTTTCATCATTCAGGTAGGTCGTGTTATGCCTCTTCTTAGCAGGTCCCACAATGAGCCAGTGTTGCTCACCTGCAGGCCCAGACTGACTGTCAGTGAATACTCCCATGTTTCTGCACTGTGTAAAGTACTCCAGGGATCATCCACAAGTGAGACCATGGGATTTGTCAAAATTCACCTCTTCCAAAGGTGCTTGTGATTGTTGCATTTACATGGAATGGATTCCAGCCGTGCTTCCGATGGCAGGCCCTTGGCTTATGAAGCCACCACAGGAACATTCTGCTGTTGACTCCCACAAAAGGCTGCTTATCAAGAAGTGGGTTCATTTTCCTGACTGTAGGCTGAACCTTTCAGGATAACCAGGACCCTCCCCACCCTGCTGGGGCACAAGAAATTTGAGAGGTGCATGGAATTTGTGAGGCACATCTTGATGCTGGTGCTGGATGAGCTGAGTGATGGACACGCTGTGCTGTGCCTGTTTTGGGGTGATTTGGCTGCAGTGACCTGAGGTGGCTGTTTAAGAACATGGGGAAAGTGGGAAAGGCAAGTCATGTAATAATCACTCAAAACTTCAGGTGTGTGGACTTTGGCTTGTTCAAGGAACTGGTAAACAGCATCTCCTGGGAGTCCCCTGGAGGGCAGAGAAACCCATGGAATTTGCTTGATCTTCAAGGGCAGCCTCCTCAAAGCACGGGAACAGCCCATCCTGATGTTCAGGGTGCTGGGCAGGTGTAGCAGGAGGCCAGCTTGGCTGAATGGGGAACTGCTGAGTGATCTCAAATGCAAAAGGGAAGAGTACAGAGGTGGCAGCAGGGACAAACAGCCAGAGGAATACAGAAACGTTGCCTGGGCATGTAGGGACAGAGCCAGGGAAGTGGAAGCTCAGCTGGAACTGGAACCCATGAGGCTTTTGGAGTGTAACTGGTTATTTGTGTGGGCAGCACCAGGAGCCCAAGGGAGATCAGGGCTTTCTGCTGAATGTGGCAGGTGATGACAAGCAGGGGAAAGGCTCAAGTGCTCAGTGTCTTGGTTCCCATAAGCAAGATCTGTTGCCAGCTCTCTGTGCATAGTGGCAAAGCCTGAGGGGAGAGGTGGTATGTGTGTTAAAGGGCTAGGAATCTTGATGGACCCCACATCCATGTGCAGCAACTTGGCTCCTGCAGGAATGAAAGCTGGCTTGTCTGGAGTGGCCTGACTGTTCCTCTCTGCTGGTGCTTGCTGGGGTGCCAGTGCAGTTTGGCACTCTGGTGGGAACACTGGCAAACTGGGGGGAGACAGCTCTGAGCAGCTGTGGTGGGTGAGCAGCTGGGCTGGTGACACAGGAGGGGAGCAGGGGTGAGGAGCCCTGACTGATCCAGCACCCTGCCATGGCCCAGGAGGAGGTGCAGAGGGGCAGAGAGAGAGCAGGGAGCTGCCTCAGATCATAGTAAAGGGATATCTGACTGAACATGAGGAAAAAAATCCTTCACAGCAGCAGCAGTTTAGCATTTGAACCCTGAGAAGCTGTAAAATTTCTACTTTTAGAGATTTCCTGAACTTGACTAGTTAAGGTCCTGAATGACCTGAGCTAACCTGAAGCTGGACCAGGTCTGTATGAGCAGGAGGTTGAAGGGGATGAGCTCCAGAAGCTCCTTCCAATCTCACCATTTCTGATTTTGTGACACAGATTAAAAACACTGAGCAAGAGCAATAGATGGGTCAGTGTGAGTGTTGTGGCTTCTGGGTTCAGTGTATACCATGGTGTTTCCAGTCTGTGCCCCATCTAGCAGGCCTAGTGCTTTTTTTTCTTCTCTTAAAAATGTGTAGGCAGGAGATGTGCTCAGTATGCAGATCAGGGTGTCAAGCACTGTGTCCAGTAGCAGTGAAATAATGTAAGTAATAACTGATCATTTATTTCTGGCAGGTGTTTTTTTTCTCACAAATAACAGTTTTGAATGAATCTTAGCAATGGGTTAAAATTATCTGTATGTACAAGAGAGACTTTAAAGGAAGCTTTGACCTGAACTTTTACTTCAAAAATTGTTCAGTATAGGATAGGAAATTATTTTAGTAGAACAATATTTTGTATTTTTTTCTAACAAATTGTAGCATGGACAAGAAGATGACAAGAGGACATCTTTGACCAATTGAAATATTTTAAAAAACAGCAAAGTATTTGGCAGCCACTGGCACCTGTTAAAATGGGAGCCCATGCTGGAATATCAGGCTGCTTCTGAAATATGTACTTGGGTGTATTTTTGTGTTTTAAATAGGGCTTCCCATCCCGGTATTTGCAGGTGCATTGTACTAAAGTGAACACAATCATTTTGTTAATTGCAGTTCAAGCTCATTAGGGAACTATAAAGGCAGAAGAATGAATGTAACCGTGCATTAAATGGTAAATGATTTTGGGGTGGGAAGCAGTCAGGTGTGTTGCCCTGGGCTATGATTTTCCCCAAATTAACATACATAGCAAAGAGAGAAAGAATGAGGCGGGTGGGAAGAAAGAAAGGCCACAGGTCACCCCAGCAAAGCTCCCAACCTGCAGTGCCCGAGAGGGCCTCGGTCCAGCTGGCTCTGGCTCGCACCGGGCCGGCCTTGCCTTGGTTTCGGTTCATTCCAGCCACGCACGGGCAAACCCGAACCCCCCGGGCTCGTCCCGCAGTTCCCGAGTGACCGAGCCCAGGGAGGTCCCACCGGCCCGGGGGACCCGTGGATGTGCCGCGTTTGTGGCTTCTGTCCCAAACCCGTCCCGGAGCAGCGAGTGCCTGAGCGAACAGCCAAACGTGCCCCCCGCGGTTCTGCAGGAGCGTTTGGAAACCCCTCCATGTGTTTATCCCAAGGCTCGGTTGCTCCCATTCCCCCCCCGGGCTCTGAGGCCAGCAGGGATCCAGCGATTTCCAGATGGTTCTTCAAGCGTGTTTTGCTGCCTCGGAATAATCATCATGGAGCGAAATGAAAGCCTTGGCCAGCATTTAGACTGAGTAGCAGGACTGGGTGTCTCAAGGTTTGGGTGTCTGGATGGACAGAGCTCCAGGAGTAGTTTCTTTGGCTGGCCATGATTTGGTTCTTCTGGAAAATCAGGCTCATTATGCTGCCTTTTGTTTTCTGTTTTACCTTGGCTTGAAGTGGAAATATTTGTTTGGAGCAAGGAGGAAGGTACAGGGAGAACTGAACGAGAATTTTCCTCTGGAATTATTTCAACTGATACTGCATTTTATGTAGAACACCTTATTTTTTTTCTATGCTGTTTGTTAATCTCTTGTCCATTTCCTGAAAGCCTTTCCATTTTATGCTGCTCTAGTGATTTGTTTAAACCGTGACCAAAGGTAAAAGTTTCATGATTTTCAGGATGTATCTGTAATATTTGAATGACAATTGAGGTGCAAATACCCTGAGGTCTTTTTGTTAAAGCTTCCAGAAAAAGAGCTGGTTTCTGTCTAATCCTAAAAAATTCCTTTGATAGAAAAGAGGGAGAGAAATACCATTATTTATTAATGTTTCTGTCTGGTAAAACTATACACTCCTTAGCCATTGTTTAATCATATTTGGTTCAATTTCTTTGTTCTTTAGTTGTATCCCAAAGAGAAAAGAAACATCTGTGGATAGTCTTCTCTCAGAGCTTAAACATAACTATGAAGAGCAATTAGTCCAAATTAACGAAAGTCTGTATATTAGTCACTAATTTTATAATTATTCAAGGAAACAATTGCGCTCTTAAGCCCAAAAAGTGTAACAGACAGGAAGATTAATATTTTTTTCTCCTCCTTGTGTAGCTGGTGCTGTGTAGGGTCAGGGAAGAGCTGCTGGAATGGACTTGGCTGAATCTTTTCCAGCAAATCTTCTTTCTTTGAAGTCCCAGCTTTGGCAGCTGCTGCCAACTTTACTGTCCAAGATGAGACCAGTAAAACCAGACTTTGCTGGTAGCCCCAGTCTCTGGGATGGCTTCCTTTTGTAGAACCAAATATGGACAGTTAATTTGCTTTTGGATGTACATCATATTTAACAAGATGGATATTTGTTCCTAACAGCTTAAACACAAAGGCGTGTGCTCTTGTCTGCTGTGTCTATTCCAAATTAATCCACTTGCAGCTTTTTTTAGCACTTGTTATTTGCTTTGTAGGTCTACAAAGAAAATGTAGGCAACTTTGTGAGTCTAGAATGGAAGTTCTCAGCTTGGGGTAGGCTGGTGATGAGCTGTTCAACCCAGCGAGGGAAAAGAACAAAACCCTCTTGCCTGACAGCAGATCAAAAGTAATAATATTTTAAAAACCAAGCACACACCCATGGCTAGACTGGCACAAAAGTAATCTTTATTGGTGGCATGGGACAAATATAGTGGAAATACTTTTTAAAACCTTACAGGAAGGAGTTCCAGCCGTTGTGGGGTTTGCTGTTATTATGATGGGTGGATCTGAAATGTAAAACTTCCCAGACACTTGCTGTAAATCGGGGCAAACCCATCTCTGCCCTCGACACCGCAGACGTTCCAGTGGCAGAGCTGCTGGGTGTGTGTTCGTGCTCCTGTGTGCGTGGCTGGTGTGGGACTGGCACCACCAGCCTTTGGGGGAAAGGACAAAAGGAGTGAGCTATCCTCCAGTGTGAGCAGCTCTAGCACCACCGTGCTGTTGAGATTTGGCAGGAGAGTGACTTTCACTTTGTTTTCCTGCCAGACTCAGCCACTTAATGAACATTTCAAACCTCTCCACTTGCACGTGCTCGGCCGCTGTTTGAGGGGGAAATCTGCTCTTTGCAGAGCTGGCTGGGGCTTCTGCTGCTGCTGTCCCACAGCCCCCACCCGCCAGGGGTCTGTCCCTCGGGGAGATGGAGCGGGGCTCGGGTGAGGAGGAGCTGCGCTGGGATTGCAGCTGCCTCTCCAGGTGGGAGAACCTCAGCAAGGCCTGCGTGTGTGCGGAGGATCCCCGCGCTCGCAGGAGGGGAGAGGGGCTTGCAAAGAGCTCCTGGTCTGTCCAACATACAAATGGAATAGAGTAGAAAAGAGGGCAAAGGACTTCGGTATTTTGGGGAGGTGGTAGAAAAGTTGGTGTTCAGCATGTTTCCTTCCAGGTTCCTGAAGTGGATTTGGCCTTTTCTGCATTTTGCTCTTCTGCAAAGTCCCCACAGAGTGAGCTCAGCCCCCTCTTGTCTGCACAGCAAAGGCCACGTGCTCTCCCTCACACAGGTACTTTGTCAGCTTTCACTACTGGGAGTCTCTTCAGCAACTCCAAGGGTGTCCCAGCCGTGCTGGAGTTTGCTTCCAGCTGTGCAGTGGATTTTTGTACCTTCATTTTGATTGTATTTTTTTTAAGTCAAAGACATCACACAGATGTGTGTGCAAACTGTATTTAAGGATATTGAGGATATACCAAAATTATCTTGCAACTTTAATTCTCTTCCCAGCCTTGCTCCCATCTTCTGTGTTAAGATACAGTCTTTAATTAGACCACTACAATTACAGACCAGCTTGGGGAACGCATCAGGGTTGTGTGGTAAAAGACACCATTGTCCAAGGATCTCTACCCCATTTCTGGCAGGAGTGGAAAGACGGATGGTGAGTGAGGTGGGGGGTTGTGGAAAGAGGAAAAAGTATTACAGGCTGTTCAGATGTTCACTGGGGAATTAGCACTTTCGGTGCTTCTGCCCAAAGCGATTGCAGGCAAGTCACTGAAACCAAACTCTTCATGGGTGGTCACTAATTTAAGTGTTCCTCATGTTCTGGGTATCTGAGTAGAGACTCAGGGTACTGACCTGAAAACCTGAGCAGTCACAGTTGCAACACAAGCTCAGGAGAGCTGTGGTGTAGCAAATACCCCTGCAGAGCTCTGGGAAGTGAGGCGTCTTTGGCGTGCCTGGTGGTTGTGTCCCCAGAGCCGAGGCAGGGCGAGGACCCTGCCGGGAACACAGGACTGTGGCCACATCGCCTCGGGCTGGGGCATCACGCACATGCAGGAGGGAGGGAAAATCGCCCCACTTACCATAATTTCGCCTTTTTCTCACCTTTGAGTGCTCAGCTTTGCAACAACATCAAGTCACTTTTATCTGCTCTGTGAGCAGCAAACATCCCTATCCACCCCCGGCAAAAAATACTTTCCTAATGGTCCTTCGAGGCAGAACCGCCTTAGTGGCTTGTTATTAGGAGCAAAACTCGGAGGCACAAATGTTGATCTTTCGCTGCACAGCAGTTTATGGCTGGATAAAAGGTTGCTGAAAATAGGTTTGATTTAAATAAAACAGCTCTCCCCGCTTTAATTTTTCATGTGTGAACGCTTCAGAGAGCCCTTGTGTGGACGTCATCGCGGCACAGCCAGTGCGTGCCAGAGGAGAAGCTGCAGGGGCTTTGAAATTAGGCATCTGTTATCTCTTGCCCGGGGTTTACTTAAGGAAAACAAGAATTCAAAACATGAATGCGCGCGATCTTTACAAAAATACTGATGTTTACAGTTTGACCTTTACTTTCTAGTGTTTAACTAAGGGCTAAGTGTTTGGAATTATGCTTTGGCTTATAAATGTTTATCATCAAATAGGAATGATAGCAGAGTCCTTGCAGAAATAGGAGTTCCTTGGAAAGATCTGACTGGAAAAAGATCCACAGTAAGGGGAAGGGAGGGAAAATAAGAGCTGAAAGAAAGGCTTGGGACTTTGTGGCATCACTGCAGCTCTGACTGGGGCAGGTGGCCCTGGTGTGCCAACTGCCCTCTCCCTGTTCCTGTGCCCAGGTAGAACCCAGAGCTGGTGGCAGCGCTGGGAGGGGCTGAGCTGCAGCGCAGTGGCCAAAGGGACGAGGGCAGCCCACATTGCAAAGCCCTGTGAAAGCTCATTTGCAGTAGTGGGGCTGTTCTGCAGCGGGGCAGCAAAACCTGCTGGGCTTGGTCCTTCTGCTTTGCTACAAAGGCTGTAACAGGTGGAGTTTCTGATCAGTGTTTTTGAGAGGCTGAAAGAGGGGTG
>JAWWLZ010000118.1:1772617-1790423 GCA_035041345.1 Poliocrania exsul | reverse complement strand
GGTCCTTCTGCTTTGCTACAAAGGCTGTAACAGGTGGAGTTTCTGATCAGTGTTTTTGAGAGGCTGAAAGAGGGGTGAGATGATGGTGTGTTGGGCAAAGGGGGTGGGGTCAGAAGGGAGCTACAGCCTTGCAATATATCCATACAATATCCCACTTTTCCAGTTCCCTGAGCACCTCAGGTTGTTGTTGGTCTCTGTAGGAGGTGCTGGGGTCTTCCTTCTCACCATGCCTTTTCCACACAGGTGCAGGAAGTCAGTAGAATTCAGTTTAAGAAAGGGGGCTCAGAGAGCCATTAGTGTGTTCCTTTCTCTGTGCTGATACAAACATGCTGCGATGGTGTTTGGATTCCTCTGCTGTCGGTGAGGGCAACTCCAGGTCAGTCTTTGGGGGGGTTTCTTTTACCAGTTCTGTTTTGTGATGATTCTTCAGGATGTCCTGGTTCCTGTATTAGTAGATCCTGGCAATGCCAGTTTGATCGGAGTGCTTGGCCTATGGACGTACCAGCTGGAATCATCTGCCCACAGGGAAAGCAGAGATTCTCAGAGTTAGGACAGGCTTTGCAGACTGTTAGACTGGACTTACAGGTTTGTGCTAGAAATTTATTTCTCTCAGACAACTGTTTTTTCTCTTTGTTTGGAACAATCCCTCTCCCAGACTGGTGCCCAGAGTTTGAATTCAGGTTTTGCTAAGAGAAAAGCCTGCCATGATCCACCTTGCTGTGTCTCTGCTCCTTTGAGTACTTCAGCTATTTTTCCTCTGCTTTCAACATTGTGGTTTCCAAATGCCACTTCCTTTCAATGGCCAGTGGCAGATGAATTCCTTTTTCTCTCTTTTAAACTAACTAATAGGTGGAGCAAGGGGAAGTGAAGCCACTGCTGGAATATCAGTCTTTCCATCAAACCTACGTATCCTCTGTAAGGAAAACCTTCCAGATGAAATGAGTATTTTTGTGGAGCAGTTGAATTTAGTAGCTCAGTGTCTGAATAGTGCCATTATTTTTTTTCCTGCAAACTTTCTAGTACTTTTTTCCACCTTTCCAACAGCCCATTGTCCAGTGTTATCTCTGAAGCCACTGTCAGATAACACTGGACAATGTGTATTAATTGGTTAATTATCCACTCCTCTGCCAATACAGTTGTAATAAGGGAACTGGTCTTAATGGGATGACTGGTAGAAGTTGGCTGGTTTCCTTGTTCTGCAGATGCTGTTAGGGGGTTTATGTTGCTGACTGCATGTTTTGGTTCAGATTTGGAACTGATTGTCCCTCCACGCTGATTTCACTGCAGATCTGCTGTACCTTCTGGGAGTCTCTCAGGTTTGTAGGCATTGCCCTGCGTGTTGGGAGGGCAGAGGGTTCAAGCCTGTGTGGCTGGTGCTGAGCTGGGTGATAAAGATGCCAAGGGCCAAACCACCAGTGACAGAACAAACACACACTTTTACTGAAATGTGCTTTTTTTGTGCTTTTGTCAGACCTGCATTGTGTTGGGATCTCTGCCCTGAAGGATGTTTAGGTCTGTTAAAAGAGGGACCTGCCCTCCTGTAAGGGTGCTGCTTGTGTCTTCTGTCCTCTGTGAGCTTTCCTGAGGTTTTGGGTGAAAGAAAACATGTGTGGTACCTACTTCCATTCACTGACTGGGGAAGAAGCTTCCCCAAACCCACTTTTATCCCAAAGCTTTGTTTTCAAACTGAGCTCTGTTCAACAGAGTTGTCAGGAATTTTAGTTGTCAGTGCTAACACAGACAAAATCACACTTAAACCCGAGGGTCTGCTGGTGAGTTTTCCTCTCCAGACTTTCTTTTGAAGTCAATGCCTAATTCTCTTTGGTCCACCACGCTCCACCTTTCACATTTCTAGTTTGCTGTTGAAGTCCCTCATTTTGTAGCAGTACGGTGGGAGTGTGAGCCCCACAGCTGCCCTTGCAGGTGAGTGCTGCTCTCTGTGTGCCCCGCTGGGCACTGCCTGGTGCCAGGCTGGCCCTGTGGGCAGAGGGACGCAGTTCTACCTGTCTGTCAGAACATTTCCTGCTGCTGAGCACTGGAGAGGTGCTTGCTCTGCGAGCAGATGGCCCCCTCTCCCCCATCCTCTCAGGTGTGGGGAGGCGGCCAAAAACCGGCTTAAAGAGCAAAGCGTAACCTGTTCAAAGGAGAACAGAAAGGAACATTTTTTCAAACAGCTTAATGAAGCACTTGTTAAGCACTGCCAGGGCCACATTTCCATTCTACACAGGATATTCATTAGAAAAGCAAACACCCTCCAGCACCATTTGTAGGAACAAAGCAGCTTGCGTTTTCTAACGAGGTGTTAATTTAATGAAGGAGGGGACTGGCAGAGGAGCAGGAGGCAGGAAACCCAAGGACAGACACCTTTTCCTGGGCGGACGGGCCAGCTGTGCCGTCCCTTGCGGTGCGGTGGAGGCAGATGGGGCTGTGCCTGGGTGAGGAGTGGGGCGTGTGGAGGGGTCTGGCCAACTTTGGGGCTTGGATCGAGGCTCTCCGGAGCCAAGTGCCTCAGTTGGACAACCAGGGCCCCTCTAGGCGATGGGTTCAGGGTAACCTCTTGGGCACCTTTTTCCCAGGCACAAAGGTTGATGGAATGGAGCTGCAGGGGCAGGTTCCACCTCTGCTGCCCCTGGGCAGGAGCCCAGAACCCCACTGGAGTGGGAACCTCCCCTGCTCTGTGCCTGCTCCAGGGCCTGACATCCCACCATTTCCCCAGCCTGCCCTCAGGGTGCCCGATGTTTATTGTGACCCCAGGGCAGGGGAAAGTAGCAGGTACTCAGATGTCAAAAGAGCCAAACATTTATTTGTTTCACCAGGAAACAAATCCTGTGGAAGGATTTTTCCCTCTCAAAATGAAACAAAACATTCTGAGTAATTTCCTTTCTGTGGGAAGTTGTCTTTCTGAAGCTGATCCCACACACAGGCACTCACCAAATGTCACAGTTTCTTGCCAGGTACAGTGTGGCAGGTCAGCCACTTCCTCTGTGGTTGGGATGTCCATGGATTTGGGACTCTCTGGCTGGGAAGAGCTGGTGCAGGGCTAAGGTGTGTTTACCAGCAGGTCGTCCCGAGGGGTGCAGAGCTCTGGGCTCGCTCCCAGGAAAGGGGCATGGAGTGTCCCATCCTGCTTCTCTGGGGGGGTGAGAGCCACCAGGAGGGCTGGGGATGGAGGCAAGCTGTGTGCTCCCAGGACTAGCCAGGTGTCACTGAGGCAGAGCTGGGGGCTCAGGGCCAGCTTTCTGCATCTCAAGCCAGCCCTTTAGCCTCAAGCTTATCCCTTATTTTCATACATGTGTGTAATTCCCACCAGGGAATTTGTAGCAGAGTATCCAACCCTGTGGGGACAGGGCCAAGGTGAACCTGCACTCCCAGCTCTGGGAGAACAGGAATGACTGTGGAGCTTGGCCAGGGAGGAGGCTCAGGAGGCAGAGGGAAGGCACAGGACAGGAGGCCAGGCCTTATTTGATGCCACTGTCCTGGTTTGTGATCAGAGCCCCCAGCACGCTGCAGGAGAGCATTGTGGCCATGAACCCACCCCATCACTGAGAACACTGGCCCAAAGGAGGTAATTTCTCGTGTTTATATTCTTACACACATTGTGTGCTCCCTGTTCCTCCTCCTCGTGTCACTGGGATGGGAAGGGAATTTCCTGCACATGCACAGCATTGTTGGTGCAGGGCTTTTGTGAACATAAACCACTTCAAGCAGTAAGGAGGAATAATACTCTGTTCTGGCAGCAAAAATACAAAGTTAGGAAAACTCCCACTCCCTCAAATCATTTTCCTTCTGGTTGCTTGCTGAATATTTTACTAGGAGATTAGAAGGAGAAGTGGCCACATTCAGCAGCTGCCGACACGTTCCAGCACTCTGAGTGTGCCGAGGTCAGCTCTGGAGTGCTGTAAATCAGCCCAGCTCTGCTGCTGCCTGGCCCTGCTTCCCAGCTGGGCAGGGGCTCCTGGGGAGGAGCACGTGGAGCCCTCCCCTCCGGCTGCTCTGGGGGTCATCTCCCAGATCTATAGGCAAAAATTGTGCTGGGTGGTGAGTTTTTACCTTGCAGTCTCTCACCTTTGGGTCTGTGTCACTTGTGATAGTGGGGAAAGTGGGAAATTGTGTCCCCTTAAGTAGGAATATCCATATTTCTATGGCCAGGGAATGAAAAATGCTGGTTTGCCCTGGGAGTGAAGTGTGATGGGACCACGGGGTCCTTGTCAGTGGGCCAGATCTGGAGGGATGCAAAATGGCTGCAATATTCCAGCAGAGGCCAATGAAAAGCAGATGTGCAAAGAGGGATCACCTCCTGTACACCCCCTCTCAGGCTGCGGCTCAGGCCAGCAGAGCTTCCCGGCTGAGGGCAGGCTGAGCCATTCCAGAGGTGGCCCAGCCCCAGCCCTGAGGCCAAGGTGTGCTGTCACCACCGGAGCTGTGGCAATGCAGAGTGAGGCTTGGGGAGAGAGAGACCCATCCCCGGGGCAGCCCCAGGGCACAGCTCCCCTCCCCTGCCACTCCCTGGCAGCACATCCCGTTCCCCAGGTGGCATCACTTCGGGAACAGGGAGATGGTCCCAGGCTCTGGCCAGAACACAACTGTGCCCATGTCCCACCGGGAAGGGAAGGTGTCCTCAGTCAGGTGACCGTGCCAAGGTCCAGCAGCCAGACCTGAGAGAAAATGGTGGTGCCCCAGACACGGTGATAACACACCTCTTCCGAAATTACACTTGGAAGAGGCTTCAGAGTGCAAAAAAAATGAACAGAGAAAGAAAAAAAACCTGAACAAAAAGCCAACCCTCATGTAAACCCCAGGGCTGGAGGAATAAAAGTGCCAGAAACATTTATATTGGGCTCCCTTGATATCAACACAGATGAAATGGATCCCTGTCCTGCCCTCCAAACCACAGGCTCTAAAGTGGATTGCAAATCCCATCCCCACTTTAATTTAAGGGCCTCCCAATTAGACCATTGGATGCCTTTCAAAGCTGTGTATAAACTGGAGATTATGCATCCAGCAGCAGAGCTGGAGCTCCCTGCCCGAGCTGGCCTGGCCGTGGGGGAATTCAGGGGCCAAATGTGGGGTCCAGGTGGCCCAGGAGGGTTGGTGTCTGCTCCAGCCATTCCCCCTTGGAAAACCCTCTGTGCTGGGGCTGTGGGAGTGAGGGATTCCTCTGAGGCGCTGACTGAAGTGGGAAAATCTCAGGAGAGAGTGGGGGAAAAATCCTTTCAGGTTGATCTGAAATGTTTTTGCTGTTTTTCCTCTTCCCTCCTCCCCCAAACCAGCAATCAAAAAAACCACTTATCACAGAACATGGCACAAATTCAAATAGTTTTGGTCATGCTTTATTTTTCACAGTTGATTTTAAAGACTTTTGTTGTTGTTGTTGCCCAGACCAAGGATTCTCCTGTATTTTCCTAAGAAATAATAGAGTCCTATGTGGTGGAATCTTTTAGAGGGAGAAGGAAGAACCAGAGATCTTTTACTGATGTGTGAACCTCAAATGTTTCCTCCCATCCCCCTTGCACCCCCTCTGCTATCCCTGGAGAGGGTCTCTGCTCCAGGGCTGCTCCCGCCCCTCAGCAGCTCATGGTGTGATGAGTGTTGTCCCCAGGACTGTCCCCTGTGTGCAGGCAGATGTCCTGTGGGATGCAGGGGCAGAGCTGCAGGCACAGCCACCTTCCTGCAGGTACAGGGTGGGGGACCAAGGAAGGACATCCCAGGCTGGAAAAGGTGGCAGGGGCTGGTGGGAGCTGCTCTGGTCCTGCATCTCTCTGTCATTTCCCATTTCCTTCCCCACCCTTTGCAGCTGCTGCATTGGCAGGGCCAGAGCAGAGTCTGAGTCCTGTCCCAGTCTGCTCAGAGATCAGGAGCTGCCACTCACAGGACTTTGGATTTCCAGTGAAATGAACCAAACGAGCTGCAGAGAGAGAATTTTATTAAGCTTCAGATTGATGGAAATGTGACCATTATTCTTACTTTAAGGATTTTCCATCAGGCTCCTGAGCCCAAACTCAGAGTGGAGCAGCTCTTTGTACTGGCATTAACTGGCTTCAGTGAGTGGATTAATTTAATAATTAATGATTAAGTGACCAAGGGGTTGGGAAGTCATTCACTCAGGCTTTTCCACATGAGTTTGGGTCCAGACTTCCTGAGGAGCTGGAGCTGCCTGGAGTTCTGAGCCTGGTTCTGTCCCCCGGGGCAGAGTCCTCCCTTTTGGCCCAGCTGGTGGGTGCCAAATACAGGATTTGATTACAGCACTGTGTTTTTCATCTCTTTAAAGTCATTTTTCATGGTCCAATGCCCTATTTGGCACAGTTCAAATTAGGACAGTCTTTCTGGTTTTGGCAGAGACGTGGATCACTTACAGGGTGGCTCATTTTCTGCTGCCACTGATGCCAACGGCTCTAAAGTGCTGAGCCCTGAGTGAGGTGTGCAAGACTGGCCTGAGCTGGAAGTTCTTTTTTCCTTATGCACAGGAACGTCCCAGTTTTATCAGTCTTCCCTTGAAACATGAGAATGCTTCTTTAAAAAGGCAACAGGCAGGAAAAAGGTAATCATAAACCCCAAAGGATAAATTTGTGTCTCTTTTAATGTGAAAACCACAATGTCACCATTAAACTGTCAAATTATCCTCTGTTTAATTTCTATATAAATTTTAAAACTTTCTGTAGACAGCCAATAAACCTCAAGGTGATAGGACTTGTTTCTGCTTCCATTGAAGTCGGTGGCAAACCTCCCATTTATTTTGGTGTGTAGGATCAAACCCCCAGCACATAAATAATCAGGCACTGGGATTCTTCTGTCCCTATCTCTCCCTTCCTCTCTGAAAACTTCTGAGGCTGGGCCCAGCATTGATCTGATGCACAGGCTGGGAGCATCTTCATTTCTTTCTTTCTTTCCTTTTTTTTTTTCCTCCTCTTCTTTGTGGGTTTTGATCTCTGCCTTTGAAATGGAAGCAGTTCCCTGCAGGGTGCTCTGTGATCATTCCCTGGGTGTAGTCGAATGCTTTCACTTCTTGCTGTAGGTGAAATGGCTCATGTGCAAGGAGATTAACTCTCTGCAGGGCAGGAGCAGCGCTGCATTCCTTCTCTTTTCCTGGAGTCTCAGCAGAGGAGCAGCTTCCCCCACCCCATAAAAGCTCGGGGTGTGCAGAGGGGTCGTGCAGTGCAATGAGAGAACAAGATGTGTCTTTCAGGGAGAGCCACAGGTCTGGTGAGTTGATCTAAATCAAAGATATTCCCTCTTCCTGGGAATTGGTGCACCATCCAACGGTGGTTGTCAATTATGATTTACTTGCTGTGGAAGAAAATGTCATTTCCCTTTGGTTTCACTGGAATGAGGCAGTTGGAGAGGGTGGTTGAAGAGGGAAATTACAGTGATGGGATAAGTGTTGGGAGAAAAAAAAAAAAACCCTAGACTGTTTTAACAGGAGAACTCTGGTTAGGCCCAGCCCAGAGAAATATGTAAGAATGTGCTTGTGATTTGCTTCCAACAGAATTTTTAAGCTTATACTTAACTAAAAGCATGAGTATCTCATTGCTGAAGGTTAAGCACGTGCTGAAAAACTCATCTGGAGGTAAGCCCTGGCTGGCAAGGCCAGGAGAAACACAGATCACATATTCATCTTCCAAAGCAAGAGCCTAATCCTACCAGGCAGCTATTCTGGGGGAGTTTCCAGGAAGGCAAAGAGGTTGCAGGAGGTGGATCTGTCTCTCTGATCTCACAAATTTCCTGGCAGGTGCAAAAGCAACTGCTCTGCACAATACCAGAGGTGTTTGCAGGATTGGCCTCAGGCTTTGTCTGCAGCAGAAGATGAGGTTAACAGGCTGTTTAAAACAAACAAACAGCCCCACCTCCCTCCAAAAATTTCATGAAGATGGTCCCTGCGGTTGTGGTGTGATTTTTAAGGAGATTTAAGCAGGATTGCTCTGAAACCCTTCCTATAGCTCTAGAAAAAAAATCAGTCTTTGCTTCTTTGTCCAATCCACTTTGCAAATTCCTATCCCAAAGTCACATCTGTCCTAGGGAGTAACTCTGGACATCTCTTCCTACATGCCACATATGGGACTTTCATATTATTTTTTAAAAAAATCAAGTGATCCTAAGCAGTTCTTTCAATTATGTTTATTTATTTAGCAGGAATTTTTAGCTGGAAATTTTCCAAATAATTGCACTCAAAGAATGTGTGTGTGTGTGCAGTGGGGTAACCTATGCTCTTTATTCCTTAAAAAAATGCATGTGCACACACATGCACAGACTCACAAGGAAGAAAGGGAAAGGAAAAGCATTTCCTTAGGGATGTGAAAGGCAATTCTGAAAACTGGCTTTATTTTAGCCCCTTGGAGGATGTTACAAGGTCAACGAGTGTGGTGCCATCTCTTCCCACCTGCGAAACGGAGAGCCGTGTTTATGGCCAGCAGGGAGAGCAGCAAAGGCAAGAGGAGGGAAAACAAGATCAGGGTGGGTCTGCTATGGCAGTGCCTGAGGTGCCAAGGTGGGTGAGTTTGCTATGGCTGTGCCCAAGGTGCCAAGGTGGGCAAGTTTGCTGTGGCAGTGCCTGAGGTGCCAAGGTGGGCAAGTTTGCTGTGGCAGTGCCCAAGGTTCCAAGGTGGGTGAGTTTGCTGTGGCAGTGCCCGAGGTGCCAAGGTGTGCTCAGGGCACAGGGCAGGGGTTAAGGCAGCTGGAGAAAAGGCTTTGGGCACTCCACGCTTGGTCCAAACCAGGCTTAAGGTCCTGTTTTCATTGTGAAGGCTTTTGGCAAAGGCACTGTTGATGAAGCCACTGGATTTCTTCTATCGAGTGGAGACGTGAGGGAGGTGATTGAAGTGTTTCCAGGTGTTTCTGGCTTCAGAGAAACTTCGGGAGAGCTTTTGGCTCCTGGTGGTTTGTGTGCCACGCTTGGGACTCGGCTTGGCTGCCCTGTGGGAGGGAGGGTCGGGCACCCCGTGGTGGGTCCTGCAGCACCCATGGGCCCTGGCAGAGCTGCCCCAGCCTGGCCACCCCTCAGGGTCAGTCACATCACCCCAAACACCCGAGGCTGTGCCACCAAAGGGCTTGGCAGCTCCAGGAACATCCTCTGCAGATGCTGCTGTACCTCAGCTGTAAGTGCACTGGAGAGCAAACCCCACCAGGGTGTTGGGAGCCAGGCTCGGTGTGTCTCAGTATGGAATAACGAGCTGGGATCACAAGGATGGGCATCATGTGGCAGGAATACCTTTGAAGGCTCTGGGTGGTAAGTGGGGCCTGTGCAGTGCCCTTGGGTCTCCACGGAGCTGGTGATCCACAGAAAAGGTACCGTGTACAAACAATGGGAGTTATCTGCTGGTGTGCTCAGGAAGGCCTGGGGCTTCCAGATGCAAATACAGAAATATATTTAACGTCTTGACTTCTATTCTTTTGTCATAATACAAAGTGGAAAGACAATGTTTAGTAAATGTTTACATCTTACAAAGGGGAGTTTTGCAAATTGCATTGTAGCTCTTTGGGAGGAACCAGGAAAGAGGGCAGGATGTTAACAACATAAAAAAGAACAGCAATAAAACCCACCCCTAATATTAATTGTCTAAGAGGAAATGCATCTATCTCTCATCAGGACATTTCAGACTCTGCTTTGCATTGCTGGAAGCCTGAGAACACTAATCGTTTTTTGGCATGGAGAAGCAGGTTCTTGCATACTTGAAACACAACTCATTTACAGTTGTTTTGGTGGATGCTCATAAGCAATATGGGAACCTCCCAAGCCCCTTCAGCTCACAGAGCATCAGAGCTGGGAGCCAGAGAGCTCACACTCAGCTCTGGCTCAGCTCCCTGCCATGGGGACTGCAGGGACTGATCTCCATGCTGGTTTGGTCCCAAAGTTGGCTGTGTTATGCAATGACAATCTCTGCAGGTTTCCTTGGGGATGTATAAAGCACCCAAAGGATTCTTGAAGAACCGTTTGCACCATCGGGATGGCCCAGGGCGACCACAGAGCAGCTTCCAGAAAGGTGGCAACGCCCCCAGGCAGAGGGAAGGCAGATGCAGTGCTGGCAGGTTAAAGGCAATCCGGGGAGGGAGGCACAGCCCACAGAGCTGCAGCCTCGTCCTCTCCCTCCTTGGGACAGTGGCTGGAGCCACCAAGGCCTGGGGTCAGGGACACACATGGTGGGGAGAGCACGGGCTGAGCTGCAGGGGCTGACCCGAGCTGTGAGTGAGTCCCTAACACCAGGCGTGGGCAGCACATGTCAGGATGATCCTTAAGGAAACAAAAACTCCTGGGCTGAAAATGCTAGAAAATCTTTTTGGTGACTTGATAAAGATCCTGTAAGATCATTCCTGGTTTTTAAGCTTTGTTATTGCTTTGGGAGGCTTTGGCTGTGCTGGAAAAGGCTCTCTGTGTCTTCACAAAAGATCCCAAAGGAGGTGTTATATGGTTATGAATATCATAGCCAAGATTCACCCTGGACTATTAGACTTTTATTTTGTGTCTGTTATTAGTTATAATAATTACTGGCACTGTCCAGGCCCTGCACAGCTCTGACTGCTCCGAGGTTTCCCTCCCTCCAGAACTGTCTTCTGCAAAGCCTCTTGGCCAAGCAGATCCTCCACCTTCCTCACTCCTAGGTGGAGTTCAGAGCCCTTCACCTGCCCTTACAAGTCAGCCAGCAGTAAGTCTGCAGCTCCCTGCAGGGTTCCAAAGCCTCCTGCCAGGGTGGAGCAGGAAGAGGCTGCTGCAGTTCCCCTGCCAGCTCAGGAGAGAAGTGCAGCCCAAGGAATGGCAGTCAGGCAGCTGTGCTGGGAGAGGCAGGATGGATGCTGGGAGGAAGAAGGGAGAGGAGGGAAAGGAGAGGAAAAAACAGAGATGGAAGAAAACTGGGCTCCAAAAAAGTTAGGTATTATCCAACTACTGGGATGTGCTTTGCTGGGTTTCATAGGGGTGCTGCTCGCAGAACAGGAGTGAATGTGCTGTAAAAAGCACGAGAGCTGCACCACAAAGGAAATCCAGAGCAGGTCTCTGGTTCACCTGTGAGGAGGGAGGTGCACAGGCACTCATGGAGCCCGTGTGAAAGGAAAGATTTGGCTCTGAAGCCCTTAACATCAACTCTGTACATCCACAGAGCATTTCCAGTCTTCATGTAGGAATCTCCTCTCCATACAAAGCCACATCAGGACTCCTTGACAGTCCCACTTTATAACCCCATTCCTTTTCCTCCCAACAAGGGGATGTAACCAGAATGTTACTCATTGCAGCACACAGGATTTGGCTCAGTGGGGAATGAAAATCATTCTGCAGAAATGGTACAGTTTCCATCCCTTACAGAAACTGCCTGTGGAGGCCACTTTGCTTCAGGCTTTTGCTTTCTGGGCCCCAGGAGAAATGGGCTGTGGGTGAGGGAGAAGAAATCACTCTCCATGAGAGTTACTGTCATGGTGCTAATCTTCATCTTCCAGCTCATCTTGGGACAGCAGTGTGGGAGAAACCGAAACGTGGGGCCAAGACTCAGGTGTAAGTAAATAACACCAACAGCTGAGGCTTTCACACCACATTGGGCACTGGCCAGCAAGGAAGGATTTCACTGCAGCCACAAACCTGTTGATCCACCTCCCTCCTGTGATAATGTGGCAGCTGGGATAAATAAGAGGACATTCAGGATATTTGACTTCCAATGTGATTGGAACTGTGGACATATATATTTTTTTATTGCATCAGGGCAAAATTTCCCAAATTGGCTTAAAGGCTTAAAGTAGCATTTTAAAAAGCAATTGAATGTTTAGGCTTTGGCCTCCCTCTGATTTTCTGTGGGAGAATATCAAGTCAAATGTTCAGAAGCATCACAGTTCTTTAGCCAAACTCCTTGTGGGTACTTGGTAGGTTTCCCTTCCCTGTTTCTAATTTGGTTTATACCCAGAAGCCAACTGGTTTTTGCTTTTCATTCTGTGGGTGGGAAAGCTTGTGAGAAGGTATTAACAGCTCTGCATCCCAGTTGGGCAATTTCTTCTCTGAACTTTCCTGGATGCGAGGAGGAAATTCCTCTCCAAGTCCACAGCATGTTTTCAGGTCTTTATTGTTGTTGTTATTTTTTTGTCAGGCAGATCTACATCAGGAAATCTGAGCACCTGGAGAAGGTTCAAGTGCACACTGAGCTTCAGGTCTCAGCTTGGACTCAAGCGATACTAATAACAACTACCAATCTTTCATCAGCACAGCTCTGCTCCCTGTTAGTAACACCTGAACTATTGTTTGTTCCTCAGGGCTGGTGCTCTGGTTGTTCTGCTCCCTGGTGCAGGCTCAGGGATCCCTACAGTGTGAGCAGCTGCCCCTCTGCTGGGTGCTCTGGGTTTCAGTGGGGTTGGTGCTGTGGGGCTGCAGCCACCAGCCCAGGCTGTGTGTGTGTCGTGTGTCATGTGTGTCGTGTGTGTGTGTCTTGTCTGTGTCTCTGTGTGTGTCTGGGTGTCTGTGTGTGTCTGGGGGTGTGTGTCTGTCTGTGTGTGTGTCTGTGTGTCTCTGTGTGTGTGTGTGTTTCTGTGTGTGTGTGTGTCTGTGTCTGTGTGTGTCCGGGTGTGGCCTCCATGCCCTCACTTTGGTGGGACACACGGAGCAGCAGCTGGAGCTGCAGTTGTTCCCCACGGGGTGTCAGCCACAAAATGAGATGGTTCTGGGCAGGCTGGAGGGGCCCTGGGGACCAGCTTGGCCTCCCCCAGGGCAGCCCATTCCATGTCCATGATCACTGGCTGCTCTTGGGCACTCTCTGGGTCCCACCTCTGCCCACTTGGGCCAAGGGGAAGAGCTGCACATGAAGCCCTTCTGCCTCCTGTTCTGCCTTTGAGTGTGCTTTGAGAAGGGTTTATGTTTTGGCAGCTCACCAGTGACCTCCTAAGAAACAGGCAACTCCTCTCCTGAGGCAGAGCACGGTTGGGTCTCCATCTGCCCTTGGAAGGCAGGCTGACTGGCACACAGGGATGTAAAAGCTTGGAGGATAAAGAACTCAGGATGGAGAGGGACTGAGGAATCTCCTGTGTCAAGGTTTGCCCAAGCCTCCTCTCCTCAATGCAGTTTGTTTGCTGTCACCCTCAGAAGCACCCAGAGATGTCCACTAAGAGCTTAATGGGTTTCATTGTCCATGGTTTGGGTCAGATTAGTAATTCCTGCAGGAATTCCAAAATCTGGGAGAACACATGCTCCAAACACACAGAACAGCCTATGGTTTTTAATCAAATTGTGTATTATTGCAATACCACAGTTTCTTCTTGGTTACCAAAACTCTTCCCTACCTTTCCAAGTTCAATTTGTTAAAATGGAGTGGAGGGAGAGCCCTCACCAACACTCCATTTAAAGGTTTGGGGCTGATAATGAATTTAGCAAGTTATTCCTCAGGCTTTGATGCTAATTATTGTAAGTATCATAGTTCTGATTCACGAGGCAGCAATCACAGGTCATTATTACCAACATTATTAGGTTAAGTTAAAAATTAGCTTTTAGCCTCAGAGCACCATGTCCTAATGCTCTGAAATGGAACACCTGTGGGATGCCTTCGCAGACAACGGAGGGAAATTAATTAGGCTCCTTAATTAACGGAGCTCCAGCCCTGCACTGTTTGTTGTTACACTGATGGAAAATGCTCTTTGCACCTTCCGACAGCGATTCTGCAGAGCTGAAATGGAACACTGGTTGGGAAAAACGAGTGCAGGATTTGCAAACCAGCAGTGCCTGAGGGATTGGGGTCAGTGTCCCACCCCCTCTGGGGACAAACTGAACCCCAAGTGCGGTTGTTGCTGGACTGAACGGGGGAGCATTGACAGCCACAGCCGGGCTTGGTGTTTGGGGGACCACACACGAACCCCACCCTGACACAGCTCCCAGGAAGAAGACAGAAAAGCAGATTTTTTTTTTTTCCCTCTCAGTTTCCCATCTCTGCTTTAATGGAGTTTGGAACAGGATGATTCTTTGCAGAGGGGCCAGTCCCCTTCCCTCAGCTTGGGTTATCCACCTTGTTTAGTAGGGATGTGCATTCCGAGGGGACCCTCTCGGTATCCAGTCCAGTGCAAAGGACCTGCAGGAGTGTTTTTGTGGGATGAGGATCCCTTTGCATCCAGCAAAGAGGGGACAGAGATTTATCTCCAAGGGGGAAGGAAGCAGGAGAACATCCTCAGCTCCAAAGGGAACATTTTCTACCAGGAACTTTGGAAAGCTGAAATGATTCCCCCCCAGCCCCGGCTGCCCCAGGCACGGAGTCCAAGCCCCTTCCTCGCCCTGATCCCACTGGGAATGCACAGCCAAGGGCAGGGAATGTCCCGGAGCTCCTCTTGCTGCTCTACCTGCCCAGCCAGGCTGGGATCAGCTTCCCCTTCGGAATGAGCCCAACCAATAATATAGAAGTGGAAACTGCCCCTTCGAAAACCCCACGTGGAGCTGAACCGACCCTGGCACCGCCAACCCTCACACACCTTCCTTTTACTGCCTTTTGTCATTGGCCTTTTGATTTCCTTTTCCTTTTTAAAATGTTTCCCTATTCCTTTCTATTTCCTTTTTCCTTTTATCTTTTTTTAATAATTTCCTTTTTATTTTCCTTATTTTTCCTTTTTAATTTTATTTTTATATTTCCTTTGTTCCTTTCTAATTTCCTTTTTACTTTTTTAATCCCTTTAAATTTCCTTTTCCCTATAATTGCCCTTTCCTTGTAATATCCTTTTTCTTTCATTTCCTTAGTTTTCCTTTTTCCTTTTTATTTTTATATTTTACTTATATTTTTCTATTTATAATTCATTTTCAATTTCCCCTTTTTCCTTTTAATTTCCTCTTTCCTTATAATTTCCTTTTCCTAATACTTTTCTTTTTTCTTTTTAATTGTATTTTTCTTTTTATTGCTCACATTTATTTTTTACTTCCATACTGTATTTACATTTTCCTTTTTTTATTTCCTTTCTTTTTTACTAATATTTTTATTTTTCCCATTTTTCCTTTTTCTTTCCCTTTTCTGTTTTATTTCCTTTTTATTTCCTTTCCCTTTTCCTAATATTTTTAGTTTCAAATTGTGTTTCTATTTTTCCAAATATTTTTATTTCCTGTTTATTTCCATTTTACTTCCATTTTATTTAATTTTTATTTCTTGTTTCCTTAAATTTTTAGGTTTTGTTGTATTTTTATTTTTCCCATTTATTTTCTTTGCAGTTTTTTCCCTGTTTATTTACTTTTTTATTTCTGGTTTCCTCATGTTTTTAATTTTTGTTGTATTTTTTATTTTTTCCTATTTATTTTTAGTCCCTGTTTAGTTCCTTTTCATTTTCTGTTTCCTGGTATTTTAAATCTTTAATTTTTCCTATTTATTTTTATTTCCTGTTTATTTATTTTTATTTTTTTTATTTCCCGTTTATTTCCTTTTTTATTTCTGGTTTCCTCATATTTTAAGATTTTTATTGTATTTTTATTTTCCCATTTTTAAAATTTCCTTTCTACTTCCTTTTTCTTATATTTTAAATTTTTGTTGTATTTTTATTTTCCCATTAAATTTATTTCTTTTTTATTTCCTGTTTTCTTATATTTTAATTATTAAATTTTTATTTTTCCAATTTATTTTTTCGTTTTTATTTCCTGTTTATTTCCTTTTAATTTCTTTTTAATTGCCTGCTTATTTTTTATTTCCTGTTTATTTCCTTTTTTATTTAAGGTTTCCTTGTATTTTAATTTTTATTGTATTTTTATTTTACCAATTTATTTTCATTTCATGTTTTTTTCCTGTTTATTTTCTTTTTACTTCCAGTTTCCTTATATTTTTAATGTTTGTATTTTTACTTTTCCATTTATTTTTATTTCCTTATTTCCTGTTTATTTCCTATTTACTTTCTTTTTATTTCCTGTTTATTTCCTTTTTATTTCCCAGTTTCTTATATTTTAATTTTTACTGTATTTTTATTTTTCCATTTTATTTTTATTTCCTTTTTATTTCCAGTTTCCTTATAGTTCATTTTTTACTGTATTTTAAAGTTTCAAAATTATTTTTATTTCCTTTTTATTTCCTGTTTACTTCCTCTTTATATCCTTATTTAATTTTTATTTTCTTTTTATTTCCCATTTTCTTACAGTTTAATTTTTGTTGTATTTTTAGTTTTTCCATTTTTATTTCCTGTTTATTTCCTTTTTATTTCCGGTTTCCTTATATGTTAATTTTTATTATTTTTATTTCATTTAATTTCCTATTTAACTCCTTTTTATTTCCTTTTTATTTCCAATTTCCTTATATTTTATTTTTATTTTTCCTTTTTATTTCTTTTTTATTTCCTGATTATTCTGGTTTACGTATATTTTAGTTTTTATTGTATTTTATTTTTCCAATTTATTTTTATTTCCTGTTTATTTTCTATTTATTTCCTTTTTATTTCCAGGTTTCTTATATTTTATTTTTTACTGTATTTTTATTTTCCAATTTATTTTTATTTCCTTTTTATTTCCTGTTTACTTCCTCTTTATTTCCATTTTATTTCCTGTTTATTTAATTTTATTCTGGTTTCCTTATATTTTAATTTTTATTATATTTTAAATTTTCCATTTATTTCTTTTGTATTTCCTGTTTATTTCTGGTTTCCTTATATTTTATATTTTACTGTATTTTTATGTTTCAAAAATATTTTTATTTCCTTTTATCTTTTATTTCCTGTTTCCTTACATTTTATTGTATTTTTATTTTTCCAATTTATTTTTGTGTTTTATTTCTGTTTTATTTTCTATTTCCTTTTTTATTTCTGGTTTTCCTATATTTTAATTTTTATTGTATTTTTATTTTACAATTTATTTTTATTTCCTTTGGATTTCCTGTTTATTTCCTCTTTGTTGTATTTTTATTTTTCCCAGTTATTTTTTCTTGGTTTATTTCCTGTTTCCCTATATTTAATTTTTTGTTGCATTTTTATTTTTACAATTTATTTTTATTTCCTATTTATTTCCTCTTTCCTCTTAAACTTTTGTTCTATTTTTACTTTTTCCATTTATTTTTATTTCCAGTTTATTTATTTTTATTTACTTTTAATTTACTTTTAATTTCCTTTTTATCTCCTGTTTTGTTATATTTTAAATTTTTGTTGTATTTTTATTTTTCCCATTTATATTTCTGGTTTATTTTCTTTTCATTTATTTTGTATTTCCTTTTTATTTCCTGTTTCCTTATATTTTATTTTTTTCTATTTTTATTTTTCCATTTATTTCCTTTTTCTCTCTTGTTTTGTTTTATTTTTAATTTTTGCTGTATTTTTATTTTTCCATTTATTTTTATTTCCTTTTCATTTCCTTTTTTCTTTTCCTTATATTTTTCTTTTTTATTTTTCCTTTTTATTTTTAAGTTTCTTTTTTTAGTTCCTTTTAATTTCCTTCCCCCCCTCCTTTTCCTTATAATTTCCATTTTCCTTTTCCTTATATTTTTCCTTTTTATTTCTTATTTTTATAGTTCCCTTTTATTTCCTTTTTTCTTTTCCTTATAAATTCCTTATATTTTTTCTTTTCCTTTTTATTTTTATCTCTATTTCCTTTTGATTTCCTTTTTATTACCTTTTTTCTTTCTCTTTTAATTTCCCTTTCCCTATTCCTTTTTTCTTTCATTTTTTCATTTTATATTTTATTTTTATGCTTTTTTCTATTTTTATTTCCTTTTTCTCTTTTCCTTTTTTCCTTCGTCTTTCCCTCACAATTTTCTTTTGCTATTTTTTTTTACTTTTTTGATTTTGCCTTACCTTATTTTTTCTACTTTGATTTTTTCCTTTTCCTTTTTCCTTATCTTTTCCTTTTTTCCCTTCTTCTTTTTCCTCCTTTTCTTTTCCCTCTCTGTTCAGGCTCAGAGTTGCCCTGCCCTGT
>JAWWLZ010000118.1:1720133-1772517 GCA_035041345.1 Poliocrania exsul | reverse complement strand
GCAGAGACGCCCTCAGTCAAACCCAGGGGAAGGAGGAATTCCAAGACTGGGTTTCCCTCTGCCCCAAAGCTCACATAGAGGAGCTCCCACCGGGAGCTGGGCATGGCTGGTGGTGGCCTCTCCTGAGGATTCCAAACAGCCATGAGCACATCCCTGTGCTCTGGGTGCTCCTCAGCCTCGTTCTGCTCCTCCAATGGCCAAAGCTTCCTCTGAATTTGAGGGAGGAGAGGAAAAGAAGGGATAGAGACAGACAGACACAAGCAGATGTATTCACTCTTTATTGAAAAGAAGGGATAGAGACAGACAGACAGACACAAGTAGATGTATTCACTCTTTATTATCCCGTATTTCTGCAGGTACCAGCCCCAGCCACTCCTTGTTATGTGGGAATTCAGGGTTCCTCCTTTGCTGAGCAGGGACGTGCCCTTGGGTTCCCACCTCTCCCAGGCACAGGCCTTGTGATGAGGGAAGAGGGCTCCTTGCTCTCTCCAGAATTCACAGCACCACTCACATTGTTGCCCCTCACCTCAGAGCTCAGCTCCAATTCTTGCATCAAACACAAGGTCCAGCCAGTGCTTCTGCCTTTCAGGTTCCATCAAGAGCACTTGCAGTAGCTCTGCTAGTTAATATTAAAATCTACTTACAGCCAATAAAACACTAATGATCTGTACTTCAAGAGCACCTTTGATGTGATGATCTCAAAGCAAATCAATTAAGGGTTGTCCCACACCCATGCCATGGCTGGAAACATGGAAGGCATGGAGAAACAAAGCCTGAATTCACTGGCAAGCTGGAGAGTGCCTGGTCCTGAGGTGGGGAACACCAACCATGTCTGATCAGATGGAGTGCTCTTGTCCTCTCTTGCATCCCTGAGCGGTTCCATGCACAGGGATGAGCAGCCAAAGAGAGAGGAGCAGAGATAGAGCTGGGAGTGTGCAGTTAGTGCTGTACCTGTAAACTCTGCAGGATTAAGCAGGGCAAAGCTTTCCCTCCCACATCCCGAGCACTGGGGGCAGTGGGACTCGCACACTTGCAAGCACTGAAAGGCACAGCTGTGGCAGAGGAAGGGGGAAATGGCTTCTCTTCAACCGCCCCGGGCGAGGATTATTTTCTGCAAATTGCCATAGGATGTGATGCTTCTTTCAAGCTCACGCCTCCTTAAACACATGTGTCTCTCTGTGAGGGATGGATTTCCCTCCAAGCTGACACTTAGCCTTTCTTGCAGTGCAAGAAAGGGTTGGAAAATAATGGAAACACTCCCTAAAGCTGAAGAGCTTCTCCACTTTGTCCAGTTGGGCAAACATCTGCGTGTGACCAGAGGCTTCTGTGTTAATCTCACCCTCTTGCAGTTCTGGGTTATCCTTTCATGTGAGTCATAGTTCGTATCTATACAAAGAGGAGCTTTAAACTGCCTCAAGTGTGGTATTTTTCCAGTACTTTAGCACTAATTAATCATTAAAGTGCCAAGATCAAAGAGTGGGGAACTACAATGTTGGTATGTTCTTATGATCACATTGTGGCCAGTTCCTCTCATAAATCCTGGTATTTTGTGAGTTTCAAATCAAATCTCCCATGGGGAATGATTTGGCAACAAGATGGTAGACTGCTTTTCTCTGCACCTTCCAAAAGCAAAGGGAGCTCTGACTCCCCAGGGAATGCTGGGTCAGCCCCACAATAAAAAGACCAGCTATTATTTTGATCAAGTTGGCACCCAAAGATGCCAGTGATTTAGGCAAGGACTTAAAAACCCAATCTCATGGAGTGAGAGACAGCAGTCCCTGTCCTGAAGATCTGGTAGCTCAGCCAGACAAACAGCAAAATGGTTGGAGCCTGGAGCCTGTTTCGAGGGTAACTCAAGGCAGTTCAGGGTGTAAACCTCACTTTGAGCCAGCAAGACTTACTAGTTTAAGTGCTTAAGTTACTTCTGAAAATGAAGCTTTTAAAATAATGCTGCTGCTTTTGAAAAAATGTAGCCTAAGGCCACGACTTCAGCGAAGCATTAACCTCAGCCTTACAGGGCTCTTGTCTTCTCACCTGAAAGGCCAGGGCTGGCATCTGATGGTGCTTCCAGCTGCAGCAGAGCTGGGCATGGCAGAGGCGTGGGCTGGTGCTGGGCTGTGCCTCTGCTTGCTCTGGGACCTGTGCCCTCCCCTGAGCCACAGCTGGGGATCTGTCTTTTTTCCCCCCAGAATATGGGGGGTTTGAAAAGGCCAGTATTCCCCCTTTAAAAAAATTAAACTTGCCTTTTGCTCCCCCTCATTCTTTCTCTTGTGGGACACCTGGGACCTGGCAGTGTGGGCTCTTGTCCAGAATTTGTCCTGACCTACACTTTGATATCTTGCTTTTCCCCCCTTACCTTTTGCTTAGCTGGCTGCTACCTCTAAAAGACATGCATATAATCTACAAAACATTTGTGTTTCCCAGTAGTTCTAATTTCTATTTTCAGGAGATTCTAAAAACTACAACCAAGAAATTGAAATTACAATGACCATAAATGCTTTGGGCTGCCAGGGCCACCTAAATGATTGTCATAGGCAAGGGACATGCAGAGATTTTTGTAACCCCCTGTTGGCAACAGATCAAAAATAAAGACAAAGGGAAAAAACACCCTGAGAACACTGGTACCAGTTCAGTGATGCAGCTCAGGCTGTTGGAAGAGCAAAGGTGCTGTGCAAAGTGAAATGTGGAGGTTCTTGATAACCTGTGCAGGTTATCGATGGGTAGGAAGAGTTTGCTGTGGGGCTTTCCCCTGTGGCAGACAGGCCACCCGTTCCCTGCTGGGGGCTGTAACCACCTGGCTGTGCCTTCTGTGCAGAGGAGCACAGACCCTCCCAGCAACGAGGCAAAGGCTCAGAGGGAGCTGAGCTCCCCCTCTGTGTGTAGCTCTGCTTTCCTGGCCCTGCTGCAGCTGAGCGAGTCCGTGGGGCAGGTGTGGGAAGGATTTCCAGCTGTGTGTGCCACACTCTGGGCAGCACTGGAGCAGCAGGAGCCAGGCACGTGCCTTGGGTTTGCCAGGGCTCCGTGGGTGTGCTGAGACACAGCAAAGAGCAACACCAGCATTCAGCTTTACCCCTTCTCCTCCCCTCCAAACCCACCAGCCAGGTGTGTGCACACCCCAAGGGCTGCAGTGACTCCTGGAAGAGAAGGACAAGGTGAGTGTGCAGCCCCAGCCCCTTTTCTTTGCGTGTGCTGCACCACCCAGTGTAATTCATCGCTAATCCTGTTTGATGATCCAGAAAGAATGTTTCAAGAATGTTTCATCCCTCGGTAATTTTGTTAACCTCTCCTGGCAACAAAAAAAAGGGCAGGGAACGAAGTGGTGTTTTCAAAGAGCATAAAACCTAGAGAGCGTTTCTGTGCCCTGGGAAGGGCTGGGAGGCGAACACAGGACTTCTCCACATGGCTCCACACTTCATCTGGGACTTGAAAAACAAACCCACCTCGTGGGATACTAATTCAGTCCTTGGTTTCTTTCTTGTATCAAATGCTGCCAACTGTGCCTTAAATTTGGGCCAGATGCACGATGGTTTTATGATGTGGTGCTGTGAGGAAGTCTGGGTTGAATCTACCAGAGGCTCTGCTAATGGGGCTGCTCCTTCAGGGCAGCGGGGCAGCGCTGGCATGGGATTCTCCAGCTATTCCCTCTGTGGGAATGTCTTCAGGGGGAGCTAAAGGTTGGGTTTGCTGGGGCACAGCGGGGCTGGTAGTGTGGGGAGAGGGGCAGAAGGTTTTCTGGTGCACTGGGACTTGGGGAGAGCCTCCTGTGTCACCCTCACTGGAGCAGAAAATGTCAGGGTTTGTTGAGGTTCGTTCCTGAATCACTTGTGTGCTGCAGGAACTACATTCATGCATTGCCAGGGCAGGTCCTGCTCCTTGGCCAGAAGGACAGAACAGGCAAGGATGGACCATGCTCCTCTCAGGGTCTCCTTACACAGCACGGCAGAGACAGCAGCTCAGGAGCAGCCCAGCTCAGTGCATGGCACTGTCCTGCAATCAAAACCTAATCACAAGACTGTCCTGCTCCTTTCTGATCTCGTCACATCCCAAAAGCTTTGTGGAGGATCAACCAAATCTCCTGTGTTTTCATTTGCTAAGCTCAGTCAAGTGATACAAAACCCAGAGCGCTTTCTCTGCCAATCCGAATTTGCAGTGATTAAATTGTGCTCTTGTAGGGGGTTAATTTCCACAGACAGATATGAATAACTATCACTTAATATGCTTAGGGATCATAAGGAATATGTGGCAGTCTTTACAGCTACTTAGCTGACAGAAATTGGCATAATTCCTTTGAATTCCTTTGAGTCTGTAACTCAGTGTTGTCTCTTTTCTGTTCTCCTTCCTAATAATCTGATCACTGTCTTCACAGTGTGGTGAAACTTTCTCCTCTTTACCCAGCATTTATTTCCCAGTGAGAGCCCAAACTGCTTTGTTGTCCCCTGTTCTTAAACCTGCCTGCTGATTCCTGACCCTCCAAAGCTTCCCATGGCAATGGCACACCCACTGTCCCTGTGCAGGAGTTTGGGGCTGTGGGCGATGTCAACGCAGCATTAGCTGTGGAACTACAAGTGTTTTATAGAATAAATAAACACATTATTTATTATATATTTAAAATGCACATAATTCAGCTTTGCACAGGCCTGACTGACTGAATTGTATGGCTACTGTGATGGAGGGTGGCAAATTATGATGCCAACAGTTCAATGTACTGAGTACAAACCATTCCAGGGGAACACAGAACTTGCCCAGTTTTTTCTGTGATTTGATAAATATAAATAACTGGAAAAGTTCTCTCCATAATCACAGCAATTTCTCTGAATTTATCAAATTTGCTAAAAATAAAGGGAAATACAGTCAAGTATCTTAGATAGCAGCATAAATCCAGTAACTTCTAATTCAGGACAATTAAATTCCAAGTGTGATGCAAGAACTCTGTAAGGCAATTACATTTCTGCCTAAGATACTTTCAATTAAAAATACCTGCCTCAGTTCCTGCAGGTTGGGCTGAGAACCTCTGGAGAACGACCTGTCTTGGGAGCTTTTCATCTGCTCCTGGTGTGAGGGAGTCCCAAGACCTTCCAGCCATTGAGCTTTTGCAAAATACTCTGCTCTTTGGAGTTCAGGTTCTGTCTCAGAACAAGAAACACAAACAAAAAATAATATAAACTCAATATACATATATCCCCCCAAACCCTCCAACTGGAACAGAACAGTGTTCTTAAGTCAAATTAAAATGCAAAAAAGCAGCTTCTAAGAAGTTTGATAGCAAGAGAAATGTTTGGCTCCATGTTTAAGCTCATTTAGACCATTTTCCTGCCAGCAGCCCCCTGCCCTGGTGCCCAAGGCACGAACACTGCAGACATTCCTGGGATTGGGGGCTGTTTGCTGAGCTCAATGGATGCAGCTGCACAAATCCAGTGGAGTCCTGTGGGATTTCACAGGGACAAACAAGTCTATGGCAGGGCTGATGGCAACATTTTCAATACTTGGGTTGACATTTTCCTGCTCTAAAATAATAACAGAGCCAGGGCTACTTACTGGAAACAGTTAATTAAGGGTAAGTGAAGATTAGATTGTGTGCCCATCCATTTCATTATGTATTGTCCCCACAGTGATGCAGCTGGTCCCACCCTCTGGGCAATGGATAACAAACCTCCTGCTAAAGTTTGCCCCATTTATACTATGACATAACTTTCAAAAGTATTTTGGATGTGGGTTTGGCCTTAATAAGTCATCTCAGGAACAGGCTCCCCCTCAGCTGGGGCACTTCTCTCAGGTTTTGCTGCAACATCGAGGCAGGAAGGGGGTGGGAGCAATTTGGTTCCAACTGCAGAGTTTGGTGTGGCTCTGGTGTCTCCACCACCCCACGGGCTCGGTGCTGACACACAGTAAATCCCTGAGCTCAGCCAAAGTGCCTGACTCAGTGTGGGAGCAGAGGTTCACTGCAATAAATTAGGCAGGAACAGGGAAAACCACTGCTTTCTGCTCTCCAGCAGCTCATTTCTGTTCTTATTCTTCAGTTAGCAATCTATAAAAAAATTATTGCCAAACCTGACTCTTCTCTCCAGAGTCCATAACATCCTCTGTGCCAGGTGGTGCAATAATTCAAAATAGGGCAGACCTGGGAGAGAGTTAGAGCAGAGTTAGGAAGCAAATTCCAAAATTCCATCTCCACTGCAGCTGGTTCCTTCCTGCTAAAGGCTGAGTAAGGAGAAACCCAATATTGCAGCTCTGCAGTAACACTGGAAGAGTGTAATTTCCATTCCATTCGAATTTTAACATGAAGAAAAGTATTCCTTTGGCTTGATAGATTCCACACATGCTTCCCACCTGTTTCCATTTTAATGCAAAAATAGAAACACTCCAGTTCATATCTCATTTCCAAGTTGGCACAAGTCCCTGGATGGCTGGTAGTGCTATAACTTAGAATGGTGTAGCTCTGCTCTTATTTTGCTACTTTTTTCTTTCTCCCTCCAACATACTGAACACTGAGAACTGGTTCCTCAGTTGGTGTCAACTGGTGAAGTTCTGGCTCTTCTGCAAAAAAGACCCCATGACAAATGCAAATTACTGCAATGTTGGGTAACATTACTAAGAAATGTAAAAATTATGTTTCTGCCTAAGAAATAAAGGCTTAGACCAAGATAATGCAGGAAACCACAAAGACCCTCCCAAAAAATCTGTCCTTAGTTCAGTGTCACAGATCCAACTGTGCTGCCCTGGCTTGAGGAGCTGCTTCATACACAGCTTGTCAACAAACGTGGAGAAAGGGTTTTTTTGAACTGTGGGTGATGTCAGCAATGAAAGACTTCAGTGAATAATCCTAAATAAGGAGCAAGCATTTAAACAAAGAGCCACTGTGGAATTTACAGACAAATACATGAATTGTATTACATTACATCCCTTGTAAAATGGACAGCATTTGACTCAAGGGTGCAGTGGGCACTCCAGCCTTTTGCATTGCCACCAAGTTTTAGAGGCTAAGAAGTACTAAAGAAGATGAAAAAAAATTATGTTAATCAGTGATGAGAATTGCATCTGTCCTGAGAGTTTTGATAGGTCCAGACTGGACATCAGGAGGAATTTCTTTATGGAAAGGGCTGTCAAACACGAGAAGGGGCTGCCCAGGGAGGGAGTAGAGTCACCATACCTGGAGATGTTCAAGAAATGCCTGGCTGTGACACTCGGTGCTATGGTCTAGTTGACAAGGTGGTGATGAGTCAAAGGCTGGACTTGATGCTCTCAGAGGTGTTTTCCAACCTGTGACAGGACATAAGCACGAGCCCACCTTCTGTACACCTGGACTGGCCTCAGCCCTCAGATCAGTGTCCAGCTGAGGAAGGGCAGGCAGCAGCAGCAGAACAGATCTGCTGGCAAAATACAGCTAGCCAGTCTGAAATTCCTGTGCACTCCCATAAGCTCCCACCCAGCCACGCTGGACCTCCCTTTCTGTGCCCAACAGCAGCAGCAGCAGCTCCCGCCATGGCAGAGTGCTGGTGTCACATGTGCAGCTCTACTGCAGCCTGGGAACACTCTGCTTTCATGCTTTGGAGTCAATGAGAAGGGAAAAATACTAAAAAAGAACTAGCCCTGCCTTAGCTCTTTGGCAGAAGAGCAGTAATTTCAATGCACAGCCCCCCATGCTCTGCTGGGTTCCAGGCAATGGTGTCACTCGCAGTGAAACAGCCCAGCTGTGCTCTGCTCCCCAAGGGACTGCAAGGAAATGTTCCCTCCCTCACTTCTGCTTCAACAGGGGGGACATGATTTCACATTACACCACTCGAGTGATCAACATCCAAATTATTGGTCCACAAAAAAAACCCTCAAAAAACCCAAACCAAAACCACCCATGAAACCTGTGGTGTAACTTCAAACATGTATATGAGGATTTCCATGCTTGCAACTCTCCTGTGTAGGTGTGTAATGATTCCCACTGATTATCTCACCATATGTCTCTTTTTCCTTTAAAAAAAACCCAACACATTTTTGTGACATGTTAGATTGCCTAAAATAACACATGTAATCCTGCTCTGACAGAATTTAATGCCACTATTCCCACTGACTGAACTGATTCAGGATTAGGCCCCAGTGAGGAAAAGCCCATGCTGTGTGCAGAGGTGCAGGGCTGTAAATGCAGGCCCTCTGCACTGGGGACACACTGATTTCTTCTGGTACAGAAATAATATTTTTCCATGACCCGGACATAGATGGTCAGTCCTGCCACGGTACAGGCAAAGCTGCCACTGAATTAAAAAGAGAAAACAACAGGTTGAAGATTTGCACTTGAGGTCAGTACAGCAGGATCAGTGTGGTTGGGAAAGTTACACTTTTTCTTTGGGGAAAGTTGTGGCCCAAACACGCTGCTCAACTCTGGAGAGTCACAGCAAGAATTCTGTAATTCCTGCAGGTAAATCCTGGCTCCCCTTCCAGTTAGGATCATCACAAGCACCAGGCTCTCATGTCTGTGGTACAACTTCCTGCAGTGTATTCCCTGCGTGTCCAGCAAACAGGTTTTCCAGGTGCAAAGCGGTGCATGGAACAACAGCCGGAGGGGTAACGCTCAGAAGCTCATGAGAACTCCATGTGGCAGGTCCTGCACCACAACAGAGCCAGGGCAGCCCTGAGTCACAGTCCCCAGGGAGGCTTCCCAAACACAAAGCTTTCTAGGAGGAGGCACAAGCTGAGCCCCAGCTGAAGTCTATCCCAGGTTTGGCCCTTCCTGCTGTTCCACTGGGACACCTGCCTGACCCAGGACAGGGAGCAGTGGTGACACCTGGTGCAACAGGGAAATAAATGCCTTGTCAGTGCCAACTGCCCTGATGGCGACTCCTCCAGCAGGGCTGGATCTCCACCATGGTGTGGCAAAGAGACAAATCTCTTTTTTTGCTGGCAAGTGCAAACAGGGCTGTTTCAGAGGAATTAGGTCCTGGTGCAGCTGGGAATTAATTCCCTGAAAGGAGGGCAGCCGAAAGCAGCAACAGGCACTGTCCAGCCACTGCCAGTCAACTGAGCATCTGAGGGCTCTTGCAATAGGGCATTAAGGACAGATTCTGTGGGGTTTTTTCTGATGACCTACAGGAATTCAGTACAAAAGGTGTGAGGCTCACCTGCAAACAGAATGGATTCTGTATCTGGCAGCAAAAGGCACTGCTGTAGCTGAGTCTTTTTTACCTGCCTGAGGTCTCTGTTTCATGCTCTGCTTGGATTCCAGAGAAACCACGACCAGCAGGGGCAGACTGATAGTTATTAAAAATAATAAGCTGAAGAATGACATATCCCTGGCTGTGGAATGAAATACTTGACACACCAGATGGGCCTTCTTATCACTGATTTCTCCAGCTTACCCACTCAATATTGATAACATGCTCAGAGAGTTTGTAAAGTCGTGCCAATAAACACAAATGCCTAAAACTGTCTGCAACAAGGCTTTGTGATAAGAGATGAGAGAAGAAAGTTCTTTCCTGAAGTTATAAGGAGTTTGAAGCTGTCTTTTTGGAAGATGGGTATAAAGCTCTGAGTGTTCACTGTTGGGAGAGGTTACTGGTGGATCCCCTCAAGGCTTGGGCTCTGCCACACATCTTGGTGTCAGAGAGAAGGTTTTGTGCATTACCTAGAACTGAGCTGTTGAAATACTCATTTGAGGGGGTTCATATTAATAAATATTCCAGTAAAAACAATGAATAGGGAGATGAGAAATTTTGCAGATGATGCAAATGTGGCCACAAAGCGCCACCAAAACCCCCGAGTGGCTGTGCAGCAAAATGGCTGATGTGGTGCAGTGTCAACAGAGGCAGAGAACTCACCCTCACTGCACCTCAGCATGCACCAGCCCTGACAATAACATCCAGCACAGAGAGCTGGGAGGCCTCTGCAAATGTCATTTAGAGCTCATCAGAAGAGCAGCTATCAGGTTAGGAATGAGTTGGCAAAGAGGCAGGAACAAATCAGAAAACACCATTACAGCTCAGTGAAAATGCAGCCCCATGGGAGTGTTTTCTGGCCACTGAACTCCAGAAAAGCTGAGCTGAACTGGAAAGCACAGGAAGGAAAGCATTCAGGATGAGGGGAGATAGATGGGCAACAGCTTCCACAAAGATGGAAGAACACACAGATGGGGAGCCTTCCGGATGGGGAGGGGGGACAGAGCAGCAGGCTCAGTAAAGGTATGTCAGATCATGACTGACACCGAAAGAAGCAAATAGAAACTGTCTGCTCACTGCTTCTCCTAAGAATTAGAGGGAACCTGGTGGTGCTGTCACACCAGAAGGTTGAAACCAGCAGAAGGAAGTACTTTTTCATACAAAGCATAATTAAATTGTGGAACTCATTGCCACAGGATGTTGCGGAGGCCAAAAGTTATAAATGGCCTGAGAGAGGGATCAAAAACATTTCAGGAGGACAGATCCATGGGTGGCTGTTAAAACACACTGGGCTGGAGGCAGCCTCTGCTTTGGGAAGTCCATAAACCGCGAGTGCCTGGAGCGATTTGGGTGCAGCAGACGAGGGACTGCTGAGCCCCCTCCAGGAGTTGACTCCTCCTGCCTCCCCTCCTGGCTCTGCTGGGGGAGAGGATGCTGGGACATGGGACACTGGCCCATCTGGCCTTTTGGTGCGACACTGGTCAGCTCCCAGCTCTGCTGTCTCTTCTTACCTTAATTAAAAAGGAAATCCAACAAAAGTATGACCTAAAACAGGAGAGGGGTAAGAAACCACCCCAGCCCTCCACACACTGTTAGTAGGCAGCCTGGTAGTTGTTTTATTTTCTTTAGAGTGGACTTTGTGTTGCAAGTGGCAGGAAGCCATGAACCACAAAAATAAAATAATTCTAACCCTAGTGCTAAGTAAGGAAAACAAAGATGGCTCAGCAATTAGCAGCATTATATATGTTAGTACTAAGTAACAACAGATGTCAGGACTTGAGCCCTTTGCATTCCTCGCGATCCTCGGGAAACCAAAGCCCTTTGACGTCGCTATACATTCCTGCAGTTATTTTGGGTCTGAGGCAGCAGCAAAGGCTGTGGGATGTTGCAACGTGCAGGTTGCTGGGCCGGGCTGGGTCTCACCTGCGTGTCCCTCCCCGCGCTCTGTCCCTGTGCTGACGAACAGGGGCTGTGCCGTGACCCTGCGCCGGCAGCCCCTGCAAAGACATGCGCTGCCTGAGTCATTAGCAAGCATGCGGAGCTAATTGGCAAAAGACTCATAAAAGATTTTGAAGGTGGGTTAATTACAATTCATTACACTGTAAACTGTCCCCAGGCTATTGTTAAAAAATGCAGGAGTTTCAAGGTCCAATATTTTATGATTCATTTTGCCATGCAGTGAAAAACAGACTCTATATCAAACTGCATTCATTATAGTTAAGACCACAAAATCTTTATGGGTTTTCCCAACATTCCCTCCTTGTTATATGAATTCATATGGACTGCACATTTCTAACAATCGGCAAGAAGGCATGAAATAAAATTTATTATATTTTCTTACCTTCTCCTCCGTGCAGACTTAAAACCTGCCCATTCCTTTACCTCCTCCCACCTCAATTCGAGGTGATAGGATGGGAAATGGAAAATAAACAGAGAAATGACTGGGAACAACTTTGCCACACTGAAGATCTGGTTGTCTTATGAACCTGGATGATGCCTGTGCACACAGGAACTTCAGCTCCAAAGGGACACCAGTAATGAAACAAACAGTGTCTTCCTGTACTGCAGTAGATAATTAAAAATAAATTCAGAATAGACACATTTTTACCAACCACTTGTATTCCAGATGGAGGCTCTTGTATCCAAGCCCAGGAGGCACCTCCAGAGATGTGTTTAGGCAAAGGTACCACTTTACTCACACTTGTGATACTCCCCACATGCTTTTCTGGACAGGGACCTTTGTCTCCTCACAGCCAAATCCTCCAGTTTATAAAAGAAGATAACAGAGCCTTTGACTGTCTTTGCTTATGCCACCACTGTCAAATACTTCTATTTTCTTATGAAAGGTCTGTGGGAGGGAGGCATTACTAGTGAGTAGCTTGGTATAATTCTCAACACTGCTGTGTTGAGGCAAATTTAATAGAGGACCCAGCTGTGACCTCTGTGGGAGCCCAGCCAAGCCCTGCTCATCAGTGCTACCTTTGTACCCTTCTCTGGGGTGCTCCTTCTCTCCTTGTGCTGGCTGGCACTTGGGCTCTCCTTTCAGTCTTAAATGGTGCCATTCAGCCAGGCTTTTTGTCCACCCCAAAATGCTGAGCTCTGTTTGCCTCTGCAAACCCAGTGGACTTTCTGTTGGGTTGGCCCAGCCTGTCTGAGTGCAGCCAGCCCTGCTCTGCAGGTACATCTTTGCCCTTGAGAGAATTGTTGGCATTCCCAGCTTGGCCAAGCTAATTCTGGGGTTAAATATGTTGCCTCTAAACATATCATTACTGCAAAGGAAATTATGGAAGCAGCCAGGGACTAGAACTCTCCCCCATGGAAAACACTGATGACATGGATGGATTTGATTCTTTGAGTTAATATTTTACTTTTTGAAGTGATGGGGAGAAGAAATCTCTCGCTCAGGCAGTCACCAAATTACTGGTCTTAGTTTTTTCTTATTGAAACCTCTAAATCTTTCAATGAAAGTGGACAGTTTTGGAGGCAAAATTTTGCATTCAATTGGAAAATGTCTTCTCCATTACAAAAGAATATTAATAGCAAAACCCAACCCAAACCCTTCCAGCCTGAAATGGGTCACGTGGGAATACCAGTTTGTTCTGGTAAGACTCAGTAACGGATTTATTGCAGTGTGAGATGGTTTTGTTTGCATTAACATAGTGTGAAGTGATAAATATCTTGGATTGGGTCTTTTGTCTGAGGTTTTCTCTGGGAAACTGGATTTTCTTCATGACAGTGCCAGAGCTGCCCTATTTATTGGGACCAAGGCTCTGTCCAGCCTGATCCCTCTCAAATGATGGGAGTGGAATGAAGTCTGAGGGGTCACCTGTGCTGTGGGATTTACAACAGGGGCATTTTCCTACCTGGACATCCTCTGGAGATGTGCCTCTTGCTTCCCCTCCTTGCTCTCCCAATTGCACTGGTGGGGACCAAGAGCTGGGCAAACCCCAGCAGGAGTTCACAGCCCAGTGACCAGAGCTCGGCTGGGTTTTTCTTTGCTCTTTGGGAGCCAAGAACTTGGAAATCAGAGTTCAGTGACAGTGATATTTACAGCAACTCTGACTAACCTCTGTGCCTGGGACCTAACAACTATATCCAAAAACATTAGCAAATACTTCTTTTGTCTTGTTTTGTTTTGGTGAGAATTATTGTTGTTCCTGTTGCCATCTCACCTGGAAGCAGCACATGGAGCCACTTCATCAGCTTCATTTCGTGCCATTTAGCAACGTCAGTGCCGTTGTTGGACAGATGTACCAGTGACTGAAATGGAAACAAAGAGGGGGAAAATGAGTGACCAGAATTTTCCAAACTCTCCCAAAATATTTGTTTCTAGTGGTGGAGATATTTTGCAAGTGGCAGGTGTCAGCATTAAGTACTGAATTCTTCATTCTCCCTTTGGTCTCATTATAAACACAGTATTTGTTTTTAAACTAGGCTGACCTTTTTCATCACTTCTCTTTAGGGTCATTCCTCTGTAAGGCACACAGATGCTGAATTTGGACAGGACCTCTTAACCACAATATAATATACAATGCAGTATATAATATATGAAGCTCCAAAATTTCAGAGTCTCCAATAACAATATTGTACAGAAATTGGGATTTTCGCCATTGGCTTGACTGGTTCTAAAATTATACCCTTGCTGCTCCTTGGAATTCATTTTTGATTTGGAAATCATCTTGACAAATGCTGTGATCCATTTCTCTCCAAGGAGATTCCTGCTACTTCATTGTTTCAGCGAGGCTGTAAATAACAGAAGAGCCTTACTCACCAAGTGCTGCTCTGGTCCCAGCTCAGCTCAGAGGAGTCAGGAATGGGCAACAGCAAAATGTTAACCAAATTCCTTCAAATCTCAGAAGAAATGTTGAGTAGAGCTTCTCCAGGACTGCAGAAAACTCTCCATGGGAAACTGTCAGCATTTCTATTTAACATGTTGTGTCAACATTTGGCATCTGTGAATCAGCTGGTGAAGTGTTTGGAAAAACCAGGAAAAGACAATGTTTTGGATCCTAGGAATATACAGCTATGTGAGTTAACACACACAAAATGCATCCATCTCTCCATCTAGAATAGACATACTACCTATAGATAAAGTTTCCCTTGCCAACCATGCACTTGTGCATATGTGATACTGACATACAACAACAGGAAAACTTCCAGCTTTGAGCCACTTAGAAAGCAGGTTTGGTTTTTGCTTGGTTATTTAACAAGCCCCATTTTGACCCACGGCCTCTCCCAGCCAGGAGATGGACATGCCAAAAGCCTCTCTGGGATGTTGTGCCTTTGGGATTGGCCGTTGCTGTTGGTGCATCCAGAGTCACTGCCATCACTAAAGGCCTCTGGACACCTCCCTGCAGGTGCTCAGGGAGGGAGTTTGTCCCCACTGGCCACCTGTGGCAAAAATCCCATTGGTTGCAGTGAACCTGGATGTCATTCCCAGTCCTTGGAAGATTTTTACAGATAAAGGCAACCTGGAGCCCTTCAGTGAATTGGGGTGCCCTGTGTGACCCTGGACAAGGTGCTCCTTGCCTTCACTTCCCCTCTGCAAGATGGAGCGGTAACACTGGATGTGCTCCTCATGTTTATTTAAATGCTGAACACCTCCAGGCAGGGCAATCCCTCACAACGTGTCTCTACAGTGTCTACTGGAAGGCCTTGTCTCAGCTCAACCTCCAGGGACTACATGAAGGCAAGCAGGAGGACTTGGCAGGCTGCAGATTTGCAGCTAGAAATCCAAGAGCACATAGTTCTCATTCTCTCCTGCTGTTGGCACTTGGCCCTGTGCAGGATAATTTTGTTTTGGTTGGTTTTTTTAAGAAGGTACAAGACCAAATCCCAAGGGCCCTCTGTCTCCCATTCCCATGACAGTTCTCTTCACACTCACAGTCTGCCTCAGGAGTGTCCCAGGGCTTCCCCTTCAGATGTTAAACCAGCAGAAAGCAGGACAGCAGGCCCTCTCTCTGGTCCTGGAGCTGCAGCTGTAATCAGCAGCTCTATGATGAAGTTCATCTGGAAGAGCAAAGGAAAGGAGAAAAAAACAAAACGCAAACCAAAACAAGGGAATGCCATCAAAGTCTTTCCAAGTCAGAGATTCATTTTACCTTTGTCAATGGCTGTGGTTTCCAAGGATAAAGATCAAAGTGCTGACCGTGGGCAGAGCTCTGACAAAGCTGAGATCAGTCTGTTGAAGCCTAACATTAGTGCTACAGTTAGACTGTGTCTAGACGAGCAGTGGGTGCCCATGCCAGGTCTGGCAAACATAGCAGTGAGGGCTTGCATCAGATCTGGAGGAAGAGGAGTGAGGCATCCCAACTGCACTGGGCAGGGAGCAATCAGGCTCCAGCAGAGTGGAACTGGAAAAAGGAAGTTTAGTGAAAAACCCCAACCCCATAAAAAAACCCACTCCCACAGAGACAGCTGAGAAGATCCATCCCTCCCCCCTCCTCTACTCCTGTTTTTTGTATCATGATTAATGTACACAGAAAGCTGAGATATCTGGGGGAAAGTAATGCCAAATTCTTATCAATACAGATGAGCTGGCTTCATATTCCTCCAGCCCTTTCATGTGGAAATGAGACTGCATTTGATGAGGCCAAGCCCATGTTTGAAATAGCTCAGCTGGGATGTGCTCCTGGTGAGGGTTCAGGTGCCTTTGCAGAGAATGGCTACAGCAGGACCCTTCCTGAGGGCACAGGGAGCCTTCAGCTTCCTGCCTTTCCCTCTTCCCCCTCAGGAGGACACAGCCCTTGCTCCAAGAGATAAATCCACACTGAGTCTGAGCTGCCTCAGTGGAAGGAGCAAGGTGGGTTTGGCTGCTGAGGGGCCGTGGCCTGCAGGGTGCCCACCTTTCCCTACATGGAAAACAACACCCTGTCATGTCCCAAAGGAGGGGGTGGGTAATGAGAAAAGTACATACATATGTACAGCAGCTTCTGTTATTACCCCTGGGGCCCTGCATGTGCTTGCTCCAGGGTTTGGACAGAGGAGAGAGGAGCACCAGCATCGCTCTGTGTGTGGCACCCCGTTCTTGGCTGAGTATGCCCCACAGGATGGGTACAGGATGAACTCCAAACACGGTGTGCTGCTGGACAGCCCCAGCACCAGAGCATCTCAAAGCTCCCCAGATCCTTTAAATCAACCCTTTCTCATCACAGCTCCATTGGCTTCCTCCAGTCATGACAAGTTCAAAGGAAGCTGCGGACTGATGTGGGCAAACACGATCTCCAGTGGATGACGACAGACCAGAGGAATATTTTCATAAACCGGCTGTTTTCAGCTGTGCTTCACACAGGGGAATGCCTGCCCACTGTCAGGAATATGGCACAGCACTTGCTGGAAACAATTAGCCAAGGCACTGGTCATACACTATTCTCAGCCCTGCCACTGACTCACCTGCATGGCCTCGGGGGAGTTACTTGCATGCCTGAGCCTCAGTTTGCCCTTGGTAATGGCAGAGATAGTAACAGTCTCACTGAGTGCTGCGAGAATTAGTTAATTAATATTTGGAAAGCACTTTGTGCCTTGACGTCTTTGTGCCTTTGTTTACCCATCAGGAATATCAGAGATAATAACTGTCTCATGGAGAGCTACAAGGATTAATTAATTATTTGAAAAGCAGTTTGAGATCCTTGGATGAAAGATCCTATATGAGTAAAACATATCATTAAAAACATCTCCCGGTCCGCTGTGAAGTTAAAATAAAGCTGGAGCTTCTTAGTCATTCAAATAATTAAACCATAAATACTGTTTATTTTAATCTTCCCTTTAAAAAAATAATCTAATCTAGGCAGCGATACCAGCCAAAGAATGAAAAATGTTTCAAATTCAGGAGACCTATCAATTTGAAAAGCTTGATTCTTAATTGCTTCTTGATGTCTATCAATGGAAAGTGAGAGCAATTGTATTCCCAATGCCTGCAAAGGCACAGGCAGCTGGAAGAGCCCCACAGCTCCTCTGCAGGGTTCCAGCCCGCACCTTCTGTGGACACAGCAGTGTGGCTGCACAGGGTTTCTCCCACTACCCCATCTGACTTGCTAACCAACAGGAGGTGCAGAATAGCCCATCCCACATGCACGCCAAGGACAGCTTCCCCCAAAACATGGGTGCTCTGAAGCAGTGCTGCAAGAGCAGCTTCTCCTCCCAGGAACGGGGGCAAAGGGACAATCAGACCGAGCAAAGGCACTGGTCATCAGCAGGAGAATTGGTGGAGTTTGTATTTAAGATCATGTTTTGCTCAGAGGGGTACATGCCAAATCTGGAAAGCCCACCCAGTCACTTCTCTGGGGACTGAGTGCATATTGAGACATCAAATATATGTGCATCTTTCATTCTCTCTAGCTTTTGTTTTACAAAGCACAGATGTGAAGCAGGGGCTTGCAGAATCAAGGTCACAGCTTTTACCTGAAAGGGGCCTCCTTTAAGGTGTAACTCCTGCTGGGAACCTGCTGTGGTGGCTACCCCAAACACCACCCCCAGAGCCTTCCAGGAGCCCAGTGGGCCTTGTCTCAGCCTTTCCAGGGCCTCCCACTCCTCTCTGCCCGTAGCTTTGGCAGCCATTGCCAAGTAGCCTGCGTGGGAATGTGGGGAGGAAGAAAGGATCTAATTGCCTTCCCGAGTTCCAGCGCTTTCATTAGTTAAATGTCCTCCTGCCTTTCCACGCTGGTCCAGCTTCTACTGAATTTTCATCAGACCAGAAGAGGCCTTTAGGGCCATTTGAAAGTACCCATCAGATAAAAGGATTGTCATCCTCCTTATGCGGCAGGCCAGGAAGCAGCCACAGGGAGACTGGTCACACAGGAAGGAGAGGAGCGACCTGGTGACTCAGAGCTTTTGATTCCCAGCTGGGAGCTTGAGACGCCACTCCAGCCAAGCATAAACGCACATGGTTATCTCTCAACTCATGAATAATCCCATTGATTTAAGTCATAAACTTCAGCATCATGGCCTTAACCATCTGTCTATGCTCACCAAGAGCAGATAAACAGGATACAGGTCTGCATAGACACAGGACACTCCTCTTGACATAAAAGAATAGGAGCAAATGGTACTTTCCCTGGTGCAGGTTTCTGTGTAGGAGAACCAGCAATGGGGATGGAAAGGTGGCTTGGTCCCCAAGGTGAGGAGTCCCTCAGGGGTGATGGAGCTCCTGTGCCCCCCAGGAGCTCTCTCCATGCTGGATGTGAGTGGGCTCAGCCACCTCCCTCATAATCATCCCACTGGATGCACGCAGGGAATTGCTTAGCCAGCTGCAGTGACACTGACCTTGGTGGTGATTCCTCAGAGCCCAGTCCCCAGGCTTTGCTGGAAGGGAGCCTGGCTCCCCTGGGAGGTGAAAGGGGCATTTGCATGCATGATGATAGCCAGTGTCCTCTCCCAGCTGGGATTTACTGAGTTCTTTATCCCTTTACTCATCTGGTTGTGGAGGAAGCTCACTCACAAGTAGAGACATCCCTCAAAACTCTGAAACCCAGTTCAGGATACAGTTCACTCCACCCCAGCTGCTCCTGACCTGGCCTTTCCAGCACAGCACTAAGAGATCAAGGGAAAGAAGAAGGAAGCTATGCCACTGCTGCTGGTGGGAGAGCAAGTGAAGCAACCTAAATTATTCATGGTGTTGCTTCCAGATGGCCTGAGCTGTCCATCTCTTCTATTATGCAAAGGAATAGTTTCACAGACGAAGTACAGGGGACCAGAGATACCAGAGCATTTGGGGAACACAGCTGACTGAAAAATGTGACATGGAGATTTCGTATTGTTCAGCCCTTCACCAGAGGGGAAGGGTGTTAGCCCAGAGAGGGAGCAGAAAGGCTGTGAACCCAATCAGAATTAGGTAATTCTGTTAGCAATTTGCAAGGGCAGGGTTTAGGTTCTGCAGACTGGGACAGGAGGTGGTAGGTTAAATAATGGCAAGCCCATTTTACTTCTCACTTATGAGGAGTTTTCAGTTTGGCCCTTTGCAGCTGTGGCCGCTGCCTCGTGACCTCTCAGCTGGAGATGTCTGAACTAAATGGACCCAATCCCCATTGCCTAATATGTCCAGCTATTCTTCCTGGGCTGCATCCCTCTGCTGCCTCATGTCATTCTGGCATGTGGACATGGAAAGTGAAGGTGTGAAAGGAAAGCTACTTGTGCTGGCTGTAACTCACGACAGTTCCGATACTGGTGCAACGCTCCCCGGGCACTGCGTGTGCTGCAGCGGGGCTGGGCCACAGCTCGGGGGCTGGGGCTTCCAGGGGGGCTCCAGGATAGAAAACTAGGCCAGGCTTCCCTTCTGGCTTCTTGATAACTGAAATTCAACTGATTAAGCCCCGGATTAGGAAGGGTGGCCGCTGTTCTCACTTGGAACTGTGGACTATCAGCTCTTGGGCTGCTTTCTGAACCAGTTCACTCTCTAAGAATCAGTGGCCAATATGGCATCAAATTCATGCCCATGCCCTTGCCCTTGGTTGCAGATTCCCCTACCAAAGATGGTGGAGTTTATAATTTGTAGTTAATTTTCCTCTCTTTAATTTTTCCCTAGGAATGCAAGGGGCAACAAAACGGGGGAAGGACAGGAGGGATGGAGGAGCCCTGCTCCAGCCTGGCACACTGCTCAGGCACTTGGCAGTCTGACTCCTGCTCCAAGCCCTTCCTTCAGACTGTACCATTGCTCAAATACAGTTAAATACACCATTCCTTCTACAGCACTTACAAACCAACAGGTAAGAAGCATCACCTTGGAGCCAGGCACTTGTAGTACTGTTTACTAAGGTATCTACTCCCAAATTCAAGGCATGGAAAAACCAAGGGTTTCATAACAAAGTGTGGAAAAACCCCAACAAACATTGGCTCCAACGCTCCCTTTCAGATCACACTCCAAAGCAAGCGAAACTAAGATGGACAAATCCTCCTCTGGCAGGGGGCCAGAGCCAGAGCCCCCTTTGCCCAGTCCCAGCCTATTTCCCACCGTGCAAAGTCACCACAGGAACAGGCTGGCATGGCCCAGACTCTCCATGGCACTGCACCTTTGCTCCTGACAGCACTGCCAGCCAACTGCCAGCGTCTCAGTGTCTGGCCAAAGCACATGGCAGACGGCTGTCTGAAGCTGGGACCTGGGAAAATGGGGATAACATCAGGAAAAAACAAAACCAGCTGACGTACCTACTGCTGCCATCTCATCCCGCTCTGGGAGATGCCTCCTTGCTGTGCACTGACTCAGCTCCCGCTCTTGTGGGCCTTCAGCACTCCCTGGAGCTGCCCCGTGCTCGCGGGCACATCCTGTCCTATCTGTGTGTGTGAGGACTTCACAGCCAGCGCTGAGAACCAGTGGCTTGGCTATTTCCACCCTGTTTTGGCTGGTTTGGCCCACCTGTTTGTGTGAACACCCCAGCAGCCTCCCCAGTGGGTCAGCAGGTCAGGATGGAGCAACAGCACCCACCTGGGAGTACTCGCTGGCTCCTTTGGAAAATCTTCCCAGATTTTCATTGGATCTCAGGTTACCACAAAGTATCTGCCTGGATCTGAGCTTTGATTCTCCACTCTGCAGCTTTGTCCCAGCCTGGCTGGGGCAGTGCCTTTCCCTCAGAGACCACAACTGACAGCTCTGCTCCCAGGGAGAGGGAGGAACGGGGCAGTGGTTGAGTTTTGAGGGTGGGGAGAGGGAAAGGCTGTTTGAGGCCACTCTTTGCAAGGGGCAGCTGCAGGGCTGGTGAGGATGATCAGCAATCATCTTCTTTCTCCTTCCCTGGGTGGGTAACTCCATATGAGGGACCACCATTGTTGGCTGTGCCACTGCCCCCTCCCCAGGTCCCACATTCCTGGCTCTCCCCATGCAGCTGTGCCACCCCAGTTCTCCACCAACCTCCCCACCACTACTACCCAGGCAAGTCCTGCCCCTTCAGCTGTGGTGTGCCACCTTCAGAAAAGTGGGGTAGATCAAAGAGTTCTCCAGATTTCCACCAGCAGTGGGGCTGGCCAGGGGACAGTGAGGCAGGATTGTCATTTTGCATGGATGGCTCACCTCTTCACCAGCTGTGACAAACACAGGGGCTGAGCTCCACCAGTAGATGTGTTGTCTTCCCCACCTGCTCTGCTGGACAAGTGGCTTCATCTCTGCAAAATAAGCACACACTGAGAGGCTGAAACTGCCAAGTGAGAATTCAGTTTGTATGCACACAAAGAGCCAGCCAAAGGAGGAGAAAACATCCATCTCAGAAGGTTTTCAAGACTTGGACATTTGGCTTCATGTTTTTGGTATGTTCAAACGCAATCCGTCTACTCCCATCCAGAAAAACAAGAGGAAGCAAAACCAGCCCAGCCTTTAAAAGTCAGGGCTGCTGTGGCTAAAAAGCATATGAAGCTAAAAATAGACTAGTCTGAACCCATGACATGAACACAAATCCACACCCCATACTGGGGGGTTCCTTTCTCTCCTGTTGTGCTAAGAAATTCTGGTCAGAATATTGGGAAGTGAAATGCAAAGAAAAAAATGCTCCCAAAATAAATAATAATCCTCTTTTCAAAACTAAAGCTCTGCTCTAGAACTTCCATGTTCCTCAGCCCTGTATGTTTTGTGTTTGAGAAAATTCATGGTAGGGTATAAAGATTTTACCTATCTGAGCTTTGGATGGTTTCATTATTAGCAGGCCACAAATGAATTGAGTGGATGATGCAAAAATGAGTGCCAATAAAACATTTACACCAATTCTTCATCCTGTGTGAAACATCTTTTATAGGTATGTATATACGTAATACTATAAATAATAGAAATTATGCTCGTATTTTATACCAGGGATGTAAACACTGGTCCCAGCAGCAGTGGCAAATGAACCACTCACATTTTCTGATTGCATAATTTGCCTAGAGGATGAATACATAATTACACTATAATTAAGTATAATAAACAGAGAAAATTATTTGAGAAGGAAAAATTATCACAGCCTCAACCACATCAGCCAGAAGCTCTCTTCTAATTAAGTTATTTTATTAAACAAAATGTTTTTAAGGTGGGTCCCCTTTGAAAATGTACATTATAGCCCATGTAATGCAATTTACTTTATAAGTAAAACACAGCTTGTGTATGGACAGATGATGGTATCTGATGGGCCTCATGGAATACACAGCCACTGGGACCAGGCCAGCCAGGTGCTCACTCCCTGGGCTAAGGAGCAGACCCCGAGTGCTGCTCTGGGAAACTGCAGCCTTTTATTGGCACTCCCTTTCTGTATTGCTTGTTTGGGGTTTTTTCCCCCTGATTTAAAGGGAGAAATGCCAGCAGGTAATTCTGATGTCATTCAGTAATGATACAGCAAAGGTGAAGGACAAGAAAAGGGGTGGCTCAGGCTGGCCCAAACAGCTCATGCTGTTGAATCTTGAACAGTGTTTCAGTCCCTCTCAGATGCTCTACCCTCGAGCTGCTCAGCGCTTGACAAGAAGCAAAGATGGAGCTTTTATGTTCCTGTGGCTGAAGAAATCCCAGACAGAGGCTCCTGACCTGCAGGGCTCAGGAGGATTCACCTCACCTGCTCCTGTCCATGGCAGAGGGACACCCTCCAGCTCACTCCTCTCAGAACCACAGCTGATTTTGTCCACCACCTGCCCCCAGCCCTGGGCCTGCAGGAGCCATTAGAGGAGTCCTGGGGCATTACTTTGCAGTCAGCAGTTTCAGCCATGAGATTTCTGGACACATCTGTCTCATTTCCACGTTCCTCTTCCTCTTGGGAGTGCTTGGAGATTGTGATCAGGCCTCTCTGCCTGATACCAATCTCTGCTGGTTTCCTGGCTCTTCAAGGCTCCCACAGCCTTGCAATGTTCTTTGGGAAGATCTCTGTGCATCAGTGACCTGATTTCTTAACTATTTACTCCTTTCTTCAGTTCCCAAGTCACTTTTAAGGTTTACTTGCAGCAATTTAGGTTTTCTTTCAGGTGATTGTAAGAAAGAGCATAACTTCAGAAACTCATCCCTTTGGTACCTGCTAGGGATGAGATCTCAGAATGGATTTACATCCCAGCCTGGGGGAAAACATGCCTGGCCAGCACCAGGTTGGATGGGGCCCTGAGCAACCTCATCTAGTGAGTGGCACCTCTGCCCATGGCAGGGAGGTGGGAACTAGATGATCTTTAAGGTCCCTTCCAACCCAAACCACTCCATGATTCTATGGACAATTCAAGGAAAGAAGAAGCTGTGTCCTAAACTATCAATTGTCCACAGCAGGACAAGGTCCTGGAATTCAAACTGTTGAATGTTGTGTTGTGAGAATGTCTCCAAATGCCCAAGGAATTTGGAATTTCCCTCGCTGTGCCTACTGCTGACCAGCATATCAGAAAGGGTGTGGTGGTCCAGAGGAATCTTCTCTCGTTTAGACTTTTCCACTCTTACATATTTGCAGACCTCGGAGCCACAAGATGTGGCAGGTTATTATTGATGGATTACTGATACGCCCCAGGGTCTGTACACTCCTCATTGCTGTTTCTCTCCTCATCTCCTGCAATCCCAGGAATGGTGACCTGATTTCAACGAGGAGCTGCCATGACAAATCACGTGGCAGTCACAGACGTTGCAAACTTGAGCCAAGGAGTCATTCTCAAATGCTTGGCAAATGCCAGACCACAGAAACTCAATGTGTCGTAAGATTCCACTTGGTCCCATAATGACGGGTGGGAAAAAGGAGGAGGATTAGCCGTAGACCTCAAAGTGTTTTACAAAGGGAGACAAATGCTGCTATTCCCATTTATTGGATAGGGCAATGGCAAGTTGAGACTTGCACCAAGTCACCTAATTAATCAGCCAGAAAACTGCCACTGAAACCCACACTCTGGTCTAAACAGGTTCTCAGACTGCCCTCATCACTGTAACATCTGAGTACCCTCCAGTAGTGCATCAGGAGAGTTTGGGCATGTCTGCGCTGGCCGATGCAAACGGCTGCTATCACTCCTACCCCTTCTTGGCCCACTGGACAAAAGCCACCTCCAGGTGGAGGGTGTGCAGCCACAGTCACACCAGCCCCAGCCCAGGTGTAGGAACCCCACCACCAGCCGGGCTGAAAGCTCAACCCACCACCACTCCAGCTCAACTCTGTGGCTTCCAAGGCAAAGCTTGGTCAGGAGGCACGGACAAAGCAGATGTGAGACTGTCTCTGAGAGCAGACACCTTTTTTGTTCTAAGTCCAGTTTCACCTGTAGTGCCCTTCAGAGTATTTCCTTGTGCTTCAGTTCTCACTGAGCCAGGGAGACAGAGCACAAATGTGCTGGTTATCTCACTGCAGCCTTATGGCTGCTTGGAGGAGAGATTTGGATGACACTTAAACAGGGGTATCTGAATACACCACCATGACAAAAAAAACCAAAAAGAAAGTATCCAAAATACATTTATTCAGTCAGAAAAAAGGGAAGGGAAGGAGGGCATCTCTAAACTCAAGATCTATTTGCCATGAGCAAGAGTACTAAAAAATGGGTAACTTAATGACCTGAAGGCAGACTGGCTGTTATTACAGGGCACTGTGCTGGCAAAGCACAGTGTTGGTACGTCACAACAATCATTCTCCCCAGACTTCTCTTGCCTTCCAAGGCATGAGGAAACACCAGTGCATTTGGCCTCAGTGCCCTGGCAGGCAGCAGCACTTCCTCGTGGGAGCTGACACAGCCATGGGAAGGCCGTGCTTTGCAGCAGCTACAAAAGCCCCGTGTGACCCGGCGAGTCTGACGCAGAGCTGAAGAGACGAGTCCTGCTCCAAGGAAGCTAAAAATCCCAAGGTGCCCCGAGACCTTGTCCTGGACTAGTCACGCTCCCAGGTTTAGAAATCCTTTGAGGGTTGCTAAGTTCACACGAACCACTCCCAGCTCTGGAAGTCCAACACTGCTCACCCTGATTTTGTTTTCCTACTCGGCGCCTACTTCCCATGGGCAAGGTGGGCTTTGATCCGGAGCAGCACAGCTCCTGTCCTGGATCCGAATCCCTGCTGGCAGCGCTCCAGCGGCTTCCCCAGCTCATCCCCCTTCGCCTGGGGAAAGCAGGGCAGCGTGTGGGCGGCTGGTTCTTTGCAGCTTTGCATTTGTTGGACTTCAGCACAAAGCCCCGAGCGAGCACCGGTCATGCATATGCAGAGAGGGCACAGACGCTGCTGGAAAAACGGACCTGCTTCCCTTGGCCACGATCATCCAGGAAGTTTGTGGCAGAGCTGCAAATAAAATCCAGACATTTTGCCTTTTGGGGCTGTGTCTTCACAACAACGCTGCTCTTCCTCTGGGCATCTGGGCTTGTTGTCTTATCGCTGCTCAGTGTGTTTCCTTAAAGGGGAAGAGCGCTGGGAAAGCCACACTGCAATTCTGTAGAGAAAATGAGACCCCCTCCATAGGAAAACCCCATAGATTTCTGCAATTATTGCCATGCATGGATAGCTTTCCCTCCCTTTGTGATCTTTACCACTTCCTCACCATATGGAAAAGGCCTGATCCTGATGAAAACAGTCACGGTTCCAGAAACGCCACTGCGACGCTGTTGATTTACCTCCACAGAGGATGTGGCCCAACACTCTTGGCCAGACTCTCTGCAGGCAGCCAGGCCCCTCTCGGGCTCCTCCACCCAGAGAGCTGGGGGAAGTCATGCAACAAGAACTTTGCTCCACTTCACCTGGCCCACCCAGGGAACAGCTATTTCTGTACAGACACGGGAAACCCAAGCCTTGTCCCTTTAATCTAACATCTCCTGCATGTTGCTAAACCTAATTTGAAAAAAACCAACAAACCAACCTGAAAATAGCATTAAAGGAAGCAGAGGATTTGAACAGCACTATATTTTAAAGACAGTCTTTCTGGAAAACACTGTACTTAAAAAATGAGCCTTTTAAACCATGAGGCTTCTGAAACTATAAAGCCATCCCAAACTTCCTCTGAGATAAGGCTTGTAATTTGGAACTGAGTAATGGAGTATAAACACAATTGGCTTTGTATTAAGAGGCAATGTGTAATCATCTGGCAGTGTCATGTTGCCCCCACTCCAGAGGGGTTTGGGGCTATTTGTGCTGGAAATTAAAGCTCAGAGCAACTCGGTGATGGAGGTTGATCACCCTCCACACCTGACAGAAGGACGGTGTCTCACGGTACAAATCTGCCTGGAACTTAGGAGGCAAAAATCCACACTTTTGAGCATTTATGGTCCTCTATCTCCCGCACTTACAGGACTCTATTTAAGATGTAAGCCTGCAACTTGAAGTGTCTGGAAGGGCAGCTGTTGAGTTGTGCTGGGCAGAGGTTTCACACTGCACCTCTTAAGTGAACTGACACAAATTTAAGATTATTTTAACAAGAAGATCTCATTCCTTCATATTCTCTTATGCCTGTTAAAGGCATGGCAAACCCAGAAAAACACAGCAGTTTCTGTGGGGGTTTAATGCCAGGTATAAATATCTAGGTAGGAACCTTTCAGACCTCCTTCCATTCCCAGAGCAAGGAACCAGATCTGACTTGGGATTTTTTAATTTTCTTCCAATTTGCTGGCATGGAATCTGACAGCCAGGCAGATGTGTGTGCCTTGATCTCTGGTGTGGATCTCCTCCTGCACTCTCCTCTGTTTTTCCAAGCCTCAATAGGGGAAAGTGGAATTGCTGTCCAGAAACATTAATCACAGCATCTCAGGCCTGTAAATTCTGAGTTTTCCTCCTGGAGCTTTGGAAGACTTTGACCCATTTTCAAAACTGGGTCTAAAGCTTATATACATAAGGGGAGCACACATACTTGGAGCATCTGCAAAAACATATGGTAGTTTCACATCCCACTAACCAGTTTCCTGGACTAAACACACATAAGTGCAGGCTTTGTGAGAACCAGCAGTTTCTGACTCTCATCCCTGAACCGCAGTCCTTCCTCCACTCACAGAGATACCATTTCCCTCCTAATTTGGCAAGATATTGCAGAGTCTTTCTGGATCCTTATTCTTGCACGGCCTTTTTTGCAGGTGAAGCTCCTCTCTGGCTTTCCTGACAATCTCTTGACACACCTTCCCAACACAGAGAGCTCTTGTGTCAACTCTGCTTGATCCCAAACAGCAAAGAGAACCCTTTCCAGGATCAGTAATTACACTTCAGATATCTTGGGACTGTTCTGGCCTGCTCATCTGCAGAGCTCATTGCAAAATTTTCCATCTAAATCTTTTGTTTAATGAAAGTGTTTTGCCAAAAGACCTGCTTTCCTTAAATATATTTTTTTGAAGCAGAACTTCTAACCTTTCTGGCAGTTGTTTCTGATGATATAATTTTTCCTGTCTTATCAACATTTCTGTGCAAACATACCCACTTACCAGCATGTTTTCTATTTTAGCCACCAAACTGGAGTCCCACATGGCTGCTGCTGCTGCCACTGCTGCCGCCAAAGCAATAAACCCCACAGAACAGATTTAAGCAATCACACTTACATGTGGAGAGACCCTCCTGCCCCTTTCTGTGCTGTGCCTGTGCCACTCATGTGGTACATTAGTTTAAACTCTCAGAAACACCCAGGGATGGAGATCCAAAGCCTTTCTGCATCATCAGTTCCACCATCTCCCTCTCTTTACGGATAGAGCTTTCCTAAACCCCCACCTCCTTTGTTTTGCTGCAAATAAAACCAAGCAGGTCTCGTCCTTCCCCTTGCAAACAGACTCAGCCATCACTGTACTCTTTTACCACACCCCTTTCAGCAACTGTCTTCACACATGAAGTCTCTCATAGCTGTCCCTCAGTCTTTCCTAGACTAAACAAATCCAATCAAAAAAAAATTCCTCACAGGTCATGTTTTTGAGCCCTCTTATCAGCCCTGTTGCTCTCCTCCAGACTTCCTCCAGAGTTTACATCTTTATTTTTAGTATGGAGTGCTGATCTGAGGCCTGGGCCTCTCCAGCACCAGAATGACCTTCCTACAAAGGATGCTCTTAATACCTCTCCTAATAACAAGTATCTTCCTGGCCACAGCATCACTTGGCAGACTCAGACTGGAGCTTGTCCTCTACTGGCTCCCCTGGCACATTGCCAGGACCTTGACCTGATTCCTTATTTTAATTATGCACTTCCTTTTTACACCTAAGGCTATTTCTAAAGTGTATTCAGAACATTTAAAATCAACCCTTCTCCCCAAGTTTCAGGTCTCCCAGCCCATTTTGTTGGTTTAACCTTCTGCAAGAGCCCTGCATGCTCCACCATCCAGACGGAGATTTAAATGAACTACGAGCAGCACAGACTCCTGTTGATGGTCCTCTCACTTTGACAGTGAATCACACCTGCCTAATCAAGGGTGTTATTCCAACTGATGGCTGAAAAATAGCAATTATTTCTGATAGGTATCAATTCTGATACCCACGGCTGTGCAGAGGAGACCTGAAGCCAAGAGTGATACCAGTGAATAATGGGTGAATCCCTGCTCGTCACCTGCTCCGAGAAACAGGCTTGAGTACCTGAAACTGCACTCTCTCCTTTTGTTAACGAGAAGACAGCAGCAAAGCTGGATTATTCACGGCTCTGACAGCAGGATGGGCACATCACTATGCCCCTACAGCCAAGATGATGAGCTAATCAACCTCGTATTGTTAGCAGAGTCCCCACCTACACTCTCACACAAAGGGCCGATTAGCTCACAGGTACGCGAACCCCTGGGCGGCTGCCATCCTTCAGCGCCACCAGGAGATGGTTAATGCACGTCAAGGTGCCAACGAGTGAGTGTTTGTGAGTGTACACACACGCACAGCCACTCGCTCCTGTCCCAGGAGCTGCACCCTGTGCTGGGCACGGCTCTGCTGCCCCGGGCTCAGCTCTGAGCTGGCAGTGTGTGCTGCCCTTCCTTCCACCACTGCTGCAATGTCCTGGTGCAGGGAAGCCAGAGGCATCCCGGGTGCGAGTACCTGATGGAAATACTGAGTGCCGAGTGCACTGAAACACTCTCCTCCCACCGGTGTGCTCCACAGAGAAAGGCCCCCCGAGGAGCAGGGCTAGAAGTGCACATGGCAGTGTGTGACCGCTTGGGCTGGTGGGGGTGATTCCCATTCCCGGCTCACTGTCTGGAGGTGTTCAGCACCTCCTCCCCATCACCCCCCGTGGGCACTTCAAACCCACTACACTTGCAGTGCTGCCAGTGCCACCTCTGTGAGAAGGGCTGCTTGGCCCCAAGGAGAAACAAGCAGGTGGGAGGGACTGGGAAGAAAAGTCCTTGGAGGTACCACATTCCCCTTTCCCCCCAGTGCTGAGGCCATGCTGTTCTCAGGAACAGACATGCTGGGGCTGCACATGGCCCATCATTTGCAAACCACTGACAACTTATTTGTCCTCTTTCAATGTCCACCAGTTCTCACATGGCAACCAGCCAGAGCAATCTCTTTATATCATTGATTTCATGCTACAGAAGAAAACAAATGATAATTGGAGAAAGGATTCCTGCCCAGTATGAGAAAAAAGAAAAAGTCTCTGACACTTTTGCTATATTCCAAGGATGTACCTTATCATGAGTTAATGTAGGAAGTAATGTCTTCTCACTGTCTTGCTCTTCTGCCATGCTCATTGCTGAAGATTTGTAGGATGACAGGAAGGCTCCCTATGAACTTAACAGTTACCTGGAAAACAATGTGACCAAACAACTCATGCACTGGAATGCACTTTTAACAAATATGTAACAATAAATATGTCCCCAATATGTTTTCTGACTGCAGAGTGAAAGCAGTAACAGGCACAGGAGGGCATCACAAAGAGGTTTGCTTGCAAATAGAAGAATTTTCTTTTGCTTATACAGGGAGACAACAGTTTTTGTAGTATAGAGGATTTTGCCACCTGTGTTCCAGAGAGTGAATGCTGAGGGTGTGTCACCTGCATCTTTTCTGCCCAGGGATGTGGAGCAAACCAAGGCCCTAAGGGACTGACTGTAAATTCATGCCCTAGAGCTCGTGGGGAGAAATGATGCCAGAATAACTTTGGTCTGCTGCTAACAAAGACTAAATCCCACATGATTACACCCCTGCAGAGCTTTGCTGCCTTCCAAACAGCAGTTATGGTTCTGGCAGTTGGGCTCCAGCACATTCCCTTCACCTGGTGGGATCTCCCAGCTCCAAGCCCACCATAATTCCTCTTCCAGATGCATCAGGACCTCTCCATCACCAGCTGCTGTTCACAGCACAACACATCAAGTGAGGCACAGAGGGAGTTTGCAGTCAGTCAGCTCCCTTTGCTTCCTCTGGCCAGCACTCACACTTAGCAGAGAGCAATTTTACTCTAAAGAAGTCTTTGCACCAAATGCCTCTGTCCTAATCACTGCACTACCTCAGTTATGGCCCGCACAAACATTCCCCTCGGATCAACATACCAGCTGGGCCAGGAATCACACAATTGATGTTTTGGTTTCCACTGCCTTATCTAAATCCAGTTACTGCTCAAAATGAGACTAAGTCAACAGACTTAATTGAATGAAAAGGCTGTGAGACAGCCCCGAGATTTGTGGCTGTGTGTGTCCGTGCAGGAGTTAATCGCTAAGCAAACACTTGGCCACAGCCAGAGCTGGGCTCAGCGGGATGGGCTCTGCTGCGGCCTGGGAGCTCCCGACACGCTGGGGCTGTGGGAGGCATTGCTGGGGCTGGCAGGAGGACTTAAACAGCACTGCAAACACTGTACCACCACGGAGACAAGCTGGGGACCAACAATGGAACAGACCATCAGCAAACACTTTGCTTGCTGCCCAGATTAGGAGATAGCAGAGACTTTGGAGTAGTGGCCAAAAAGAATTGCTCCCCTGGAATCACTGCTGTCTGGATATGTGAAAAAGCCCTGGGAAACCCACTGGGAGCAGCAGGTTGTCTGGTGACCTTTCCAGGGAGGCAGCTGCCAGGCTCTGGATGTCCCCAGTGTCCAGCTCTTGCAGGTATGACAGGATTTTCCAGGCTGTACAGCCATGGTGTTCCACCTGGTTTGGCAGTTCAAGAGAGAAAGGTATAAATGAAACATGTGGGAAGGGCCACACTGGGTCAGACAATTGCTCCACCTCACCTCTCTTACTGTCTTCAATGGAGACCATGCACAGACTCTGAAGAAAGACCATCAAACCCAGGATTCAGTTCCCACTGTGACAGAGCTGCACAAAGGTTCTCCAGAGCTGCACAAAGGTTCTCCAGAGCTGCACGAGGAAAAGGACAAAGCCTTACTCTGCACTTACAGCTTACCCTGGCAAACTCTGTGCCTCTCCTTTTCCTACCACCCGCTCGGTTCTGAGCCCCTACATTGGCATCTGGTGCTGCTGTTTAGGGAGGCTGCAGTGGCAATGGTCAGGGTCACACCAATGGGTCATCTTGGCCACTGCCTGAAGGGAGGCTGAGGCTGCAAACCTCCCAAAATAGACTTTAAACATCATCTAATACAAGATGACTCTCACACCATCCTGGCTAGTAGGACTTGGTCAGGTGATGGAGAAAATGAATCAAGTTCTTCAGTAGGCAGGGCAGTGACAGCCTGATAGACATCTGAAGGTGACTTTGACATGAGCCATGTAGAGACAGAGCCTTGCCCTTTTAACTGAGGGGCTGGACATCATTTTGGCTGGAAAAACTCATCCCATGCTACAGAGACACTACACGTTGCACTGGCCACCCACTTGCCACCACACATTAGCTCAGGGGCAGGATATCTGGTGGTAAAAATGCAACACTGAACCTGCCTGATCCTTCCTCCAGCAGGGAGTTCTTGCCCTCTGGCATGTCACATGAGCAGACAGGACAATTTTCCAGCAAAGTCAGGAAAGATGAGAACGCTGATGAGCTTTGTGATCAGGTGCATGTGGCCAGAGTGCTACGCAATGTCAAGAGGAACTGCTGCTGAATGCCCAGGATTTGGGATACAACAATAACACACAGTTCTATATTTCATTCCTTTAACAAGTGCTGAATATGCAAAGGCTCCTTTCCCAGCTTCTGTCTTCATTTTGGAAGCTGGGGAAGAGCTGTGTGCATAATTATTTTCAGATGCCATCCACTTTATTGATTAGCTGAGTAGGATGCACAAATAATGGCAGCTAATGCCAGGGCAGAGGTCACATGAAGCTCAGTCTCTTTTGGGAAAAGCTGAAATAAACTCACCATATGAATGGGTCATTGAAAACAGCCTGGAATATATTCCCAATAGTCATTCTGAAAGTTCAAGGGCAGGGGAAAAAGAGAGGAAAAAAACCCCCAAAGCCGCTGTCTCTGTGTTCACTAAACTTCTAATATCTGAAAGTGCTTAAAAAAATTACACACGCACTTTTTTTCATACAGTCATGGAAAAACACACTAAGCTTTTGCCTCAAAGGTTTTATTTTTCCAGAGAGTCCCTTCCAGGTTCCACGTGCCATCTCCCGGTCACGTCTACTGGGTGAGCTGGGACCTGACACCTCGAGAGCAGCTCCCTGTGATTCTGCCACACTGAGTTTCCAGTATCGGCTTGCTGGAAGTGCCACGGAGAGGGAGGGGGGAGGGAAGTGCTGTGAGCTTTGCCAACACACCTGCACAAGCTTTGGGTTCTCCCGGACACTGCGTGCTAATGATGTATAACCTGCAGAGCCTGGCAGCTCCCTCGCTGAAGACTCTACCAGACACACACTGTGCATGCCTCTGATTTCTAATTTCTTAAAACAAGGCCTGTGCTGTAGGTAAATGCTCAGGATGGAAACTGAGAGGTGTTCAGCTGGGCAGAGCGTCTACCAAGGCAAGGAACAAATGACAATTTAATTATGGTGCTTTAGGTCTATGTAATTCCTCTTGTAAAGCAAAAAGGAGGAAAAAAGCTCAAAGAAAGACTGAGTTCATTTCAGCTCCAGAGTTCTGCTGATTTTAGTTTTTGCTATTAGAGATGCATCTGGATACTATTTCTAATCCACTTTCAAATTTGCTTGAATTAAAATCCCAGATCACTGCCATGTTTTCAAGTTGAAGTGTGCATAGTAGCCAAGGTTTATATTGCAATTTCTGGAGTTATGGAATGATGAGCTCCAAAAGCAGAAAGTGTGTTGTATGCCCAAGTCCTGGGGAAAAAACCCTGGTTGGCATCAGTGTTATTTGGAATTGGAGCTCCTTTGTAGAATAAATAGCCTTGAAGTTAATACAGGGCTACGTTTTACATGTGGTTCTGCCCACGGGAACTGGTCAGTATGGAAGGGCAAAGGCTGCCCTGGTGGAGATGTAGGAACAGGAACTGATATTTAATTATAAAGCCTGGGTCTTTTTTAACTTTCCCCTGACATTTAAAAGTTCCCCCATTCGTTTGGGGCTTATTTTAAAAAGAAATGCACTTTCTGACTAAAATAGCACAGTAAGACTGCCCTTGCTTTGAGATACCTGTGCTTTCTCTGCTGCCACCCTAATTCCAGGCTCAGAGCCGGCACTTCCCCTCCAGTGCCCTGGTTATGTCTAAATCCCACGGTCTTGTTAACTTTGCCACCTGGAAAACACCACAACTCTCATGGAGTTACAAATCCCAATATTCTCTGGGCTTTCATCTCACTTTCATGACAATTCCCAGCCACTGCCAGGTGAAGCCAGCCAGCCAATAATTATGGAAAACGAGTGCACTAATCATTTCCAATAGCAGGACACGATTATGATACAACTGCAGAGTTTACATTGACATCCAAGGGGACGGACAGGAGCCAAAGCATGGAATAACAGCTCCACCCATGTACAGTGGGTAAACAGGCCAGCTTGGTTACAGAGAGGACGAGAAGTCAGGGCTGGGGCGCTCTCCTTTGGCTGTGTTACGGTGGGATTGCCAGGCTGCCACACAGCCTCCTGCCAGGTATCCCCTCCAGGGGTAAACTGGCCCTTGTCTCACCCACAGCCTCTCTCCAGACTGGGCTAGAAGTGCCCTACTGCCCATAGGAGCAGGAGGTTGTACTTTGGAGAATGGGTGTTGTAGGGTCCTGAATTAAACCTGTTAAGTACCTAAAATCCAGCTCAGCCCAAGCCATGATTGGCCCTGGAGTTGTGTGCACACGTGTGGGTAGGGGGATACCTGCAAAGGGGAAGGGAGTCTGGGAAGAGCCTTGACCTTACCCTTACAACTTATTACTATGCCCCTACCCAAGCTGGCCTAAACACCACTAAATTAAACTATTCCTCAAGTTGCATTGCCAATAAATCCATGACCTTGAACATGCTGTTTGTTGATGCATCTTGGCACGCAATGATTGATCCATTCCTCCTCATACCATCACCTGGAGAAAACAGAAGATGCTCAGCTTCCTCAGTCCTAAACAGAGGCCAGCCTGGCCTGAGCATGGCCTGTGCCTGCCCTCTGGGTATCACAAGCCTCCTCAAACAGGCTGCCTAAAAGGAGAAAGCTCTGGTGGAGCCTGGGGCAGTTTTGGCAGTGAGGATCTGCCTGTGAACACTTGCACCTGCGGTGTGAGGACAAGGAAAGGCCCATGCTCCAAAGAATGGTAAGCTCCAGCCTCCTAAGCTGAATGAAATCCCATTTCCTTTCCACTTGCACTAAGTGCAAAAACAGAAACAAAGACACACACCTAAATAAACAGAGAAGCACAGAGAGCAGGAGGGGAGAGAGGCCCTGGTGCAGGTCAGACACCAGCCAGCACAGAGAGATGTTTGCTATTTGCAGTCCTTCGTGTCAGACCCTGCCATGTCACGTGGAGGAGAATGTGAGGGGGAGACTTGTTGGTCACTGTTGGCTTTACAGATGCCTCACAACTGCAGAAACACCTGCTTTACATTATTTTTTTTGCTGGTCCACAACAAAATTCCTTCCTGGTCAACAGTTCTCAGCAGACCTTTCTTCCTTCTGTGTGGATGGCTTAAATCACTGGTTTCTAAATCCTAGGCCACCACGAGATCCCACCGGAACCTCCTTGAGTAGGAGGGTGAACCAGAAGGCAGAAGGGCACTTTGTGCAGAATCATGCTAAAATGTTGGCTGGAGGAGCAGAACCACACGAGGCTGCTCACTGTCAGGTGGGGGGAGCAGGGCAGGGGGTTACCCAGGCCACATGGACGGATCTGTGAGACCCATCTGTTTTCACCATGAAACCCTCCCAGCCCACACCTATGCAACACACACCACTCCAGTCACCACAAGTTATTACTCTTGGTCTCCACTGCTTCCTGTGAAGCTGTAATGGGTCTGAGACAGCGTCCAATGAAACCAAAGGGAGCCTTTCCATTAACTCAATGGGCTCTGGATCAGGCCCAACATCTGTTTGGCCCTCTCTGTACACAGCACAGCCAATTCATTCTTTATCCATTCCTGGGCCTCTCTCTCCAATAGCATCCATATTTTTCCTACTTATGGTTGTCATTAACCACACTAAGCACCACCCCCAGAGAGAGACCATCTGTGCCTCAGAGCAGCCAATCCCATGGTGTGGCATAGCAATGAGTGCTGCCACAACTCCTTATCATCTCAGCAAGGACTCTCCTCTCTCTTTGTTCAGGTTTCCAGGATATCCTTTTGAGCTGCCAAGCTCTTCCTACTCTCCTTTTCCCACCAAGTTAAGGGTGAGTTGTGCCTTCTGTTCTACTGTAAACCTGGTGAAGAATGAATGCCAAATCCAACCAGCAAGTCCAAGAGGCTGTAAGACACCTGAAGAGCATTGCCAGAGCAGGGACAGGCTCTCTGAAGAGACGTTTCCCACCTTGGTTGATGACAGCCCACACAATGCCTCCCCTAGAGATCCAGAGTATGAGGGAGAACAGCCAACAGGCAGCTCCTTCATCTTAGACTGCAGTCCAGAGCTAAAGTCAGAGACCCAGCAACAATTCCTCAAACTGTGTAAGACCATAGAATATCTTAAATTAGGTGGGACTCATAAGGTTCACTAAGTCCAACTCCCCAACTCCTCATAGGACTACTCAAAACTGAACCATATGACTACAAGCATCATCCAGACTCTCCTTGAACTCTGACAAGCTTGGTGCTGTTCCTGCTTCCCTGGGGTTCTTCCCATCATCCCCATATCTCCTCAAGTGTGAATACACACATCCTGCCAGTTCACAGCACTTGTTTCCAACCCCTCTCCCCAGATTTGTGCTTCACATTGCACAGACTTTGACAGGACCAGGCACAAGCCTTGTCCAGGTCCCACAGTGACAGCCATAGCAAAGGTCCATGAGATGCTCCAATTGCTGAGCAATACATGATATTAATTTCTTTATGACTCTGCCAAGCCCTTGGATTCCAGGATGTTTTTTTCAACTGGCACACGTGGATTCCCATGCTGTGACATGCATGTCATTGCTCAGCAGAGCAACAGCCTTCACTGAGAAGTCAAGCAGCTTCTTACAGCAAAAAAACAAGTCTCCAGTGCTAAACCCAGAGACCCTTCCAAGTACAGAGCTGTAGATACATTGTGGGCACTGCCATTGCGAAAGTGAGAATCCCGTGCAAAAATACCTCCCCAACATAGCCCTGAAACACGCAGTTTGGAAACAGGAGCACAGCCTGAGGCCAGACGTGGGGACTGGCAGGCTGCTGGCACTGTGCAGAGGCACATCTGCATGGCAGGTACTTACTCATTCCTGCATACTTCCCTGATAAAATCTGGATTGCCTAAAGCCGGTATTTTCACTCCAGTTTCCTTATCAAGGTATTTACCACCTCCTGTCTGTGCCTTGCAGACTGAGGGTGTTAAACGCTCCCTTATTCTCTCTGTGGTACAGGGAGCTGGAACTTGTGGGAGCTGCCCTCCAGGACGGGATTCCAAACCCACTGGAGCGCGCAGTGGGTGGTGCTGGCCTGGGCTCGCTGGGATCTCACCCTGTTTGTACCTGGGATGTTGTTGTTTTGATGTCCCCGCGGGCTCTCTGCAGCTGGCAGCCTCCTTCCTGTGCTGGGGGCGTCTGTTGTGGTGTTTTCTGGTAGTTTCTGATAGCATTGGAGAAGCTGTTGTCTCCTCTGCAAGGTTCTCTCCTGGTGTAGCTGTTGTACAGCTGCATGAGAAGGATAGTTTGGGATGGAGTTATCTCAGGAATAGCAGAAATGTAAATGGCACCTCAATACATGCACATAACGTTTTTCTCTCTAAAATAAAAAGCAGACCTCTCTCTCTCTAAATATCAATACTGAGAGAGGCCAAAAGTCAAAAAAGCAAACTACCTTGGAAACTTTGAGCAATCCCTTTGCAAGAACATCCCCCCCACCTCTTTCCCACCCACTGCTGATATCCGACCAGTGGCTCTCACACCCTCCTCTTGCCAAGAGAGAACATTACCCCGACCCCTCCACAGGGTGCCCTTGATGGCTCTGCTGTTCCTCTCCAAGAGTCCCAAAAGAGGGAGAAAAAAGGGACACATTCTATAGCACAGCATCATAAAAATTCTTAGTTTCCTTGAGGAAAGATATTACTGGATTACCCACTAAGAAAACCCAAGCACCAGATCTGTTTCAGTTTGGTTTCACAAACATGGTAAATATTTAGCAGTTCAAGGACAATATTTGTGGAGATTGATCAGCTGGTTCACACTGCACTGAGGGAGGATGTCGCTTATTTTGCGATGCTGGTTCTACAAACAAGGCTGTTCTCAGCCCCTCCCCTGAGAATCCTTCTATAGGCACAGAGCTCATATGAATCAGATGTCAAAGGAAGCTTTTTGGCTAAATTCAAACAGAAGGAAATGAAATGTAATTTGATTTCAGATATGCCACCAAGTTATTTTAGTTCAAAAAAATAACAACATAGAGGTTTACAGGTTTGTATGAAAGGATTTTCTTCTGTAGTTTCTGCTCCATTTTTGAGGTGCTGTTTTGGATGCAGAAAAAACCCCAGAACTATCACATGGGGTAGATTTCTAACTGAAATTTCTGTCTTTAACACAGGCTGGCTGAAGAAAGTGTGATCTGCTGAGCTGCCTTTCCTAAAGAGCTGCCCAGCTGCCACCAACTTGAGCAAACTTGCTCAAATCCCACCACTACATGCAGGGATCTTGGGATGCTGGACAACACCTAATGGGACCCAGGAAAAAGACCTCTACTTAGTGTTGTCTTTCTGCTGGAAGATGCCAGCCCCGGATCTGGGGTTGTTGCCACACCTGACAGTGCCCATCCTGGTGAGAGCCCTCCCAGCCCCACCAGCCAGGCAGAACGAGCAGTGCAGGAGCCAGGCAAGGGGCACAGGCTGGTTTTTTCCTGTCACTTCAGTGCTTGGACAAGCCAGCATTGAAATGAGAGATCATTGCTATCAGACGGGGTGTTAATTACGTGCCAATTGCAATGAAAACAGGATGACTTGGGCTTCAGCAGGGGCTGGTTGGGATTGTATCCTGCAGCCAAGCTATGACCTGTTCTACATCCTCCCTCCCGCTAGGATTGAGACCAGTTAGGCTAAAACCAGACTGAGACACGGCTGCTCTTGCTGTGGTTTCTCCTTGGACTCTCATGGGAGCTGAGCTGTTCTGGAGGTGCCAGGCACCTGCCACAGCCCCTGCCTGGCACCGGGGGCTGAGTGTCCAGTGTTTGGGAGGAGCAGCCCGAGACACCTGGAGCAGGAAGCACAGGGAAGGGGCTGCTTTGCAAGGGGCTGATCTGCAGTTCTGGCCTGTCCTGCAATCTCTGAAGACAAAACAAGAGCATAAAATGTAGGGAACCAGGGACTGTGAGAGAGTAACTCAACAATTACTCCTGTAGTGAAGAAACCACATAATATATTCAAGATGTCAGAGGTTAGCTGTGGTGCATGTGAATCATGCTGCAAATACCTCACCTTTAACTCTACTGTCGTAATTAGATTACAAAGTTTTTATTACGGTTTTAAATTCTGCCTTTATAGGTTGCTGCCCAGCTGTGCACTTAAATCTGGTTTTATCACACTTTCTGAGCTCATCACATTTAATTCTGCCCCTACAACGCTGGATTAACTTTAAGGGTCGCTGAAGTCAGAAGTCACTCACCCTTGCCCTACTAATGGATTCACACCAGCCCTGCCCCCCCTGTACAGTAAACCAAATTTATCACCCTGGTGGAGGGGAAGGGGCAGTGGGGCTGTTTGTTTATTTACTCCACTGCTGGGCTTTGCTGTCGGGACATTTGCACAGATTAGTGAATCAACAAGGCGTTGTTTCCCTCCATGGAAGAGCCTGTGAAATCTGCTCAGCAGCGCTGCAATGGGAGCTGAAAAGGAGAATATTTAGGTCTGTCTGGGAAGTGGATCACTGATTAATGGGGTATATAGGCCTGTATCATCTGAGGAACTGACCAGCTGTGCCCACCAGAACTCACACCTGGATGCCACACTCACTCCTGGCAGAAGCCTCGTCCTGGTATTTTATGGGTCAGTCCCAGAAGAATGAAAAAACAGTATTTGTTGTCTAAGGGTGACTCCTTTGTTGTTGCCTGTCATCCAGAAAGCAGCATAAAGCACAAATGAAACTCTTCATCTGAACAACATTCATCCCCAGGTTTGCCCTCAACCTGTTCTTATTCTCTGACTAAGAAAGATTGGAGAGGTTTGTGTTAAATACTACCAAAGCAAGATGACTCATTGCCATGAAAAAAACCATCATATAAAAGAGGAAATAAAGGGGAAATCATATTCTTTCTATTAATACATGGAGAAATGAGGTGCTGAAGGCCCAAGTGATTCACATGAAGTCCCAGAGGGAGCCTAAAAGGGATCTGGGAAATGAAATTACCTCCAGTGGAAAGGCCATTTCTCTCTTTCTTGCTGGGGAATACTTTGAACAGAATTAGGACAGACCTGAGCCAGAGAGGGACAGCAGGGACTTTAACGAAAAGTGTCACTGGGTAATGCCGTGGCAATGTTTTGACCTTTGTCATTCAATGACTAGACACATTTTTGGAACCAAGGTTAATAATCTTCAGCAATACATAACCTTCTCTCAAGGAATGTGTAGTGATTAGGGCAAAGAATTTCACATGGTCACAAAATATCTATCTCAGAGTCCTGGGCTTATAAAATACTCTATTTCCTCCATTAATTGTGTCCACGTGGAGCTGTAACTAAGTAGCTGCAACAAATAAAACCAAAGTAATATTGTTTCCTTTTAAAATATTTCACTTAATTTGTGGAAGAGGTTTGGGCTCATTAAAAATAGACCATCTCCCACGAGGGCTTTTCCCTTCTCCAAGCCTCTGGACCAACACTCAGCAACGTGGATGGCAGCACATGCTCCTTGGCACAGCCCGGGCTGGAGCAGCTCCTGCCGTGCTGGCAGTGAGGGCAGACAGGGCTCATCTGGCCCAGCAGCTCCTGAGCTGCCACTGCCCTGAGAGGAACAGTTGCTGACTGAAATTTTCTCCTTCCATATCCAACTCATGAGGAAACTCCACTTCTTCCTGCTGCAGAAAGATGTCACTATCACAACCTCTCCACTTCCCTTTTTTTTTTTTTTTTTAGAAATGCCAGTATGCTCACTGCACCCAAAGGTGCAGGCAATGCCCAGACCTCGAGCCTACACAGGTAAAGCTACTGTGGAGGCACTTGGCAGCTTCTGGTGGATCTCAGACTGCTCCCTAATCTTCCTGAGTACGCTGTGAATGAGTTATGGTGACATCAGACATCACTTTCTCATTAACAGACGGTGACACCTCCTTTCCCTGAGCTAATGCCAATCACAAAACAGGGGACAAAGCACACAAGACAGAGGCAAAGAGCAATCTGGATGCCAGGCTGCAGAACAACCTCCAGAAGAGATCAAATGATCCTTTCCTGTGAAACACCGTTTTTTCTCCTCCATCAAGGTATCTTTTCCAAGTCGTCTCCTCTCAAAGAAAGGCATCCACAAACATGACTCTGTATGAGCAAAACCAAGAGAAGATACAGCAATTTCACAGTCCCTTTTGAACTCTCCCATTGCCCTGACCTGAGAAGGGCTTGTGCTGCAGTGGAACTGGGGCAATGCCGAGATCCAAGGGTGGGTGATTGAAGGATCTGAGCAAGAGGGGGCCAAGTATGTGATGCTGGAGTTAGAGAAAGCTTAGAGCAGAAGCTGAGATTGTGATCGCCCCTGTACCAGCACGTTTCACAAGGCAGTAACGCCCTGTTGGCACCAAACATCCTTCCCCTTCCCCCCACTACTGATGTGACTCCAAACACTCATCAGGTACCTGGGACAGATGTTGGGGTTCAGCTCTGCTTTATGAGGACATTGCCATAAAATTAGGAGCTCTGATCCCTCTCTGAGACTCTCCTTTATTCTTGTGGGCTCAGTCCCTCTGTAGAAGAATTTATGTCAACATTACCAGGCAACAACCAAGCTGTTCATGAGGGCATCCCAGTCAAAAGGAGTTCAGAGGCTCCCCCAGTGCTGGGTCACTCCAGTTCTTCTCACTGGTTTTGTTCTCCTTTTTGGGGGGAAGCCACATCTGGAAAATTACTGGTGTCCTGCTGTTCACTGTGGACACCACTGGGGACTGGCATATGGTCTTGTAAACTGTGATTAGATCTACAGAGTAAACCCTCATTTTGACCTCTCTCAAGGTCTTTAAAAACACATTTCCCTAACAGCTATGATTATAACCAAATCCTTTCATTTTGGTAATAACAACATCATCCACATTTTCCTCTCTCTCTCCTCCTTTTTCTGATCATAATCTTGTTAGGCACAATAGAAAAATCATTCCATAATTCTCTTTTCTCCCTGTGGACTTCATCTCTGGGAACAAACACTCTCCTCCCACCAGACAAACAATATAAACACAAACAGCTTCTCCACTCTGGAGGAGCTGAACCTGAGGTGTGGGACTTTTCTGGACCATATGAAAAAGTGACTACCATCAGACCTTCATCAGCATCATCATCAGTGTTGTTTTGCTTAGTTAGAGCCCCCCTTAGAGCTGACAGTCACGACCAAGGGCTGATGGCTGTTCAGATGCTGTACAAGCACAGTGTGAAGGCAGTCCCTGCCCTCAACAGACTGAAATACATCTGACCAACACACACCCCCAGTGTGAGCACCAGGACCCAGCTCCATCACCCTGTGCCACTGCCACTCCTCTGCTGCCCGCAGGACTGGAGTGCTCCTTCTGCAGCCTCTGCTGCCCACCAGTGTGGCTGGACCAAATGCCCCTTCCTGACACATGGCACAAACCCAGGACTGCCATCGCTCAGCCCCAGCAAACACGGCCCCAGCAGCAGCCTGGGATGGCAGGGACCTTCTGCCCAAAACCCTGTCCCCACCAGAAAAGCCATGAGGGAATTGAGTGGGAAGAAGATTTCTGCCCCAAGTATATTTACACATATATACAGAGTATAATGTTCTGCTCCAGGCAGGCAGGCACCAGTCCCAGGTGACTTCAAAAGAGCTAATTCAGGATCACCTCTGAGGCAAGAGGGAGAGCAGGACCTGCTGACTCTGCAAGGGCCAGGCTGGGAACTACAGCACCTGGAAAAGGCATCTGACCACAGCAGGAGAACTTGAGTGTCAAAGTCATTCTGGCATCCTCTGGGGGATGATGTGCAAACCCACACACCTGACTGGGGGCTGCTGTTGCTTATATTAGATCTGCAAAGAATCACGTGAGGTATCAAATATTTAAAATGCTACAATTGTAACAAAATTCCACTCAGGTGAATCATGGGACCAAGGAGGTAAAAATGTCCAGGAGCAGTTCACTCAGCAATAGAGACTGTGAGTGCAGGTCACATCTGTCTATACAGGCGTTTTCTGGATCACATTATCTATGTGTCATAAACAGAGACACAAATGAACACTTGGTTTGAAGGACTGACTCACTTGACTTTGATAAGATTTTATCTTGATAAAAAGTGAATTGATTGACATCTCATATTTCTTGGTTTTAATGAGCTCATAACTGCACTTTAATTGGTTTAATTACCAGAACATAATATTACAGGTATGTAATGTAGCCCTGTAATACAGAGATATACAACATATTATATTTGCTATACATCATAAATTACACCATGTAATTTAACAGAGTTTTTCAGGAGAATTATTACCAGGATTATCAGTTGTGAATGTTCAGCGACATGAATAGAAATTTCCCTTAAGTAATGTCTTCAGGATTCGGCCCTCCTTGTGCAAGCTTCTAGGAACAACACACATCTGAGGGAAGTGTGAAGGCTGTGAAATAAGAAATTATTTCTGGGCTAGGGTGGGATTTGGATTCAGAAAGCTCAGGGACTAAGTTCCTCCAAGATGTTTAGGCACCTCACTCCCATTTCAAATTTCCATGTTCGTGTCACAAAAACAGTTTTTCCTCTGCCTTTTTCCAAGGCTGGCTCGACGTTCACAGCATTTTCTCAATCTATTTATTGTCCTCATTTTGGAAATTACTATTAACAGTGCCCAAATGTTTTCCTAATGTAATTGTTTAGATCTCTCTGGTGACACAATTAGCAGCTGGGAGAAGCACCGTAGTGTGCAGTTGTGTCTTTAATTATCTTTCCATTGTGAGCAGAGATTGTCTGTGCCAAGGCAGTTATTACACCTGACAAGGACAATGTATTTACAATGGGTGTTTATACAGGCTAATTCCTTATAAAAATACCTTGACAGAAAGTGCTCCACCTGCCTTCATGTTCCCTATCACAACTGCTAATTAATATTATTGTGCTGAAAATGATCCTATCAATTAAAGCCTCTCCTGTCATAAGGGCTGCTCCCTGCCTAGCTATGCCTAATTAACCTGCTGCTGACTCACTCCCCAGGAAGGATGTTCAGCAGCCAGACAAAGTCTGGCTGATCTGATTCCACTCTCTGCTCTGTTTTACAGAGTCCTCTGCTCAGCTCAGCCACCCTGTCTGTCTGCCTCCACTCAACACTGCTGCTCATTCAGGGTTTAAAGCCACAGTCAGGCTCTTGGTTAAGTTCTCCTGAATTTATCTGGTGAGCAGAGCTGATCACACACAAATATGTGAAGCCAAGTGCCACCTGATTCACTTTTCCAGTCATACTGGTTCAAACCCAGCTGTGAGTGCACTCCATGTTTTTGAGCAGAATTATTCTGCAGGACAGTGCAGCTGTTGGGAATTTGCTGTATATTTGTCAAGCTAAAATGATGTTTGCATTGCTGGCATAAATAAGACTTGAGCCTCCAAACCAAATCAGAATGGAACTGGGAAGGACAGCAGGGCAGGGCTGCCATGAGCCCCAGAAGGGCCAGGTTCAAGCAGTGACTTTGGGCCTGTATGTGGGTATGTGAGGACACAAAGAGGAGTCTAATGGGATTGTCAAAAGGACATTACTCACCCCTCAGGAGGCCACTTCTTCTGCCAAGGAGCTCCTGCGTGGCTCAGCTCAAATTGCAAAACCTCCATGTTCTTCTGTTTCTCACCTGTTACAAGAGAGATAATTACAGAGGTGCTAAGAGGATAAATGTAGTAAGGTCTGGGAGGTGCTCAGGAAAAGGGCATGTGAGATAGATGGGGCATGACAAGTTCTCCTGTCTGAGACAAGCCTGGGCTCTGCAGTGACAGGGATGGGGCTTCTGCCAACCCAAAAACGAGCCGCGATGCTCCGTGGCCAATGGGGGGTGAGGGCTCTGAGCACATGGGGCTGAACTCACTGCGTTTGCTTCAGATCAGCCACTGATGTCTGACTCAGATTTCCTTGGGCCTTCTCAGTGATCAAAAAATCATCAGGAAATCCCTGGAGGACCATTTTAAAATCGTATTTCTGGTGTCCCTCAGTGCCACTGCAAACGCCAGTGAATCACATGGAGGGGAAACACCCCCATTCCAATGTCCTATTTTCCAACTCTGCAAGAAAGACCAGCTTAAAAAGAGGAGGAGCATTCCTGCTGGAAGCTGCTGTTTGCTCATCCCAGCTTGCTGTGGTGGCCTCAGTGACAAAGCTGTTGGCCACGTGTTGCTCAGTGGCACCACAGCGATGATGTCAAACCAGCGCAGGGGGGGACCCGTCCTGCCAACCCAGCACATGGGGGCTCTGCAGAAGGAAACAGGATCTCAGGAGAGTGGATGTCATGTGCTGAGCCTTCTTTGTCTTCAGAACCAGCTCGGCAGTCCATGAAAGAGATTAAATTCTAGGCAAGTGTAAGGAAATGTTGGGGAGGGAGGGCAAAGTAAGAAACCCACATGCCCGTGCCTTCAGGCTGCTCCTTCTGGGGAGAGGCAATAACAACAAAAAGAAACAGAAATAGGGAAACATCTAAAGCTTAAAAATTGAATTTGTCTTCCAGTGTACAAAATGAACCAGTAAATCAAACAGGCTAAAGGAAGAGGAAAAATCAAGACTTTCTTCCCCCTATGAAGTCATGTGATTCTTCTGAAGAGAGAGAATGGAATTCCTTATTCTCAGAGAAATACAACAGTGCTGCTGTGACATGAGGCAGGTGGGCAGCACACTGTGCCTGGGCACCTTCTGCACTAACCAGGAGCAAGGCACCTGTTCCCAAAGCACCCTGGGAAACCCCAGGGGTCTCCCTCTGTGACAATCCCTTCTTCCTCCTGTGTTTGGAGAAGGGCTGGAAGGTGGCCAGGATTGATCATAGTGCCTGTACCTCACAGGCAAGTACCCTTTATGGAAATACTTGTTCTTGTAGGGGCTCCCATGGGATCTCAAGGTGAGCAGCACCAAACTGTATCAAACTTGGCACTGCCACTAGTAATGGGAAGAAATAATACTGCAACTTCCAGCCTTGAGGTCTGTGTGTGTTGGGATAACAAGGATAGCACAGGGCACTTGGATTCTGCTGCCTTTGAAAGGAACAGTAAATAGAAATGGTTGGTAAAACTTCAGAACAACCATGTATGTATGTGGTTAACAGGCTAAATATAAGGAATACACATCTCTTCCTGCTGTTCTGCCAAAAGGGAATCACTTTGCAAAAGCAGATTCCTTTTTGACTGCACTTTGCTTTGCAAGCAAAACATCCAGAGGAAAAACAAAAATGCCAAGAGCACTGCAATTGTGCCATTTCAAAATTTACAACATGAAGCATTTGGCTTTTTTACCTCCAAGTTTTTGTGTAGATTGTTATGCAAGACTGGGAAAAGCAGGAATGGAGACAACAGACCCAGGCTCACTTTTCAGGAGGGAAGGTGGAAGAGGAATTTTTCTTCTGGGGTGATTCTTACACTCCTAAGTCAGATTTCAAAATTCCTTCTCGCCAGGGATGGCATTTGGAGTATTGCTCATGTGCCACCCATCAGGTCTCCTGGAGTACCAACCCTCACAGCTCTGGAAACTGAGATGGGGTGAGCAGGTGATTTTTAGAACTTACAGAGCAGCACTGGCAGCACTGGTGATGAGCTGTATATTTTGACTCTGCAATCTGCAGCTCTGCCTAGAAAATCCCCTTTTCCACCGCGTTTTGAGCCAGGCTGGGTGGTGACAAGGACCCTTTGTTGCCATTTGAGGAGTTGGCTATTGTTCCAAGTTTTCTCATTCATTAAGGAGGCAGTGAGGGGGAGTAGAGCACCAATGCCTGCAGGGACACGTGGCCCAGGTTGGCCCTTCTGTGAAATAATTCTGAGTGTCAGCTGGGCCAAAAGCTGAGTCTGGGATTGGCTGCATGGCAAAGTGCCCTCCCCACGGCGGCCAGAGCAAGTGTGGGGACAGTTATGGGGAGGGAAATCAAAATGTTTGGGGCAGTTATGGCACAGCCAGTGACATCTGTGGCAATGGGCTCATTAAGTGGAGGATTTGGTGTAATACATAGTGCAACAAGGTCATATTCTTAGAAATCTAGGACCTGACAGAAAAACAAATGCAATTAGCCAGGCTTATGCTTTGGTTTGATTGCTTCCCAAACCCATCTTTAATCTAAGTTCTTTTCATGCTCATCACAACTAGGCTTGCATGAATCTTGGGGCCTAATCCTCACTGGTGCAAGCTGGACTGAATGCATTTAATTCAAGGGAGCCTCAACAGTTTACATTAGATTGTGGTTATATTTAAGTGTAGGTTATTTAGAAAGTCTCATGAGAGAACTTGGATTAAAGATGTATCTGGAAGCAACAAAGCTTTAAACAAACCCAACCCTGTGCCCTTCCTCACCTTCCAGAATGGGTCAGCCTCAGCTCCCGGAACCCCAAACAGCCCCTCCCCAGACTGAATTTTGCAGCTTCAAGGAGGAAGATGAACCATGACTCAAGTTGGAGATCAGAAAAAAATTCTTTCCAGAGAGAGTGCTCAGGCATTGGAATGGCCTGCCCAGAGAGGGGGTGGATTCACCATCTCTGGAGATTTTTAAACTGATATTGGCCATGGCACTGAGTGCCATGATCTGGTAAAGGGACTGGAGTTGGACCAAAGGTGGGACTTGATGATCTCGGAGATCTTTTCCAACCCAATCCATTCTATGATTCACCTCAGTGCAGGGATGGGCTGGCTCTGAATAGTTCCCTCATGCAAGAGGGAGCACAGTCTTTGGGAATTACTTCTGATTCTTCATCTCTAGTGACAACTCCACTTCCCACATCCTAATTTCTAGCCCTGGTGAACTGCTTTGACCCCCGTCCCACAGGTCTGTATCCACAGGAACATTCTCAATTCATGGGAAGAATCTCAAGGTAATCAATTAATGTGTTTCCCCCGAAAGGAGAGGCTGTAAGGTTAACAAGATAAAAAGGTGATTACCTGGATTGAATGTAGTCCAGTAGGTCAGAAGCAGCAGCAGCTCCCTGGAAGAGAAACAAAAAAACCCCTTAGCACTGGTTTCTTGGGAAATAAGGTTTCATACCCAGGGATGACCCAGGGACTGGCAGCTCTTTCACTGCCTCTTGGCATGGCCACTAAAACCCCAGTGCAAAGGCCTCCAAACAAGCCCAAAACCTCTGGGCAATATCTGAGTACCAAGAGAATGAACAGTATCACCTAATGAACCCTGAGTAGGAGAAATACCTTTTTTCTCCATGCTTTGTTGTTTTGGTGTTTTTTTTAACATCCTCTGCACTTGAATAATTGTCTCCCTTAGCAAAAATTGTGCACGTCATATATGGCAGAGGCAAAAGAGCTGTATTAAAAGCCATAATTACTGTAGTTTAACAATTAGTAGTTCTATTTGAAGATGTTTTGAATAAGATTTATGGTATGTTTTCTAAGTTTTAATTTGTAATTATGGGGAAGAAGCTTAGCCTTGAGTATTTCTTCTCTAAAAAGTTTAAAATAATATATAGTACAGTTTTGTTCTGCAGAGAGGGATACAAAAACAGGAAAAAACATGCAGGAAGAAAAGGATAAAGTTTTTTTTGTGTGTGTGTGTAAGCAAAATTTAAATGGAATAATTAAATTTACCATAATCAATAAAATGTGTGAGTTGAGTTTATTGAAGTGGCTATTTCCCATTGCATAATTTCCCTGGGGGACTCTCATTTTTAATTCAAAAATAAAAAAATAATAATTAAAAAAACCAAACCCCTGAGCACTTACTGTAAATATGCCAGCATATGTGTGAGGTTAAGAAAAGCACGAGCCTACACCCAGGAATCAAAGAGGGGCTTACCACTGCTTTGACACTAATTGTAAAAGCTGAACATTTTCTAGAGCCATAATCAAACCTTAACTGCCATGGGGGACTCGTTCAGCAGCTTGCAGTAATTCTAATAAGATGCAGAGCCTTTCACCTTTAGGTCACCAGTTCAAACCCTCTCTGGGCTGGGTAATAAACAGAAGTAGAACCCGAGCCCCGTGGAGTGCCAGAGCACCCAGAGTAGATGCCAGAGCAGAGGTGGGAAGTGTTTCCCTTCCTTCCCGTGTCATCCCTGCCTTTCCCCTGGGATTCATGGGGGCACCTCCTTGGGGACTCACCTCATCTCCCTCAGCCTCACATGCTCCCTTCTGGAAAGGGGATGGGAGAGCACTGCCCTTGCTCCAGTTCAGCTGGAACCTCCCCAGGTGCCCCATGGCACCCACCCCAGAGACCCCGACCGTGCCGGGGGGGTTTTCCAACACTCCCATAACGCTAGACCCGGGAAACAAACAGCGATACCATCTCTGTCCCACTTCCATGTACACAATTCCTCTTAATTAATTAGTTCATTTGCTTGAGCACTGCATGGAGAACAGATGGATCACACATGCCATGGAGAGCAAAAGTTCTTCTGCCTTTGGAAACAGGGGCTGAGTCCTCACCTCCACTGAACCTGGAGCCAGGCACAACCTCAGAAACTGCTCTGAGCCGCTTGCAGGGGAAATCACAGCTCCAGCTGAGGCCCCTGGCACTGCCAACTGCTCCAAAGGACCTAAAGTTTTGTGGCAAGCACTCCCTGCTACACTGATGCCTGGATGGGACCATGTCTTCCTTGAGGATGCCATGAATATGGGAGTTTCCAGCTGGGCAAACACCAAACAACAGGACCCAACCAGCATGAAGACAGATTGGCCACCAGCATGACAGTCTTCTCCTCTCTCCCTCAAATACACGTGTCCCTTCCCCTGAGTGAGGGGATGACTCAGAGGCTGTTCTGTGGTGCAGGGCTTTGGGATGCAGCCCCATCCCTCTGGCTGGGATGGTGTCTTCAGTTCTGTGCATGTGTGTGAGTGGATATAATAGTCTGAGGCCTTAATTGTGTCTCGTGTTGCTACAGCTGAGAAGTTGAGGAGCTCTGAGGAACAATTCATTCATTGTCCCCTACACATCTGGGTTAATGTTTCCTCCTCAGATTAGTTTGTACCAGCGTGTTCCCTCTGTGCTCACCACAAGCTCCCAGTGCCAATTTCCCTCCGTGGCAGCTCCACTGACAGCTGTTTACTTGGAAGCTCATGAATTTGATATATGGGTGCTCACCACAAATTAATGGAATACTTTCCAGATGCAATGTCTTTAAATATTCAAACAATAAGCCAAAAGCACTAAGCTGTTCAGGCCATTTTTTCCTCTTAGCTCTGGATGTCTCTCAGAGAAGATGTAAACACAGTTTCTTGTGCCACTGACCAAAACACTTCAGATGTTTGAAAGGTGAGCAGCAGCATCAGGTGCTGGGTGGGAGGTGGTGCCATTGCACCCAAAGCCAAACCCAGAACGGCCAAAAAAGAGCAGAATAAATAAAAAGGAAGTGTCAAGGCTGATCCACAGCAGGTGGTCTGGGTCTGTGTTGGCTTGTGCAGCTCAGGTGAGCTGAACAAGCTCCAAAGTGTGGCTCCCCAGAACACCTCCAGAGGCTCATCTGGAGCACTGCAAAGCACCAGGAACAGCCTGCTGAGGGTGGCTGCAGTGGACAAGCCCCACTAAAATGCCTGACACCTCTCCTTGCTAGTTGTCAACTAGAAATCCTTCTCCAGCACAGGAGCTGATATTTAGCTCAGAAACAGCCAAGGCCTGCCCCAGGTGTGCCTCCCTCCTCAGCCCAACCTCCAGCTGTGGCACTGCTCCTGTGGTCTCAGTTTGCATCAACATTCACCCCAATGCTGAGGACCTGCACAAACCCAGCAGCACCTGGGGGTGCAGACCAGCATGCAGAAACAGGCAGAATTGCTTTGGGGCTGGTGTGATTCTGACAGGAATCACTGGAAGCTGCCAGCAGGTCAGGCTGAAAGCTGTGGGGAAGTGGAGTGGCTGCCCCAAAGATTTATACCACCAGAGCTGGGGCCAGGACGTGTAACTCATTCCTTGGCCAACTTACATCACTTTTTCTTCCCTCATTGCATTTGCTTTGGCATTTTCTTCTTTGCATTTACTTATTTTCTTCCACTGAAATTGAACATGATCTGGACAGTTGAGCTACCAGCATATGGGGTTTCTGTCCAGTAGTTGAAGGGAGGAACCTTCTGACATGCTTTTATCTACCTAAAAATGCCAACAAACATGAGCTGTGTGGCCTCAGATTGGAGGAGGGCAGGAAAGAGCTCCAAGAAATCTTGTCTGAATTTGAAACCAGTTCAAGCCTGAAATGCTGCCTGTTTGAAGGTGTTTCCTTTATTGTCTCCACTATTGTTATTAATCACAGAATGAATAGTTATTAGTTATAATCAACTTAACTGAATTGAAAAATTCAAGTTCATTATCTTATGGGAGGAAAATAAACATCATTTTACAAGGTTTTAAAGGCAACAACAGTAATAGGAAACCACCCCAAACTCTAGTCCACAGGCAGAATGGACATCTGCTAGAAAAATATGATTATTCCCCCACCCACCACCCTCAAATTTAGGGATTTGTGGAATATGGGCCTTGCCTAAAGTTGCTTGGCAGAAATCCCCACGTCAAGTTCTTATTTAATGAAATCATGTGGTAGTAAATCAAACACAGAAACAGGAATAAGTAAATCCACCACATCCTTTGAAAAAAGTACCATTGGACTCCGTCAACTCAAGTTGCCTGGGCAATGAATTCTCTGTATTTGTCAACTAAAAAGCGACTGAGCCACCTTTTTGTGTCATTTTCTAATCTTCAGTCCCAAGTTAGAGCAGAGATCCAGCTCCAAACAGGGAGGTCATTGCAGAAAGAGCTCCCACAACTTGCACTGAGCTGCCCCATCAGAATGTTACGTGAGAGGTGGCAAATGATTGCCAAACAACAAGAGGAACACTGGGCAGAAGAGAGGGAAGAACAACATCAGTATCATAAGCAATGGGAGGTTGTCCAGACCCAGACCCTACTAAAGCCAGCAGGAGCCCTTCCACAGATCCACTGCCCATGGTTTTCTCCATGCCCTTGGTGCACCCACCTGCTGGGGGGACCTGGCCATTTATCTGGTCCTCCAGAAACCAGGTCTGCTGAAACAACAATGTTTGCAGACAATGACTGATCAATTCTAAATTATATTTCCATTTTCTGTCCTGTCTTCCCTCTTTCCCCAGGGAAAAAAAAAACTAGTACTAGAACTCCATGGAAAAAGTAAGTTCAGTCAAATGTTCAACCTTTTTTTGAAGGAAAATTAGATATCACCTGGAAAGTCATGACAAAAAATAAATACTTCTGGTCAACATTTGCCTCAGGAGCACAAAAAGATGGATTTCATTCCCTGATATGCCCAAGAAAGCAATTGGAAAAGAGAGAACATTAGTGGATTTACAAAAAGGTACACAAGGAGAGTGGTGTTGAAAGCAGTTCAGAAATGCATTGTCAGATCCTGGGTGCCCATGTGGATCCCAATCCACTCAGATCAGATCACTGGCCAACCCGTGGCTGCTGCTTGAAATTCATTTGGTCACTCAACTACACACGGAGCCCCTCAGCTCTCCAGTTTTTAAAGTAACTTTAATGAGCAAAGATACAAAATTTGGTGTCCTACCTCATCCCCTGACATTCTGAACTTCTAATCTTTATTTTTGTAACTGAGTTCTGAGATGTACTAAGATCATGGTTTTGTGTCTGTCTTTGTTTCAGCACTGGATCCATTATTGTTTCAGCCTTGTGATTCCTCACTGTGAGATCAACAGGAAAGGAACTTCTCAGAAATCTCAAG
>JAWWLZ010000118.1:1692785-1714917 GCA_035041345.1 Poliocrania exsul | reverse complement strand
AGGCTCTGCATCACACTGTGGTGAGAACTTGTCTGAGCCTATGGGCTCCCTGGCACACAATGTCCCCAACAGGATTTAGCTGTCCTCGTAAAGCTGGCAGGCACTTGTCTAATGTAAACATTCCCAGGGAGATTTTATGTACATTAGAGTGAAAAAACCCCTTTGGTTGTTTTCTGACCAGTTTTGGGCAAGGTCTGACTTTATGTACTTAGGCTGGATGGAGTTGTCTTAAGGATTTTCTCTTTGGAAAGGAGAGCTCTGCTTCTGGATGAAGCACAAGTGACATTTCCTCCCTTGTACAGCTGAAATGTATCATTTCAGACAGAAACAACAAAACCCAATGAAATTATTATCCCTACTGGAATTTAAACTCTTTCACACACTTCTACATTCAATAATCTTCATATATTACACCCACAAGCATTATCTATAGATGTGCAATATCAGAATGAAATGTATGGTATAATATTGTCTTCTAAGCAGTGTGTTTGCAACCCCAGCCCCTTCCACATCAGGGCAGGTTGTTCTCCTGCTCATACCCCGCTCTCTGCATCTGCTATCAGACTATGCCAAGTTCAGTTTTTCTTACAAAGACCCAAACTGCAAAAATTGCAGCAGTTTAATCCCATCAGATAACTTTGATCTGTCACTGTATTTCAGGCTCATCTCTGTTAGTAGCACAGGAATAATTCAGCTCAAGTATAAGAGGCCAAGTGACCTCTCAAGTGTGCTGGACCTTTGATAGAGGTTGATTTATCCCAGCACAGCCTCTCCAAAGCCACTTATGGACAACACCACCGGCACAAAATGCCACCTTTCAAACTGGCCCCCACTGAGCCCCACCAGAGCAACACTAAGACAAGTTGCAAACCTCCCCCCGGTCAGGAGGGCCAGAAACATCCCCCTCCTGCTGGCTGTGGGGAGACTTCTGCCATCAGCTGCCACACCTGAGCCAGGAGTGTCTCTTCCTACAGCTCCTGGTTAACTAAACCCAAGTTTGCACCGTGTTTTGGATAAGGTGCTTTTCGGTTCTTTATGCAAAGTGGCCCCTCTCCCATCTCTATTTTAACTTTTTAATCATTTCCCCAGATGTCACCAATGCCTTTTTCCCCCATGAGAGCAAATGGTAAGGTTTGGAAGGATGTCTGTGGCAGGAAGGACTGATCTCCAGCAGCCCAACGAGGCAATCCCAAAGAGGAGCAGAGAGCAGCCCTAACTCTCTGCCCTCCCCAAGAAGAGCCAGTCCAAGGAGTCAGCCCAAAGTACTCTCATATTAACCTGCCTCTGAAGTTTAGGTAAACTTCCTGATCACTTAGACTTTCAATTTATTTTTAGGGAACTATTTCCAGTAAGTGGTTCAAGATGGCTTACAGTTTAACTGGAAGCTTGGGAATAAAAAGATAGTCACAGAAAAGCTGGGTTCAATTCTTGCCTCTGCCACAGACTTCCTGTATAAATCTGGACTCCCAGCACCGAGGGGGGGGCACTCACCCACCTAACTCAAACCATCGAATTTCAATGGCTCTATTAAGAGCTCAGGCTTCCATTAGAGCCAGGCTGGGAGGGTTGGGAGCCCTTGCAGGAGTGCTGCCCTCCCTGGCTGTGTGGGGAGCACAGCGCCCAGTTTAAGAGCACAAGGCAAACTTCTAAATCACCTCTGACATCCTCGGGGCTCAGGTTCTCACCGGAGAAACATGTTCTGGATTAGAGACATGAAGAGAGCAGTACCCAAAAAGCTTGAGCTCAGGACAGATGCAGAAGGTGCACCAGGCAAGATTAAAGTTCAGATTTAAAATTTTTCATCAGTATCTGTGGTTTATCAGATTTCTGATTTAAAGAAAAATGTTTCAAGTACATTTTTAAAAATTTGCTGTTTCCTCCCCCTTTTGCTTTCTCTCCCTCCCAATGGTTGTCCTTGGGATCCTGACAACACAACATCACTGCAAAAGCACTGCTGGGTGACACTGGTGAAAACACTCTCACTAAATTTCTGAGCTTCATGAATTAGCTCCCAAAAGAAACTCTCTCTCCTATCAGTGTTTTTGAAATGAAATAGTAGCCTGTGTACTCAAGTTCCTCCCCAGACATAAAGCTGTAAGGATTTTTTTTGTTCAGTTTTAATTCTCAATGACTGAGAATAATGCTCTTTACATCTCTAGAATGAAATTCTTTGAGATCATTGTTTGAAATACCTAACAAGAGAGAACAACAACATGGACCAGCACCCAGTACTGGGTAAGGAATTTTAAAATGTGAACGTGAGGCTTCACATATATCAAATTCAGCTCTTAACAATAAACACGTTGAACACTCCTGAGGCACTTTCTTTTCTGGTGGTTGGTTTTGGTTTTTTTTTCTTTTTAGGATTGTAAGTAAACTCTCCCTTCACAAAATGTCCCACTTGGGATTGATGCTGTATCAGCATCTGAAAATGGTGCTACTGAGCAGCTCCTCAGAATGCTGCTGGTGATAAATTAAACCAGAGGAAACGGATCATTTCTACTATCAGGGTCACTGTTGTCAACTCCTAACAGGGCAATTGACTTGTCAAGCTGTCTCTGAAAGCCCCAGCTCAGATTTCATTGCCTTTCACATTTTTTCAGCATTGTATACAAGGGTCTCTGAGCCCGTCTTTCACCCGGCACTTCGGGGAATTCCAGGCACCAATCCTGCTCATAAATTGCAGAGTCTCAGCATGAGATTCTCCTATGGGAGCAGCTCTGTGGAAATATGAAATCCAAGCAAAGAAACGACAGGGATGTGCATGGGAGCAGATGGGGATTTGCTTGTGTGTCCTTATCAGAGACCAGCAAGAACTTCAAAGGTGAAAGGTCCTTTGGAAGAGCCACAGGACACAAGGAGAGAAGAAGGCATTGAGAGGAGAAGAAAAAGAAAGCTGTGACACTGAGGTTCACTGTGTTATTATGAATAACAACCAAATCCACCTGCCAGAGACCCACCAATAACATTCCCTAGTTACATTTTTATAACTTCTGTAATAGAGCCTTATAAACCCCCACAGCAGCTGAACCAAACCAAGATCAGCTCTGCACAACAGCAACCACTCGGCAGGACAGAGATCCTCTCTGGGCATCCTTCCAGGCCAGAAGAAACAGCTACAGCAGGAAGAGCATCTCAGTTGAGAGTCACAGACAGCAATGCTAGAAAAGCCATTTCCAGAATGTTTGGGTCATGCTGCTACCCAAATTGGGAGTTTCATTTTTCCAATAATGCTCTGGAGCAGTGCAGAAACTCGAGTGATTACTTAAGGGAAATGTCACTATTACAAAAAAATGCTCTTGTTCCAAACCCAAAATTGGTCAGTGGTCAGCTTTCTTTTCTTGTTATAGGTTTCTTTTGGTGGTGGTATTGCTGCTGCTGCTGCAATTTAATTGAAAGGGTTCTATTAAGATGATTAACATCCTTGTTTTTATTACTGATTAACTAAATAGTTCAATTTTGTTTTTTCTCCCCAGAACCAAGCCACATTCATTTTTCCATGGAAGACCTCAGTTTCAATCCAAATCATTTCTGGAGGAAAAACTTTCTGTTGGAAAATAGTGACCAACTCTTGCAATTATGGTTGAAAATCCAAACACACCCAGATGTGCTGTAAACCCTTGTTATCTTTGGGATGTCTGAGTTCCTGTGGCATCTTCATGTATAGCCATGGCACTTTGAATGGAGGAGGTGAAGCAGGAATATGTGTAGGGGTTTTCTCTGCTTGGCCCTGCAAGAATTCCTCTTCCCTCCACCCCCAGAGAGACAGTTTTCCCTCCCAGTTCCATGCTCTGTGCCACCTCACCCCCAGTTTACCCTCTTGTCATTTCCTCTTGCCCTCTTCCCGCCGTATCACATTTCCAGTTCAGAATCTGTAGATCCACAATTGTTTAAAAAGCAGTTCAAACTTCCAAGTTATAAACATTGCTTCCTCTGTCTCCTGAATTTATTTTAATAGCTGATATTTGAGCCCAGGGGATTGTTTTAACTAACACTGTATAGTCAGAAGGAATCACTTTCCTCCAGGCTACCTCTGGGTCAACAGCATAAGGCAAGACCCCCTCACATTTCATTACCCAGGGATCAGATCCCCTTTCCCAATCCATCACTCTGAAGCTCATTCCTCCTATTCCTCTCAGATTTGCCTGCATGATTCATGCAGTGCCAAATCAACAGTATATTTGCTTTTTTCTCAGTTCATTGTTTTTATTTGCTTACATGTTCCCTGTCGTAGTTCAACTCATAAATCAACGCTGGTTTATTTTTTACAAACCCGTTGAAAGTCTGAGCCAGTTTCCACTGTTATGAAAGACTCCCAATACTACACGTTCTCCAACAGGTGGAAAATGTCTTAGGAGGCTGTTTGGATGGGAGTGATTTTCTAACTTAAAGACAAAGCAGTACTTATTTATGACTTAATCTAACTCCAAAACAAAGGAACAGTTCCCTGCACTGAATTGTCTCCTTATGATGCTCTCCCACTAATGTATGGCTTTACTATTAAATAAAAATGTAATATCAAAACATTTTCTAGTTATTAAACTTGTATAACTGATTGCAGCAAAACAACGTTCCTGAGATACTTTTAGAGACCATTTTTAATTAAGACAACCCCTAAGTGTCTGTCCTAACTAAATCTGGCATTAAAAGAGCTAGTAAACAAACCCCCAAAACACTCTCCCCTTCCAATCCTTTCACTTAACCTTTATAGCAAAGAGCTGTTGATTTACCAGGTTATCAGAGGAACCAGAACACCCCCTTTCCAGTGGCCTAGACTTGGAGAGAAGGGGCTGCATGGAACTACTCCCAAAGCTGAGTTTAATGCGCATTGCTGAGGTCAAGGCTCGGCTCAGCAGCCCAAGCCCAGGGATGAGGCTCCCCTATCCCACCTGGCCAGGTACATCAGTACAACAGAGAGGAACCTGCCCTTGCAGCCACATCCCACTTGGATCCCCCTTGGTACTCTGGAGTTGGCTGCTGTGAGTGCCAGTTCCATGCCCATCCTGGTGACTGGGAGGGTGGTGCTCCTCCCCTCCCAGCTCCACACTGCAGTGGGATGTGACTGATCCCTGGGACCACCTGCTGCCCCTTCCTCTCTGACTCAGCTCCCCACTGTGGGCCCAGTGAAGGCTGCAAGTCCATGTGCGCCTCTCGTGTTCCTTCCCTGCAGGAATGACAGGAGACATTGTCCCAGTGCTTCTGGGCTAGGACACTGAGGATGTTCACTGGTAGCTTGGAGAACAACCATGTGCTGCAAGTCAACATCTTCAGCATCTGCAGAGCAGGAAAGACACAAAGAACAAAGCAGATTGTGGCCCCAATGGCTCCTGCCGTACATGGGAAAGCCGTAACACCTACCTGAAAAATGCCAAAAATATTTGGTTTGACAATTCCAAGCTTTGCTACCTTGTTTTTTCTTCAGATGAAAAACTGACTGCAACTGACCCTTTTCTCGTAAGATATTTCAGATTTGACACATCAGCATTTTCCAACCACATTACACTTTGAAAAAAACTCAACCAGCTTGGACAGTCACTGTGAACTTGCACACTCTACTTGTTCCATTCCATCTCTGAGATCACCGGGGTGGATCCAATACCAGGTTCCAGTAAGCAAGAACTCCTTTGTCCCGCACACAAACTGCCATCTCACAGAAAACCCATTTCCAAGCCTCCTGCTTGGTGGAATTCATAACCTGTCCCTCAAGCCTTTACAAAAATCCCTGGATTAATCCTCTGTAAGGTCATTAGAAAGAGTCTCTTCTTCCTAAGCACTGATACTATTTTTGAGGAAGATCAGCCCAAAGTTCAGATCAAGTGTTTGCAAAGTTTATGCCGTTCAATTAAAAAAAGAAACATAATGAAAAATTACAAAAGCTGGTTAAAAGCCATCATCTATTTCCTTCACCAAAGAATCAACACACATTCCATGATAACTTTCCAAAGGCTCAGCTCCTAAGCTGACTATGTCAACTATTCCTTGTCAATGGGACCAGTGAGAGGAGGGTGGAGGTGAGACCAGACCCATTCAGATGAGGGTGTTCAGAGATGAGGGCAAAGCATTCCCTGCCACCACAGGCTGATAAATTCCCATCTCCTGAAGCAAGACCAAAGAAACCCTGTAAGCCAGGAATACGGATTGCCCAGTGAGGTATTTCCTAATGTGCTTAAATGCATTATTTACTTCTGCTTTCTGTTTGCCAGAGCAAGAAGCTGACTCTCCCCACACACCCTAATTAGGCGAGTTACAACGGCTGGAAAAAATAATCCCATTTTCAGGCACAGAAGCCTTTTCTGTGCAGGTCTGTGTGCCCAAAACTGTTCCAGCTGTAAGGGCAGACCTAACAAAGAAGATTACCTGTACCTGAGAGCCTTGTCTGCCTTATGTCCACAGACAGTCCAGGCTACCACAGCACCACTGCTTTAACTGTGCATTTCAACATTCCTGGCACAGCGAGACTTTAAGCTTGGGTTTTACCTCTGGAAGTAACAACGTACTGGAAGCAATTAAAAATATTAAAAAAAAAAAAAAGAAAAAAAAAGAAAGGTGCTTGCCTTGTATTTGTCCCTCTGCAAACCTCCCCCACTGAAACTAAAATTACATAAATCCAATTAGGAAGGGAACTAAAAAGGTTTGGATTTTATACACTCCTCTAAAAGCCTGGATTAGCTGCTGCAGCCCAAGCGGCTCACGGCAGGATGCCGCTGGTGGACATGGACCCGGCTGCAGGACTCCTGCTCACTGCCATGAAAACAAGAGGGTTGCTGCAATGCAAATGATTAATTTCCTCCAGCTTCTGGGCAATTTCTGAATTGTTCCTCAATTTTTTAAAAAGAGATTTATGGGTTATAAGGAGAGGAAAAAAGCAGGGAGTTTGCAAATGGTGCCTCCTTTTCATTCCATTTCAGGGCATTAATTGCTCGTTGTCTGGAACTGGAAGCAAAGTGCATTCCTACCTGGGTCACAGGCAGAGAGCTGCCCTGATGTGGCTCAGGGGACAAATATGGACTTGGAGATCCCTGGAAGTTTTGTCCAGTGGGCACCTTTGTATGTAGAGATCCTTTAAGTTCCTGTTTTGGGAATATTCCTCCTCTTTCGAGCTGTGCTTATGAAGGCAATGACTTGAGATATAAGATCTCACCCTTCTAGTTTAAAGCCAAAGTTTTGAGTAGTATTTTGCCTTTCCTATGTCAAGGCAGGCCCCAGAAAATTCCCGTAGAAAGGAAAGGAAGAAAGAAAAATAGAGAGACAGAATTTGGTGTTTCTAAAATACAGTTTTCCATTTCCCCACGTTTATCTCTGTTTCTAAGCCTGGTAAATGCAACCACATGATTTTATTGGCTTGACAGCCAATCTCCCAGGCTATAACTCGCCTTTAGGAAATGTGGCTCAGAAAGCCAGTCCATTAAGTTCCCCAGTGCTGTGAGCAGGCAGCACAGTGATGGTTCCCACAGAGAGAAGGGAAGAGGAATGATTCCTCACTCCATACCTTGGTTCAGCCTTAAGGAGACTCCTGTTTGACTGAAAATCCTGCTTTTGATTTTACAGTGGGAACTATTTATAAAGCCCACAGCTAACACAAACTTTTCCTGTAGTTTCTGAGGAGGGCAAATGAAAACAAGCTATTTTGAGCAAACCTTTGTGGAGAGAAGTAGGTAAAGGGAAGGCTTCCCAACGAGGATCAGCAACAGGAAACTGAAGCCCTGGAAGGATCCTGGGCATACCTGAAAAAAGCTCTTCACACAGGGGGAGTCATTCAAGGGTCTGCAGACCATCTTTGTCAAGGTAAGCACAAGGATTTTGCCTGAAGCAGCACAGGAAAAACACAACTCATTTCTTCTGTGAGCAGGATTGGGGGACTGCAAAGCTCTGGTGTGACCAAGGCAAAGAAGATGTGCTTGGCTGGGCCTGAGGGCAGCAGGTGACAGAGGGAACTGAGACACAAATCCTGACTCTGGGCCAGGCGTGGGGACCCACCAGATGTGCCACAGCAACAAGCCAAGAGAACGTGAAGGAGTTAACATTGCCAGGGACAGTGGCGTTTATTTTAGAGCTCACAGCAGCCCTTTAAATGAAGGAATAAAATCCTTCATCTCCAACTGCACAGAGACCCAAGCAAGAAAGTGGTTTGGGGGAAGTCATTATTAAAATACAGACCACACAGTAAAGGCTGAAACAACCAAGAAGGTATTTTTGTTTCCAATGATAAATTCATTAGACAGATTTCTTTCACTGACAGGAACATCACCCTTGCTAGGTATTGTACAGAAAACCAGCACCAGGCAGCCCCTCCTGAGCCCTCAGCCATCACAAGGAACACAGACAAATATGCATAAAAGATCTACTGAAGCCCAATTTCCCTTTTAACAAAAGTATAAAAATTAATTTATGCCCTGATTATTGTAGATTTCGACAGAGATGATTTTTTGTTGTTGTTTAAAAAGTAAACAAAAACTGGCATGCTGCAAGAAAAGTGATTGCCTCAATAGAGAAGTGCCCATTTATGTCATCCCACAATTATTCTGAGCACTGTAGTTGAGGTTAGTCCCTCCAAGGCATGTACAAATTGCAAATACACACAAATAATAATGCTCATACTTTTGGAAAATGTGAACCCCTTTGTTTTGGAAAGGTTGTTCCTATTATTTGTGGCTTGCAACTGTCATCATTATTCAAGCCTTGTCTTCTTTTATGATTGTTCTGCAGCTACTGGGTGCTTGAGAACTTCCCCAAAATTAATAGACTTCAAAGAACCAGACATTTTGTACATAGCTTAATTACAGCCTATATAATTAAGTTTTAAAATGATAAAAACTCCTCTGTGCTGTAAGTGCACTCAGACTTCTGCTCACAGGCAAGCTCCTACAGATCATCCGACAGCGCAGAGGGCCAAGAAATTCCATTTCATTAATTGTTTCCTCCAAATCCAAAATGCAATTACATATTTTCCAGAGACCTTTGACATTTTCACACTGTGGCTTGGAATCTGATCATACCCTGAAGTAAAAACTGCCTGGCTGGTCACAGAATTAACAGCAAAAGATGGTGGGGAGGCAACCTTGGCCTTCTGCAGACTGTGGGGAGGAGAGGGGTGAGCTGCAGGGTTTGGGGAGGCTTTGGGAACAGAACCTCACAAGGAATCAGGAGCTCAACTGGTGTCCCCAGGAATGGCTTTCAGAGTGATCAGAAAAGGCACTGGGAGAGAGAAGAGTTTCTCTCTGCCACAGCCATGGCTGGTTCACTAAAGGCATCTCTGAACTTTTCCTCACCCTGAGTTTTGGGTCCCCCATGTTTGTGGACTCCCTTTTTGAGCACAAACCCCAGCCTGGGTGAGCAGATAGATCTGATCTGCACAGAGATAATGCTCCAACACTTGAGTGCTCCAAGAGACATCCCAGAAGGTGGGTGCTGCTGGGGACTGGCACCAAGGGCCAATGCTGCCATCCTCGTCCAGGGTGGGCACTCCTTGGGTCTATCAGAAGCCACAGGGATTTTATGAATGAAAAACTTGTTACTAATGAATAAACTGTGAATGAACTCACTGCTGAGGATTGACTGACTCTCATCCAGCCCACCATTACTGTCACATGAGTGTGATGTGCACACACACAAGGCACACGGGCATTAGCAAATAACTCGTTGGCAATTTCTTGCCGAGCACATAAGACCTCAGAGCAATCAGCCTTAAACTCCTGCAAATGCTAAATTCACATTGACATTCCATTTTTAACATAACACCATGTGGGGTTTTTTAATCTCAAAATGCTTTTTTTGTGTTGCTTTGGATGCCTCAACTCTTGGACAAAACATATTTCTTCAAAATGTCTTTCTGTTTCCCCTCAGCTCCAGGAACGGGAGAGCAGCACCTTATTAGAAACAAAATCGATGAGTCTTCATGAATCATTCCTTGGAGTTTGGAAAGGAAAAAAGAAATTTGGCAAGCCTTTAGTCGGTAATATGTGCTTCTAAGACCTACCCTTTGAAAGGGCCAAGTTATTACACTGTGAAAAGTAGTTACTCAGCACGTGCTGTAACTTTTCATAGGGATTTTTAGGCCAAATTTAAAGAGTGCTAATGATTTTGAATGCCAGACTTGAGACCCTACAGCAGGATGAGGTTTTAACAAGACTTGAACAACTGCCTTTCCTCCCCCAGGTCGTGCCTCTTGAAAGAGCTGGATTTTTGGTGCCTTAAAATTAAAGTACCCCACGTCTCCAGGCATGGAAAGTCTTGGCCTTTGTATCCTTTCAGTATATTGAGAGTGAATTCCCACTCAAGGCAGTGGGAAAGCTCCTGGCACTCACCAGAACATGCTGGCACAGTGGGAACATCATTTATTACCAGGAACAAGGAGAAACCACAGTGTAAGTGCCATGTTCAGCAGTGTGAGTGTGCACAGGGCACATCAGCTGCTTTTACACTGCCTGGTGCTGGTACTGGGAGTAATCTCATCATGGAAACCTGGAGCTAATTTATTCTGCTCCTCAATTACCCTCCCAAGTCACCTCTCACTAGGGGGAAGCCTGTTGGAAGGTTCTGTGGCTTGTATCAAATGCTTCAGAAGATGGCATAACCCCAGGGTGCTGTGTGTAAGGGCCAGCATCCACTACTTATTCCTCTTATTTATTTCAATAACTAATTAAAAATACTTGTGAAGGCAGACTAGAGATAACATGTAATTAATTAGATCACAATTCTTGGAGCTTGCCAAGTATCACAGACAGGTGTTATCATGGGGAAAGCAAGGAAGTTGAACCTGATTCCTCTACTTCCAGCACTCAGGCTCAGGGCAAGCCTGCAAAGCTAGAGCCCTGCAGGGAAGTGGGCAGGCAAGAATTCCCAAGTTAGGAAGCCCTGGGAACCCCAGTGCACATCCAGCCAGCTCTCAGCTCTGAGCCCTGCACTGCCAGCAGGTCCCCCATCAACCCATCAGCTCCTCAGGGATGCAGCTCCACTGCAATGCAAACCCTTCTTTACGGTGTCCCGAAGAAAGGAGAGATGAAAACAAAAGCATCATTTACTTTCTCTAATTGAGAAACAAGATAGAAGACAGATAAGCCAAGGAAAACTGGCACAATTCCATGGACTTGAGCTGATCCTGGACAGCAGGGTGATGACCATGGCCATGGCATAAAGTGTGCTTATGACAGTAATACCAGGCTGCCACTTCGCATGTTTCATCTTGGGACAGAAAATCACTTTCTTAGGGAAATGAAGTCGCATCAGTTTACCCAAAAGGAGATACCCCAACACTTTTTTCCTTATCATTCATGAGCTGATTTTTTTTTCCTTGCTAGGACAAAAATAATACAGTGTTAGTCGTTGCCAAATATCCACTTTTGAAACTCAGGCCCAGTCATTTTTAGCTAAGCAAACTTGGCACAGAACAAGTGTTGCCTATGGACAGAGTTTATAACATGGGAAGTTTGCCAGGATCCTGTTGCAGCCTACTTTGAGGTCTGGTGCTTCACCTTCTCACCCTACAACAAAGATTAAACAGTATTCTAACAAGGGAAAAAAGAAAAGAACACCTGATATTATTTTTCTCTTCCCTCCCCAGGAATTACAGTCCACAGGAGATGAGTTTCAATAATGCCATGAGCAAACCCACGGCTTTGCCCGAAGCCAGCAGTGCCTCTCCAGGCTGTGATTCTTTGTGTGCAACACATATGTAAACACACACACAGCCAGCTTCAACAGGAGCCTCAGAGAAGAGTTCTGGTTTAAGGGTACAAATAAAAATATGCTGTTAAAAAACCCCAGTAAATAAATGCTGTCAAATAATGCAAAGCCAGAGGGACTATCATTTTAGGAAGATACTCAGCGCTCAGAGTGCTGCTCGTGATTCAAAGGAAGAACAACAGAGCTCATACACCACCCCATCAGGGCAGAATGGATCCCCAAAACATCTCCTGACCAACAGACCTGACAAATTCCCCTGGGCATTATTTGGATCTCCTTGCTGACAAGGGAGTTGGAAGTGGAAGGCACTGCACCATCCTCCCTGGTCTCTTCTCGCCCACAGCAGCAGCAGCAAGAGATTCAACAAATTCCCTGCTTTCTGCTCTGCACAGGGGAAAGTGAACAGGACCCAGAAACATCTCACCAGAAAGGAGAGTCTGCTCTGTCAGAGCCCGTGCACAGCCCCTGCCTCCACAGCCCGGGCAGAGCGTGTGGCATGTTCTGGGTGTGACACAGAACACAGAAAAAGAGCAGGATGGAGATGTTCCCTTGGACCAGCCCTGCTCCTTTGCCTCTCTGAAAGAATAGCTGAGACCAGCGGAGAGGGTGTGGGTGGGAGGGAACCACGGAAAGATTGATGCAAATTCATTTTTAAAAGCCAGACAGATGAAAATAATTTTCACAGCTCCACAGCTGTTCTATGGATTTATTTTTTTATTTTTTTAGACCAAGTCTGAGCAAATCTCGGTGCAGATAAGAGCCCAAACTTTGGGCAGATCAGCACTGCAGAATCAAGAGAGCCCCAGCACCTCCCTTTCCTGGCAGAGGAGCATCTCCTCCCTCACAGCCCTTTTCCTCCATCGGGCACAGCCACGTTTGGCATGGGCTGCCCTTTGCCCATCGCTCTGCCCTCCACACCTGGTCCCCAGGTGCCCTGCAGAGGATGGGCAGCACCACAGCTCTCTGCCAGCACCTTTCAGCATAAGGAAAGAAAACCAAGAGAGGGAACAGACACAAGTCCCAACACTGCACTGTCCAAAGCGATGCTGCCAAGCCTCGGACCACAGGACTGACAGACGGACTTACAGCTGCCTTTATCCCGGGTATTTTCCTATAAACCAGCCCTGCCAACAGCCAGCCAGTGCTTTCTGCAGCTTCCACTGCACTTTGTGGAGCAAGACCTTACACTGGTTTTTAAAGGCTACAAAAATCTCTCTGTGCTGGAGCCAGACAACACACGTTCAGGAACTCACTGTTGTGCTCCATGTCCCGGTGCCTGGTAGGAGGCAGAACTGGCTTTTCTGAAACAGGGAGAGCAGGAGGGCCCTGGGCACGCAGCCCCCTGTGGCACCTTCTGGCCAAAGACGAGGCCCAGCACAAAGGGAAGGTGTCTCTCTGCACTGGTCCCAAGGATTCTCCCTCTCAAGACAGACTGAGCTCATCCCTCACCCTCTCCAGGCTCTGGGAATGGCCTCAAAGAAATCATGGACAACATAAAACTCTACCATGCTTTCAAGAGTCCAAGCTGGCATCTTTGCCTGCCGGGATGTTCCTCAGCACAGTTGAAAACCTCACTCTGAATGTTTTCCCTGGGGCTGTTTCATTGAATGAACGTGTTCCAAACTGCTTTCATAAGCCTTGCTGAGGCACCAATGGCAGCACCTCATGCAGACACCAACAGGGTGAGGGCAAAGAACCACTGAGGGAAACACCGAGTGGGACTGACCACGAGAGCTCAGCCCTGGGGCAGGATGAGGGCACCTGGGCTCAGGAACACCCATTCCTCTGGATACTGAGCCCCAGAACACACCTGACCCCCTCAGGACACAGAACACCCTCAGGCAGCCCCTCCAGCACAGGGAGAGCACATTGCACGTTGTTTATGCAAAATAAAAGCCATATATAAAAGCCATTTGGAACTTGGCCGCCAGTAAAGAATCCATCAGTGAATTCCATTTTTCACTGGTTCACTTACAAAACTCACAGCCCTGTGTTGTGCTTGTTTTTCCAGAGCACCAATAAAAACCTTTCTGATTAAAGAAATGGAGAAAGGGAAAAAGACAGAAAGAAAGGACAGGAATGAAAGGCTGACCTGGGCTGACCCGGGCGAGCGCTGAACCTCAGCAGTGCTGCAGAACATGAGCCAATTCCAGAGCAATTCAGCTGCACGAGTTTCATTTCCAGGGACAGGAACTGGGTGCAAACTCTAAATAACTGCAATAACGTGGTAACTGCATTTTTATGAATTAATAAGAAATAAAATTTGTGTCTCTAAAGCAAAAGTAGATCTTAACCTAATTTCCTAAAGGTGAATTCTACATTTAACAGAGCCGGTTAATTTTATTTTTATTAAACAAGTTAGTTCTGGCCTTTTTCAACAATTAGTGCTCAAAACATGAATTTGGGTAACTGCACTTTTAAAGAGCAAGCAATTAAAGACAAGGGAACAACTTGCTCTAAACAGACTTGATTTTTGCCAGCTTGGTTAAGAACTCATAGTCAAACGTCAGGTAAAATTTCACGCATAGTTCTAACATTCAACAAAACACAGATAAAGACGAGAATTTTGAACGTTTCATTTCTGTTCTTACTTTTTTAACTCACCTCAGAAAAAGTAAGAAAATAAATCCTATTTTGTAAGTTGGTCAGATCTCACACTAGGTTTGGGTCTGGGGAAGCCACAGGGCCCAGAGTAGAGGAACAGCCGCCATTTTGTGTCTGAGGAACCCACAGAGTAGAGGAACGGCCGCCATTTTGTGTGTGGGGAACCCACAGAGCAGGGGAATGGCCGCCATTTTGTGTCTGAGGGAACCCACAGGGCACAGAGCAGGGGAATGGGCATCATTTTGTGTGTGGGGAACCCACAGAGCAGGGCAATGGACACCATTTTGTGTCTGGGGAAACTACAGGGCACAGACCAGGGCAGTGGTCACCATTTTGTGTCTGAGGAACCACAGGGCACAGAGCAGGGGAACGGCCGCCATTTTGTGCCTGAGGAACCAAAGCACAGAGCAGGGAACGGCCACCATTTTGTGTCTGGGAAACCACAGCGCACAGAGCAGAGCAATGTCCACCATTTTGTGTCTGAGGGAACCCACAGGGCACAGAGGAGGGCAACGGCCGCCATTTTGTGTGTGGGGAACCCACAAATCAGGGCAATGGGCACCATTTTGTGTCTAGGGAACCCACTGAGCAAGGTAATGGGTGCCATTCTGTGTGTGGGGAACCCACAGAGCAGGGCAATGGGCACCATTTTGTGTCTGGGGAAACTATGGGGCACAGACCAGGGCAATATTGGGTCGCCATTTTGTTTCTGAGAAACCACAGGGCACAGAGCAGGGCAATGGCTGCCATTTTGTGTCTGAGGGAACCCACAGGGCACAGAGCAGGGGAATGGGCATCATTTTGTGTGTGGGGAACCCACAGAACAGGGCAATGGAAACCATTTTTTGTGTGGGGAACCAAAGCACAGAGCAGGGGAATGACCGCCATGTTGTGTCTGAGGAACCACAGGGCACAGAGCAGGGGAATGGCCACCATTTTGTGTCTGGGAAACCAAAGCACAGAGCAGAGCAATGGCTGCCATTTTGTGTTTGAGGAAACCCACAGGGCACAGAGCAGGGGAATGGCCACCATTTTGTGTCTAGGGAACAGACAGAGAAGGCCAATGGGTGCCATTTTGTGTCTGGGGAACCCACAGAGCAGGGCAATGGGAACCATTTTGTGTGTGGGGAACCAAAGCACAGAGCAGGGAACAGCCGCCATTTTGTGTCTGAGGAACCAAAGCAGAGAGCAGGGAATGGCCACCATTTTGTGTCTGAGGAACCAAAGCACAGAGCAGAGCAATGGGTGCCATTTTGTGTCTGGGGGAAGCCACAGGGCACAGAGCAGAGCAACGGCCGCCATTTTGTGTCTAGGGAACACCGCGAGCAGGGCAATGGGTGCCATTTTGTGTCTGAGGAACTAAAGCACACAGCAGGGAACGGCTGCCATTTTATGTCTGAGGAACCACAGGGCACAGAGCAGGGGAACGGCTGCCATTTTGTGGAACTGTCGCCATTTTGTGGAACTGTCGCCATTGTTACCTATTACACCTTGGGGGTTGTTAGGGAACTGCTCACTTCAGCTATTTGTTATTAATTACTGCTTCTAGGCTGGCCACCATGGGACTAGGGAGCAGCCTCCCAGTCCCATGGGCATGGGGGTTTGGTATGAATTGCACGGACATTAATAAACAGAAACAAGTCTTTGGGCAAGAACCAAGGCACAGCTCCCTCTCCCACCACCCAACTCCTTAGCAGTCACATAACAGGGTGTCAACCAAGTGGGAAGTTTGTCCCATCAAAACCTCCAAACTCTTGGGATTAAAAAAAAAATAAAAAAATCAAACTAAGAGCTGGAGCCTGTGTTTTCTTTCCTCCTCCTTGTGGGTGGGAGAAAAACCAGCCTACAGAAATAACATGGCACAGGAAACCTTGGGGGATTAAAAGCTGATGGGCAGTATTTCAGCAGGGATTTGGACAGGCCCCACAGGGGGAGGAATGCCCCCTGGAAGGAGAAATGCCTCCCTCGCCATCTCTAAATTACCTTGGCCCTTCCCTTGCTTTCTTCTTGCACCGTGAGCTTTCCCTTGGATGTGTGCAGAGAAAGCAGCAAAATCAAACTGCTGTTTTTGCAGAGGCCTTTCTCTTTCCGCCCCGTCGGCAGAACAAACCCTACACAGACACAAGAAAACTATTATGCTAAGCCTGTTCCCAGGACAGGAAAAAGTCCTCTCCCATCCTCATTAACATTGTACAAAGTATTTCAGGCTTGCAAGTGCCGTAGGACAGGCTTGACAGACATGACTGTTGACCCGAAATATTAGCAGGGATTGGAAACAACCAGCTGAAGCTTTCTGAACACGACCAGCAGCGTGACTGCCAAGGAAAGCACCGGCACCCGTTACTTCATGAACCAACATGTGATTTGCAGAAACACTTACACGGCTTAAAAAGTCTAAATCCTGCTTTCAAAGGAGCTTAGTCACCGCAAAGTGATTTCGGTATCTCGGTACATTCAGGGGCTGGCCCTTGGAAGTGCAACTTTCCGTGGCAATGAGTCGTTGATTATGAATTTCACAGAGGGAAATTCCTGCCACACAGGTATTGCAGAGAACCAAATCTCCTGTGAAAGCATCTGCTCCAGCACAACCCCTGCACCTCCACACCTGGACAGAGTGGGCTGAAACAGCAGCACGAGCCTGGTAGGAACCGGGAAATGTGGAGATCAGACTGAGAGCAGGCTAATGGGGCAGGAGGATCACTTCAGGAGGTGGGTAACACACTGGATATGCACAAACCAATTAACACAAATTAATTGCCCAGGAAGAAACGACAAAAGTCACCCCCACACCCCCAGACTGAGCTTTGGGGACCACACTAGTTAAATAAGATGCCACTTTCCTTGCATTTTGTTCAAGGCACTCAAAAGGCATGCACTGTGTTAGACCTGACCTGGAAGACTCTTCTGACAAGGAACTCACATGTTGTTTTAAGGCAACTATTTTCAGAAAGGTTGTTGTCACAGTTCAAACACCAGCTGTGTGCAAGAGACCCATTCCTAAGCCCCTACCATCTTCCATTGCCATTAAACTCAGAAATTAAATGCTGAAATCCTTGGCTGGGAAAGGGAAGAGCTGCTATGCCAACATCTGAGCAAAGATCCACAGAGCTTACACTCTGGCAGAAAGGATAATGAATCCCAAACACTGCTATAAGTAACAGAAAGGTGGGAGAAATTCATGTTCCCTTCAGTAAAGGACTTATACCAGTGCAGAGCAAGGGCAGGTAGAAAAAAGGAACCAAAAAGGCAAACCCAAACCATTTGGATTCTGAAGTCCAAAATAGCTCTGAAAGGGAAAATGGCAAGGAAAATTGCTAAAACCCACAAATCAAGCTGCAGGCCAAACCCCTTGTAATTTAAAAGCCTTAGATCAGTGGTTGGAGTGGCATTATTTGAATTTAATGGGCACACAGTAAAAAGCTGTTTAATTAACCATTGAAAACTTGACGTGGCCATTTAAAATACCCTTCAATCTGCCATTTGCTTTCACATACATTAATAGCTGGAGCTTGCTGGAAGGGCTCCACTGGGAGAAATCTTGGAGTGAGGAAAACTCAAAAGTTTTCTCCATGAAAATTTCCATGTTAACTCTAGAAATCCCAGAAAAACACCTTAAAGCAAAATATTTCATTTTGAATCAGTTCAGTAGTAATGGAACACACACACACACACACCCCCCCCCAGATATGTTCATGTATAATGACATACTGCCTGATGCAAATCTAAGTTCTGATCACTAAATCCTTGAATTGATATTTTTTAGGAGCTGGCCTCCTTGCTTGGACTGCCCAGAAGGCAGCACCAAAATCCTCCTGCCCTGAGCCATTTGGAAGATGTCTGGAAGAACGTGCCTCCTGTCTGATGGTTGCCTCTCATTTTCAGTCATACCTGAACAAGCCCTTCTCAAAACAAGCAGAAAAAACCCAAAAGAACTCTAAGAGATAGCAATGAACAACTTTAGACATTAATGGAAAGATAATGTGAGACAACCAGAATATCTGAAGGTTTCTTTTTTCCATTCCCAACAGAAACAGCAGGCCTGAAAGTCAGCTAAAATCATACTGATGGTCTGCCCAGCTATGGCACAGATTGGTTCAATGTGAGCGTTCCTAATGCAAGGAAAAGTATAATTTTGACATGTGAAAGCATTGTCTTCATCTGTAACACCAGCTGAGCAGACTGGTGAACTCATTCCTGCTTACCAACAGGATTTTATTTGGTTTTCCACTGTGAGATTAGATCATGCAGGAAAAGTCCACCAAATAATACTGTAAAAAGAGATGAACTCACACAAGATTTTTGTCAGTCATTAAAAAAAAGCCTTCTGTCAAACTACTGGAAATTAATTAACTTTGAATACTCAAATACATAAACATCTCTGCAAAAACACTTTGGGATGAAAAAATTATTTATTGCACCCTCCAGGGGAATGTACCTTGTCAATCCCTTGTCACTAAATCATCTGCTAACAGCTACGGTGTGAGGTAAATCAGTGTTTAACCCTGATGAGTTTAAAGACCCTGATGCCTAATGAATTCTCCTATTCATTCTGGAGGTTACATCTGCACCCAAGCTCTCTCTTAACAACCTGGTGCTGAAAAGGCCTGATGTAATTTTAGTGTTTACTAAACAGGTGTCAGTAATTGTATCCAATGATGTCAGGCTGCCTGCTTGGAACTCATTTTAGGACAACTATCTGGGCTGGTGCTCTGTGATCATAAAAAGGCTGTTCCCTGGGTAGCTCCAGCCTCCCAGTGCCCTGTGACAGAAGGGCTAATTAATGCCACCATGGGCCAGAGAAAGGAGCAGGCAGAGTCAATCTGATGGGGTTAGTTCTGTAAAACCCATCAATCAGGTTATTGCTGAGCTCTTGGGTTTGCTGCACAGAGGGCTCTGTGCTCCCATCACTGAGCACCCTGGCAGTGCAGAACCCTGGGTGTTCCCTGCCCACTGAAACACCCGAGGGGAAACACAGAATCACAGACTATTCTGAGTTGGAAGGGACCCACAAGGATCATCGAGTCCAACTCAAGTCAATGGCCCACACAGGGGATTGAACCCATGACCTTGGCATTGTTACAACCAAGTTTTAACCAACTGGGCTAATCTCATAGAGCAAATGGGGCAGTGTCTTCCTCACCCTGGCACTCTGGGTGACAAGTCCAAGTGATATTTCACTTTAAGAGACAACACAACAGCTCCCAGTGTGGCAGAGCTCCCCTGGCACCAGCCAACCCAAGGCCCCTGGACAATCTCTGAGTCACCCCCTGGGTCACCCAGAGGCCAAGGGTGGCCCTGTGACCGCCCTCCCAGCCAGGCTGACACCGAGCCCAGGCTGGGCAGCTGCTCCTCTGCCCCAGGAGCCTCTGTGGGAAGTGCCTGTTGCAGGTACATCCATACAGAGCCTTGGGAACACCTCCAGAATATCTCCAGCAGCCCAGGAGAGAGGTGGGCACAGCACTGATGGTCACCCTGTTGTACCCCTCAGAGCCCCTCCTCAAACCCAGCTGGCCCCCAGCTCGGGCTGCTGGAGGGGCACAGAGCACACCCCACACAACACCCAGCTCAGCATGACAGAAATAACGTCCTGGGCAGTCAGGGTTTCACTGCAGGAATGTCCTAATTTCATTGAGAAATGGTATGTGGTGTTAACACCCCCAATGGTATTTTAATTGTCTAAAGCTCAGTTACTCATGCAGCGTTGAGCTGTTGGGGCTTTCCAAAGATTTTTGCTCCCTTGGCAGAACAGAAATCTGAGGCAACAGAGAAAGGCAGGAATGCTGGATTTGGGCAAACAGGGACGCTTGGCCCCCAGGCAACATGAGAGTCCTCAGCCCATCTAGCTGAATACCCCCATAAACTAAATAATACTAATTAGGCTATAGAATATTTCTGATTTTAGACAGAAAGTGTCTTAACTAAATGAAATCGTTCACAGAAAAAGCACTAAAAATTTTTTTAACACAAAATTGTAACTGAAAAGTTTCTCTTTTCAGCCCCACATCAAAAAAATTACGGGTTAAAAATGTTCAGCCTTTAATGTTAAATTTTTCATGGGGAAAAAACCCCAACCTTTTCCCCAGATATGTTCAAAAGCACCAAGCTGCATTTGTACTCCTCACTGCTGGAGACATGTTCATTTGACTGCATAATTTTGGGCACTAATTTAGCCTTCATGTATCTGGAGTTTTAATGGGAGATTGCTTATTTTCATCAGACCAGTAAAGCAGCATCAAAACCCTACACAGGCATTTGTGCAGATATAAAATCATCCTAATTTGTTGCTTTTAATTTACGAGTTCAACTGAACATGATGCAACATTTGAACTCAAGTCCAAACAAACTTGCTACTGGTTGTTAGAGCTCCATGTGGACAGCCCTACTCGGCCCTAGGAAATGCTGAGTGTGGTTTAACAGGCTTTCCAAACCTTGAAACATTAAATCAACACATTTCAGACCTAAGGAGCTCATAAGCCTGAAAGTTTGTGTCAACTTTTCCCAGCCCCATCCTTGCAGCTACCAAAGATCACATCCTGCTTCAGAAAGGGAGCCTTGACTCAATCCGTTTGATTTTGCTTTGTACAACCTGGTTCTTGACAATTTTTGCAGCAATGGATGTAAACCAGTAAATTTCAGTGTTTTGTTTGCTTAAATAGAACATTTTCTGCTCTGCAAAAACTAATTTTCCAGGTCTGAGCCTACGTGTTTTTTAAGTTTTTTCCCCTTTCACTTTCCTTACTGGGTATTTAGCCCTTCCTTCCTTAATGGGAATTTAATAAGACCCAGCTGACAAGCACTCAGTGAAGTGACCAAGCAGCACCTGAAGGAGATGGGATAAAACATCCATCTGAAATGCCTGAGCACAATCATTGTTATTAAAAGGATAACCAAATGAATTCATAATGATGGGACACTCATTTCAAAGTGTTTCCATAGCTGTTACACATCAGGAAAAATAGGGAAGTTACCTCATTTTCTCCAATCCTAACTAACCTTATAAACTCACCAAAGAAATTAATTAGCCAATATTTCTTGAAAATTCATAACAAAGTTTCCATTTTTCCATCAGATAATTCCTTAGTGCATTCTGGTTTTTAACTTCCTTCGAGTCTGGATCATTTTGATGTGTGAACAGACATTTTGGGTTTCCATGGGTTATTTCCACAGGTTCAAATATCTTCTGTAATTGACATTTTCCTGCTTACAAAAGCTGTCAAACCTGAAAGTAGCAGTTGATTGATAAAACATGGGATTTGTCTGTAACTTAACTTCATTGTTGGGGCTTATTGCTCAAGCTCTGAATAACTTCTCTCTTCAAAGTGACTTGCATTGAGAGGTTTGGTTTGGTTTTTAAAACATCCATGCTTTAAGGTAGTTTAAAAAAACAGAAAGCAGCAACTGCTTTTCCTTTTCCCTACAGGTAGGTCTCCTCAACAATTTGCTCCCACTTTAGAATTGCTACTCGGAACTTAACTTTTGAAGTCAAGTCTTCCAAAGTCAACTTCATTTATTCTTTCCAATCCCAACTACAAAAGCAAAGGGAAAGAGAAAAAGGCCCTGAGGAGAGCACTGACACCTGCAGCAGCATCACAGAGGGCAGAAGGAGCTACACAGGCCATAAAGAAGCAGCACAGATGGTGTTTAACATTAAATTCCACATAATAGCTACAAAAGGACCATTTCTTCTAGTGAGGATAAATGCACAAAACCATGATCCAGACCTGAGTAGGGGGTTTTTGTTGGCTTTAGTGGGTTCTGGGTCTTGTTTGTACTAAAGACACAAGCAAATTGGTGTGATGTTGAAGTGAGCAGTGTGGGCAGGGACAGGAACACCTTTGGCTCTGTG
>JAWWLZ010000118.1:1666438-1685548 GCA_035041345.1 Poliocrania exsul | reverse complement strand
TGTTATCATTTCTGCTGCTGGTAATGGAAGGGAGGTGCCTTCTTGCACAGAGAGAACCAAAGGTCAAGGAGGCCAAAGCATTTGGATGTCTGTCCTTGCACCCTTCCAGGGAACACAGCCCTGAAAATGGAAAACTGCCCAGGCAGCCAATGGCAGAGGTGGGATTTGAGCCCAGGCCTCCTTCTCCTCTCCACTCCACCACCTCATATTGAAAGGAGAAGGAAACACCTGATGCTGAGCATGAACATGAGTGATTCTTGCAGAAATAACAAAATGGGTCCCAGTTGGGTCTAACCCTGACACCTTTACTGGATGCATCTTCCACCCAGGTCTTGCACTCTTAAGGCAGAGTGAGACCTTAGGCCTGATCTCAGCCAGAGTTTTCATTATTTCCATTAAATCCACAGTGCCTACATGGCTTTAAATGAATAAATGTGTAATTTCCAACAGTGCTTAGAATGAGAGCTTTCCACACAATTTCCACTCATGTAAACTAACTGGTTCATGAATGCAGTTCAAGAGGAGAGAAAAATATCTGCAAGTCCTACTCCAACCAGCACAGCCCACTGCTCCTGCAGAAAGGGGGTTGATGTAGACAATCTGTCATGCAACACAGCCCCAGCTAAATAAAACTGTGGGTTTTGCACAAGGCTTTTAATTACTTTTTAAAATCCAAGTGTATTTTGCAGACCTGCAGGTTAACTCAGTCACTTGGGATAAGCTGGTGCAAACTTATCCACTCAAGCTATAATAAGGTATTAATTTCTACCAGAATAATGCATTCAAAAAATCCTCCCTTGGCCACTGAGGGATGAGATTGCCTTACCAGTTGCACATTTTAAATAAGATTTATGTTTTCTTGGTCTCTTCAGTGCATGTTTTCAAACCTTCCTGTGCAACCACAAGGAACAGAAACCCGAATATAGAAGCATCATCAGACAGACATATTTATCAGGATGCTGAAGTGATTTTTTCTGACACAGAGCTTGGCTTCCTACCCAAAGCACTGCCAAGTTCCAAAACGACTTTCTGTCAGCTCCCCTGAGGTGGTGGAAAAAGGAGGGTGTTTCTGACCCCAGCCCAGCCAGGATGTGCTGTGCCATCCCAAAGTCACATGGGTCCAAATGGGGAATTGAGCTGCCCTGGGGAGAGTGAAGAGAGGGAGCAGAGACACCTGCCCATGCTCACAGCTTCCAGGCAAGCTGGGAAGGTTCACTGGACTATTTTAATCTCCTCTTAAAGGAGGGGCTGCAAAATCTTAGCTACTTTAACCAAGACAGCTGATGTAACACAGGACTGCATTCCCCAGGTACACCCTGAGCACCAGATACTGAGCCCAGAACACATCAGGCATGTCACGGCCTGAGGAACCACAGGCAGGAGGTGGCACTTCCATGGGCACTTCTCTTGAGTCCATGTCCCTGCCCCAGCCACAGGGGGAAAGGGATAAGGCCTCTTTCCCCAGTCTGGCTGGCTGTGCCCATTTGAGCAGCCTCTTCCATCTCCCTGGTGAGACCCCACAGCCCCAGCACAGCTCCACTCCCCCTGTGGAGTCTGCACTCCACTTCCCTGGAGCAGAACCCCCACTGGCTCCTCCCGAGGGCTTCACATCAGGAAGGGAGACCAGCCCTGTGTAACACAACAGATGTACAATCCCTGCACAGAAACCCTTTATGTGAAACCCATGAACCACTGGCTGTTTTAAATCTCAAACTAAATACAGGAGAGTTTTGATTGTGGTTTGAAAAGAAAACTGAAAGGAACACTTTGGAAGGGGAATAGATCCCACCCAACAAGATCCCTGTGAGCACTGGGGATGCACACACTGCTGGTGATTCCTGCTGGATACTGACAGCTTTGTCCCACAGCTCATGGCAAGCCCTGGAGTTTCACTGTACCATTTTAAACTTTAGAAACCTCTTGTGCACTTTAAAGCCTTGTCAGATAAGTCACTTCACACTGGCCTTTTATTTTTGAGTGTCTGACTTAGCCCAGAGGGAACAGCAGGAGGAAAAGGACAGATTTCCACTGGTCCTGCCCCACGGGGTGCTCGGCAGCCTCTCCACATGGCAACAGGGCTTTGTATGTTACCTGAAAACTTCCAGCCCTTTTAACCCACTCCCATTTTCCCCTACATTTATTATTTCTAGCAAATCACAGCCTCTGGTTCCTCCCCTTTCTGAAAGGGCTGGGATCCAGCTGGAAGTTGGTCCATTGGGAAATAAAATGAGGGAAGGAGTGAGCTGGCAGCACAACCATTTGGCAGCTGGCACTGGAGACAACACTCCCCTCTCATTCACAGCATCCCAGAGTTCAGATTTCAAGGGGATCTCTGCCTCAGTTCCTGCCAATACACCTTGCAATGGAACACTGGTGCCCTCTCAGGGAATGCTCCAGCAGCCAAATGCTCCACAGGACTCGGATGGAGCTCAGCTGACAAAGGGATGGCTTTACACTCCTCAGATAACTGTGCTATCTACAACACAAACCACCACCAGCTGACAAGGACTTGCTGTTCCAGCAGGGCTGGGGTTTTACTGAGGTATTTACACTGCTCTTTGCCATAGATAAGGAATTATGATAAGAATAAGTGATTGTGTTAAAAAACAAACAAAAACAAAAAAACAAACAACAAACCCAAAATGCAACCAGGCAGTTTAGAAACTCAAGAGTTTCTCAGAAAGGAGCTGGGGAAAAAGATGGTTTGAGTGTCTTAGAAGCAGGGACTGGGACTTTGAGTCTGGGTTGTGTCTCTTCCAGTTGTTTGCAGGACTCTGGGTGGTTCATTTAATGCTGAACCATTGCAGCTCATAATTCCTTGAGAAATGAGATGATGGGAAATGAAGGAACAACAATATAAGAAATGCTTTTATAATAATGAAATCTCACTCTATTGACACAAAGCCATTTTACAGAAGGAATTTCAAAATTACATCCTTCCTCTGATAGGCAGGAGAGGTTCTGGGATAACCCACTGTAGGAAACTCTGCTGGGCAGAGGGGAATTACTATGATTTTTGGGTGCCTCCAAGGGGAATTGTGAGGACACGAGGTCTCATCCATCTTGCCCTTCCTTCCAGGACATTCTCCCGATGCACACACTGCCCTGAGGGAGGCAACCCCAGCCCTGTAACATCCCTGCTGTAACACTCCCAGGGATCCCAGAAAGACAGGACATTTAGGATCACCTTGGGCTTTTGCAAAATTTGGGGTAGAAAAGTGGTCACTATCACAGAGGTATTGAGAGACCCTGAGGATCTGTTCCTTCAGAAAAAGTCCCAAGCCTAAGTAGTTTCTTCACTCCAAGCAGCTGGGACAGCTTGATTTTTCTAAGAGGTGCTGAAAGTTTCTTGCCCAACACATTTCAAAAATACTATGAAAACTTAAAAAAAAATAACCAAAACAGAAACAAACCAATTAAAACAGGGCAGCATTTCAAGTGGAACAGATACCCCAAACTCAGCCAGCTGCAGCCAGGCCTGAAAGGAGCCCTGGAGTGGAGCTCTCCCCATCCCTCCTGGCTGAGGTCCATGACTACTGCAGGGAGCCATCTGCTCCATGGAAAGGCGTAGAGCACATTCTGCTCCTCCTGCTTCCCCCCCACAGCAAGGAAGCAAATCAGCTCCCCAGTGCTTGTCTGATGCTTGGGAGGTGCTAATTTTAATATGATTTGCTCCTTTACCTTCATAGTGGAGATTGCATCAGCTCTGCCTGCCCCTCATGACACACACAGAGGTTGCATTTGCCTCCTGCCCTTTTGTTTTTGTGGGAGACATCTGGGCACTGCCTGGCACAACAGGATCTCATGTTTGGTGAGCAGCTACTGCAGCCATGGCGTGACATCTCTTAAGAGATGGTGTTGACTTAGCAGAGTGTCCCACCCCAAAGCTGTGTCCTGATTTTAGGCAATTTTGACATCACCCAGGGCTAAACCACCCAGTGTGGTATGAAAAGGCTCACTTTGGACTTGCAGGAGGGGTGGGATTTCAAGCCCAGCTTCTCTGATCCAAGTGCTTGGCAGTGAACAGTAGCAAAGCAAATACCTGTTTTCACTCTACTTTTCAGGGTTTGTGCATTGAGCAGAGTGGATCATATTTCTGTGACTCCACCCCACCTTTTTTTCTCCCCCCTTTTGTTGTGTTTTTTTCCACAACGACATTGGCATTTCTTTGGGGGTTATTTAATTGCAGAAGGCTGGACAGACCCTCCCCACCCCGAGCCTTGTTTGCAAGTGTCAGCCCCAGCTTGGAGTTCAACCCTCAGTCAGCCGAGCAGCAAAGCTGGCAGGCTTAAGTACTACAGGAATGCTAACATGGCAGATCTGAGAGAGTTAATTTGGCCAGAATGCACTCTAGTAATGTTTATGTTTTAGATAAAGTGCCTACAATGTTGCAGCTTGCCCTTCTGACCCCATTTCCTCATTCGTGTGCAGCTCAGAGAAAGTGATACTTAATTCCAAATCTTTGCTTTTATTAGCTCCCAGAGAGGGATAGGATTTCATCCCCGCCTTATCTCTGTTATAAACATCCTGTTACCATTCATATCAGGGGGATATCTTTGGGAAAATGATTAAATACTTTCCACCAGACACAAAGAGCACCCTCCAATTGGTTTTGCACAGCACAGGGTGACTTTGCCCGTGTGTGTGTTGTCAAACAGCACAAGTTTAGGTGTTCCAAAAGGGTGGAAATTTTACAAGTGTGAAAACACGTGGGGGCTGTTCCACAGTATCCTGATCTCTGTGCATTTAAGAGCACAGAACTAAATGCTGTATCTGGTCCCAGCCCTGCTCAGGCAGCTTAGCCAGAGGTCTAATTCTTCATTCTTCTACCTTTTTGCCGAGTCTGCTGCAAATCACCTCCGATATGTAACCCACAGCAAGCCTGACATCAGGGGTGGTGCTTCTCCAGCTCCACACTGCTCTCAGGATCAAACGAGCTCAGGCACATTCTGAGTAGCATTAACTGCCTTCCCTGTGTATCTCCAGAGTGATTTTCCATTGAGGCAAACAGTTTGATCAAGCTCAAGGCAGCTGCCCCCTGAAGGACACACTGTCCTCACACCCCACAGGTTACCAGGGCACTCAAACAGCAGCTCTTAAGCCAAGGCACACACTCACAAACTTCAAGTCCACAAAAGGGACCAAGAAAGAAAGTCTGTGTAAGCTGCCCAGCAATATATGGAGGTGGCACTCCTAGAAGCATCTCTGCCTCTAGTCTGTGCATCTCAAAGGGTTCACAAAGTAAGAAAACCTTTACCACAGAACGGCTTGGGTTGGAAGGGACCTTAAAGATCATCCAGTCCCACTCTGTGCCATGGGCAGGGACAACTCCCACTATCCAAGGTTGCTCAAAACCCCATCCAACCTGGCCTTCCAGGGATGGGGCAGCCACAGCTTCTCTGGGCAACCTCACCACCCTCACAGGGAAGAATTTCTTCCTAATATCCAATCTAACCCTACTCTCTGTCAGTTTGAAGCCGTTCCCCCTTGTCCCGTCACCACGTGTCCTTGTCAATAGTCCCATTCACCAGGCACTGTCTGTGGAGGTACCTGGACACAGTTGGTAAGACACAAAGCACCTGGTAACAACACATTACCCTGGGCACGGCAGAGCAAGGATGGGTTTCCTGGTGTTAACGTGGCACTGCCATGTGCAGCTCACAGAGGCAGACAAGGATAGGAGAGGTGTGGTGGGACAAGCACATGTCCAGAGGCTCTGAATCCTGTGGCTGTACCAAGTGCTGACACCCCAGCTTGTTGTCACATCTTGCCTTTCTGTTGTCCAGCTCTACCTTTCAGCCCACAACACCCACTCTCCAGTTTCCTCATACAAGTGATCTGGGCCTAGGCCATAAAACCCCACATGTCAAACATGAAACTCAGTTTAAATCAGGAAGATATTTCAGTGTCACAAAGGGCACCTGAGAAGCCAGTTCTCCAAGACTTTTCACCAGAGCCAAGTCCCAAATCATGCTCTTTTTGATCTAGCAAACAGACATGTTACTCAGCTAAAGCCCTGGATGTGCAAATATGTCCAGCAGGCAGCAGTGCCACAGCTCAGCTCTGCAGCCCCAGCAGGCACCTGCAAACACTTCCACATGGCAGAGAGTGCCTGGAGCTGGGGCTCATCCCAACTGCCCATCCAAACACATCCAGACTCTGCCAACAAATGTAAACCTGGGTCTATGTGACTTGTACAGGTTGGACTTGCCAGACTGAGTCATGTATTAACATACACATGGAATTTGGGGTTAAAATGTAAAAAATGCTCCCAGTCCAATAGCTGGAATATCACTGGTTGGAAAATTAAAATTATTTTGTGTGAAAGTTAGAGAGACAGTTACATCTCCCTTTGACTCACATATATTAAAAATGTACCATTCAGAATTCTTTCTTAAGGAGTTAATGAAGATACAAAGAAAAAAATCCAACAACAAAACAGTTTCTTCCCTATCCTGTAATTAGTTTCTCATTCCTTTTAGCTTTGGAGGTTTGACTAAACCCAGTAATTTGGCAGTTTAATGCAAACAAAATCCCAAAGTGAAAATTTTAAACAAAACCTGAATTTTAAATGGGAAGTTAGTTCCTGTTTCTTTCTTTCTTTTCTGTCCAAGATTGAGAGAGATGAACTAAAACTGAACATTTTTCAGAATTTCTTTCCCTTTTTGCTGGAGGCCATTATAAATCAAGCAGGTTTCCAAATTAACCTTTTGATTTTAACAGCCTTTGTATTTAATGAAATAATAAACCCTCCAGGGGACAAGGAGAGGGAAGGATCCCTCCGTTCTCCATCCCTTTCAGCCTTTTTCCCTTGTAGGGGCAGGAATGGGATCCTTTGTGCAACAGGACCATCATGACCAGGCAGAGGTCCACCTTTCTGCAGACCTGGGAGCACATCCCGTGCCTTTCCCAGCCCTGGCTCAGGGGGCAGGAGCACTGTGGGCTGCAAGGTCACCAGCTGGCAGGGAGGGCCACCCCACAGCTCCTAGCACTGCAGCCCCCAGTTCCTGCCCCACCTGGAAAGGGCCACGCTCAGGCAACCAAACAACACGGTGATGGCTTGTGCTCGAGAGCTTTTCTGTGAAGAGCTTTGACATGGCCACAAACAGCAGCAAAAACAGCACCTTGTGGGATCCCCACCGACAGATCAGCATCCCCTGGAGGGGGAGAGGCAGCAAGGTGGGTTGAGAAAGGCAGAAACACTCCCAGAGGGGCACAGAGAGCACACACACATCTCCCACCAGCCACTCCTCCTGTCCCCAGGAGGGGTTAAGCTGCTCCAGCAAACACCACTCATTTCCCTAGCTGGCTTGCAGCCAGAAGATTTTGCCTTCCAGTCATGTGAACTTTTCAATTTGTGATTCTTACAAGCTGAGTTTACACAAACTGTTTCCTGAAACAAACTGTTCCTATTCCCCCTCCATCCCTCTCTCCAGCCCATCATTTCTGCCAGAGTAAAGCCAAGCTCATTTATTGATCAGCCAACAACAAACAAAGGCTCAGGAAGTCTGAGGCATCCTTTAAAAGCTGTGGAGACCTGGTCTCCTATCAGGTTTGCTCACTTTAACTACATTTCCCTCAAGCATTCCATCTGCTAATGGGTATTTAAAGAGGCTTTAGCCTCTTGGGTCCATGTTCTAATGACCTCTGTTGTAACCCAGCGTATTCACCGGTGCAAACGTGATGCTGTGAGCCATCTGTGAGTCAGGAATTTTGCCTAAGTGAGAATTTGATCACAAATTCCAATAAAAACCAAATCAGATCCTATACCTGTACTTCCAAAAGTCAGCCTGTCTGTTGTTTTTACCATGGCTGGATATCAGTAACACAACATTACACTGCAGGAGGTTGGACAGAAGAAAATGAGACCTGTAATTATTTGTTCACTCGAGATCAGGACACTCCATTAAGGTGAAAGATTTTCTGCAGGAAGGCAAGTGGACAGTGGAAGAAGAGATGTGCTGAATCTGCCAACAACCATCAACACATCCTGGAATGAAGAATCAGCATTAGATGCAGACACTGTGTGTCACCTCTGCCTGCAGCACAAGGAGCGTCTCATCCCTGGGACAGCAGAGGTGAAAAGAGCCAAGAGAATGTGAGGTCAGAGTAAAGTAACATAAATCTGGTTATGTCACAGGCAGAGGGTGAAACCTCACCTGGAATAACATGTGAACATCTGCTCATTCTTTCCTTAAGATAAAGCATATCAGAGGAATTAAAGACACTGAGGGGTATAAAGTAAGTGAAAACTAGAAGAATGCAGTCAAAAGACTAGATAATGGAAACAGAGTCCTTTAAAATAATAATAATTAAAAAATCACCTCTGCTAAAACCAGTATTTTCCTAGGAAACAGATGTTTCTTAATTTTATATTACTTTTTGAGAAAATAAAACTTCTGTCCTTTTCTAAGACAGAGAATCTTCTCTCAGAAGAGTCAGGTCTGACTCTTCTCAGTCAGACCTGAAGCCTTTCTCAATCCAAGCCAGGTCTCTAAAGCAAGCAAGAAGTACACTTTCCAGGCAGATATTTAATTTTAAATATGGGTTTTCCAGGATTTGGGCAACTAAATCTTCTCAGTCTCACCAAAAAAGCCAAGCAGAGCCCTGCATTGGCCATGAGCCTCAAGGAGCACCAACCAGCTGACAGGAAACACCAGGGCCTGGGATCTGGGGAGACGGGAGGTACCATCAGGCTGGGTTTAGACAACCCCAGCAAACTGTGGGCTCCATATCCCTCTCAACAAACCCGTTGCTAAACCAAAAACTCTGGTGTGCTCCAGGGCACAAACACGGTACCTGTGGGACAGGAGCACACCACAGTGACAAACTCCTGAGGGTGGCAGGGAGCATTGGGGGACCTCCTGCCACCTGCACAGCCCTGGAGTCTGGCTTGGCCAACTGCTGCAGGGTTTGACTCACTCCAATGACAAAAATATTGCTGTAGGTCATCCCCACCCTTTCAAAGAGCCTCAGCCCAGCTTTCTGCACAGCAAACTGCCTTCCTTCAATGGTAATGCTGATTACAATCAAAAGTTTCTATGGATAGAATTTGCACTCCCTTTTTGTTTCAAAAAGCCCCTTTTTCCAGCTAAATATTTGGTCTCTGATCTTCCTCTTCTCTATATTTTCTCAATAAGTATATTTTGGTGCTCAAGGCACTGTCAGCCCGGGGTGGAAATGCTGAGACCTGACATTTCTAAATTAAATGTCAACCAGATGTTTGCACACTTCTCTTATGAGCCCTTCAAGAAGCTTCCCAGCTTGGTATTGTTTTATTATCAGGTAAAACCCAAGCTCAGACCTCACTAATTCGAGCTGAAAGGGACTGAAAGTCTTGGGGGAAGAGAGGGGAGAAGCAGTAACAGGTACCAAGCCATAGGAAATTCTATTCCCAACTGCAAACCACAAGAACTGGTGCCCGTTACTTTTTTTTCTCCAATGTATTTGAAGCCTGGCTGAAACAAATTGGCTTCAACTTCAGAAACTATTTTTATATAATACTAACATTTTCCCTCAACCACTGAAGCAAGGGCTACATGGAATGGGATGTTGTCCTTCCCTCTCGGCCGCAGTGCCAGGAGCGGCTCCGCTTCTGACAATGGAGAGCAGAGGAAAAACTGGCAGGAGATTAATGCATGGAAGAAGAGAGGATGGAGCATTATTGGAACTGTGGCTCCAAAGCCCTTACCTGGGATGCAAGAGGACACTCCCTTTTCCTCTGGTCTCTCATCTCTGTGTGCAGCTTCTCCAAGGAGAAGCCTCAGTTCCAGCTATGTAAAATAGGACTTAAAGGAAGGTATTGTGATGTTTGTTGTGTCCTGTATGGTCCTCATAGCAAGAGGTTGACTCTTACTGTGCTCCTCACACATCTGCAATGGGGCCCCAGAGTGAGAACTCAAGGTGCCAGTGTAGTCACTAAATAAGGACACAAATAAAACAGTTAAACATGTGGCTGAGAACTGGCTCCCATCCCAGAAAATCACAGTGAACTTTCCTGTTTTTGTTGGTTTAGTTTGATTCTAGTTTCTTGGTCAAAGGAACAATTTTTTAAACTGCATTTTCAATATTATGAAACAAACCAACAGGGAGACCCAGACAATGACCCACAAAAATGGGCCCTCGTGAACGTCTCCCAGAGACAGCTAAAGGTTGTTCATGGACCAGGCAGGATCAACACCCCTCCCCAGGCCAGACCCTTCACTTACAGCTGCATCCAAACTCCAGAAGACATATTTTTTGGATCAAGCATATCTATAGGAAAAAGGCATTAACACATGCACACACTCTGCAAGAGTTAAGGTTTGTCATAAAGGCCAAATTCTCCTGCTGCACACGTAGCAAGCTCCAAAAGAAGTTGTAAGAAATAAGACCTCCCAAAAATCCCCGCTGGGGTGAGCATTCTGCAAGCAGCAAACACCTCCACAGTCCCAAATCCACCCTCTGTGTGTGCAGTGGGAGCTGGTTCCTACCCATGGAGGTGCAGGCAAGAATTCCCACTGAATTTCATTACCAAGCACAAGGAGTGACTCCACTGCAACCAGCAAATGGCTTCCAGGCCACGGCACGGTGGGACCACAGGGAGAGCCTGCCCTTGGACACTGGTGCTGCAGGAGCCTGGGAAATACTTGGGTGAAATCCTGGCTGTGCCAAAGCCAGTGGCAACATTCCCATGGACTTCAGGAAGATCCGGGGTTTTGCCTGTTACATTCTGGATGTCAGGGCAGCCACCCAGGACCAGAGCCTATTCCAGCCCCTCAGGTCTGTTTGGAGCCTCTTGTCAAGGGTCAGTGACAGCTCCAGAGAGACAACACATTCCCAGGCAAGCCCACAACATGCCATAAGCCTAGGGAAGGGGAGCAGGTTGAAGGACTCTCCATAAATGTGTCACTCAAAATGGAGCAGACAGAGAAATCTGATAACTTAGAGCAACTCCTGTGTTACTCTGCTTGATGGGGAACAGGGGGACACTGCTGAAGGCTTTTGAAAACAAAAAGACTTCCATACTGCAAGGGCTTGGTGACTCACTGCCCTGGGAAAAGTCTCTTTTGCCAACACAAGGGCATCTGAAGGGAACAGAGAGGAGATGCTCAAGCACAAAGGATATACGGAAGGGAGGAAGAAAAGGAAATGAACCCAAGGCAATCAGTCCATCCACACTGTCACAGAGCAATCCCGTGGTGCTGCCTTGGCATGAAGCCAAAGACTGGGAAGTGCTAAAGCCAGTTCATAACCCTCTGACAGAAACACACAGGTCTGACCATCTCCTGCTAAAGTGAAGGGGAGCCATTTCAGTGCCACAATCAGAGCATACAGTTTTAATGTACTGTCTTGCCATTCATTTAAAACTAAAATACTTCCTGTGAAGTAAGATTCTTGAAGTCAAGCCCATACTCACTGCTGAAGACATGCTGGGAAACATCTCCTCAGGACCAGTTTTAGGTGGCAGTTGTTCCCTAGGAGGAGTTGCTAACAGCTCTGCTGGAGAGCAGCACAGACAGAAAATAGAGTTTGGGTTTGTTCACAATATGCAGGAGAGAAGAAACCAAGAGTGTCATTTTCTCCCAGCCAAGCCAGTTCAGTAGCTAACCATGCCACAAACAGAAGAAATACTTAGGTCATTATGATCCTATCCAAGTATTCAAAGTGAAAAGGTTAATGTTTAGTGCAGCTCTAACAGGAAAAGTATTGCCAAGGAATAGATATAACCCAGCACTTAAACTTCAAACCATAAATTTCACTGCTCCCATCACTGGAATGGAGAATGTTCAACACAATGAGTAAGTCTTCCTCATTCCTAAATATGATAAATTAACACCTCCCAAGTTCTTAGACAAGACAACAGCAAACCCTGAATGAGCCATGACCTGGTGTCTCATTGAAGTAATTTCTTGCTTCAAGAAAATAAATTCTTTCTAGTTACCAAAAATCACAGCTATTTAAATATCACCAAGTGCACAACCACAGATGAATCTTCACTGCTTGATGCATACCTGAACAGAGATGTGCTGCCTGGTTCTGATTACAAATAATTAAGAGCCCCACCTGTCAAATCTGCCTTGGTGAATTCACATTGCTCCAATGGTTTCCTCCAAACCTGACTTCTTTTGTAGTGTCGAGGCCTGAAGTCAAAGAAGTTCTCAGTGTTTATAATCAACAACTCCCAAGACCAGCTAAATATGTAATCACTTCAGTCCAACACACACACACAGGCAAGAACATGCACAACCAGAGCGCACCTTGCCAGGCAGAAGGTGCTGGAATGTTAAATAGATATGACCAGAAAACACATTCCAGTATGGGAAAATAATTCCAGTGTTCAGGAACAATCTTGTTGTTCTTAGAACTGCAAGTAGTGAACATGTGAGAAAAGGATGGTTGCTGAATAATGCTGGTAACAGCTTAGCACTCAGACCCAGGAACAGTGATGGCAAGAAACACCTCACAGTCTCCACCCCAGAGGTGGATTCTTCCCAGGGTGGTGTGTTCAACCTTTTTTTTCAGTTTCTTGTATGAAAACAACAACAGACAACCCACAAAACCCTAACCCAGGTCTCAAACTCCGTCCATCCATCCTGTCCTACTGCAGTGATAAAGGCACCCAGCAAAGGGGTAACAGCAAACAGAGCTGTGGGGCTGGATGCATCTGCCCTGCTTATTTTACCCCAGACATGTCAGCACACAAGTTTTGTGAGACCACAAGTCATCCTGGCTGCAGAGATGATAACTGTAGTTACAAAACAACAATGCACAAAACCACAAAAAATTCACAATCTCAAGTATCAGTTAAAAAAAGAGAATAATTCCATGATACTCTTAATTTTCCCTTGTGAAACACATTCCAATTCATTAGGCTGGGGTAAGTTTGTCAGCAGGAGAGAGAGAAGCAGAGGAAACACTTGAGGAAGCAATACTTGAGCTGTTTTCAAAACTGATTTTTTTTTCTTTTAAGGAGCAAAACAAAACCCCATAGGAATATTCCTACAAATTACATTTTTTTCAGCCTTTGAAAGTGAAGTCAGAGGACAGTTGTGACTTACAGCAGGTGGTGAGGAGACCTGCAGGTACCTGTGCCCAGACACCCAGATGAGCACTCAGGGTGATGCTGCACAGCAAACACCACATCACCTGAAACAGCCAGACACGGATGGAACATCACTGCTGCAGCTTATCAATGGAGGAATAAAACACAGAGTGGAGTACAACTTGTCTGAGATCAAAGATGGAACTGTTGGCAGAAACAAGAGCAAGTCCCAGCCCTATTTTTTATTACATTGCTTTGACAAGCTTACATTACATTGACAAGCTTTTTTGGGGTAGGGAAGCACCTCAGAGCTCAGACCTGCATCCACGCAAATCCATCTCCCTCACTGTTTGCACACAAAGAGCAAAGTTTATTCATCAGTGAATCACCAAGGCACAATATTCCTGTATTTAAGACACAGAACTGGGCAAGTATTTCAGCACAGCTGCTGGTGAGCACCCAGTGCTCCCAAAGGCTCCAGCCATGGCAGGCCATGCCCCTGAGCACAGACTGCACACAGAACAGGCCCTCCCTCAGCTAAAATTCCTGGGGGAGACACCAATGCAGCCAGGCAAATGCCTCTTCATAATAATAATTGGCCACCAAAGTCCCATTTATTCCAAGACAAACACACCACAGGTTGCATCTCCCCCCTTTATGCCTCACAGACCCTCAGACAGGGCCCCCGTGTCACGCTCTCCCCAGCACAGTACCTTGAGCTCCAGGGCTGCTCCACCTCAGCTCTGGCAGCAGGGCAGGTCCTCGGCCAAAGATGTCTGCAGCCCCTCAGGCACAAAGGGGCAGCTCTTCAGCCCCTCAGGCACAAAGGGGGCACATTTTTAGCCCCTCAGATGTAAAGTGGGCACATTTTTAGCCTCTCAGGCAAAAAGGCACAAATCTTCAGCCCCTCAGACATAAAGGGGGCATATTTTCAGCCCTCAGACACAAAGGGGGCTGCTCTCCAGCCCCTCAGGCCCCAAATGGCAGCAGCCCCTGCCACAGGTGGTCTGTGAGGGCTCCCAGCGCTCCCTGTGCTAATCAATGGCCTTCATTGGCATCACCTGTGGTGGCTGACGAGGCCCAGGCTGTGGCTGGTGATCTCAGTCCCTCTGCCATCAGCTGCTGAGCAAACCCCAGCAGGGGTGAGGGCCATTAGTCCCAAGGTCACAGCAGGGCAGCATTGCCAAGGCTGCCCCTTCAGCCCGTTCAAAGCCTTTGCTCCAGAGTGCAGGTCAGTGGACAGGCAGCTCATCAGCCTTGGGGGTCTCAGAGAAACCCCCTCCAAAATGCTGTTCTCACACAAATCAAAAAATGAAAGCCTTTTAAAATGACCTCCCAATAAAGCATCAAAATATTAAAATAATGGAATTGTCTGGAAGTGGTTATTTTTGAATTAAAAAATGCCACTGCGTTCTGTGTTGGACAAGAGTTTGCATTTTAACTTCTCAGTAAGTGTCAATTTTAGGACAGTGTGCTTTAAAAACATTGTTAATTTTTTCCTTCATGTTTTTAGAAACAAGACACCTTTTCATCCTGAATAAGTTACAGATCAGCCCAGATGACATGGAAAATATACATTTCTTAAAACATACATGGTACAGCTCTCCAACAAAATTCAGCAGCTCCTGCTGGGCTCCAGGAACCTCGTAACATGTTATTGTCCACCCACTGACCTGTCAAAATACAAAATACCCTCAGGAGCCTCTGAGTGTCTGTACAGGAGGTCACTGTGTATCAGCATTTCTGGATACACTTTGTCTGTCCACTCTCTGCTTGTTTGGAGCAGAGAGTAAGCAAAGGGGGATGGTGTGGGCAGATGTTAACGTGCCCTGAGCAAGGTTTAAACTCTTTGGACAGTAAAATTCTCTGTATTTATGGTGCAGTGCTTCTTTCACAGTTCAGGCACAGTTCAGCCCCAGTCATATAAATAATACTCTGACTATTATAATAGAAAAAAACCCCAGTGTATAGACCTACTTATTACACCAACCAGATAAGCCCTTTAAGGCCAGGGTAATTTATGTGCTATGCTGGGACATTTATGGGCTAATTAGGCAGAGCTACAATGATAATGAGTTTTATGGACACTGAAGGAATCCTGCAGATGAGCAGCCTGGCAGAGCAGACAATGTCACACAGCTTTGAAGCCCATTCATCCAGCACCAGTAAAATATGGCTGTGAGAGAGCTGGGGGTTTGCTGGCAGCCCCACAGAGCACTAAACAACCCCTGCCCTGCAGTGGGATGGGCACTGGGAGCTCCTGCAGCCTCCTCAGCCACTGCTCTGGCCTGGAAAATATGAAACATGAAGTTTGTCTGGATAGCAAACTTGCCACTAAAGCACAGAGGCACCAGCTCAGCAAAGCAAGATCAATGGGTTCTTAATTTTCATGTATTTCAGGAGTAAACCAGATCCTTCTTGAGATTAAAAAAATACATCAGCCCTGATTTTTGGGGGGATTGAAATTAGTCAAAAGAGATAATTGTTTTGTTCTCTATGCAGTGATGGTTTCGTGGTAACCCCTGAAGGCAAGACTTGCTGCTGGAGGGTGCACAAATGGCTGCTGTTGGGAGTGGGAGGAACAGGACAGCAGGTCTGGCCCTGGGAAAAAATGGGTCCAGGAAAGCTGGTGGATTATCAGGGACAACCTTCTCCAAACTCAAGAACTGTCCATGCCAACAATCTGACAAACAAAGGCAGCAGGAGCCTGCCTGGATGAAACACAGAGCTCCTGACAAAACTGAGCCACAGAAAGGAAGCATTGCAAGAGGTGTGAGCAGGGACAGGTGACAGGAATACAGAGGATGACCAGCCACTGGCACAGGCTGCCCAGAGAGGTTGTGCCATCTCCATCCATGCACGTATTCAAACCCTGACTGGACATGGTCCTGGGAAAGCAGCTCTAACCACCCCTGCTCAGAGCAGGGGGTACACAGGGGGATCTCCAGAGGCCCTTCCAGCCTCAGCAAGTTTGTGGTGCTGGTTGGAGTGCTGAGCAGAGCTGTGTATGAACTGCCACCCCACTGGAGTCCCACAGGCGCCAGAGGCAGAGCAGCCAGGGAGGTGCCTTGTCTGCTTCGTGCCCAGAGCCCTCCTGGGAGGGTCACTGTTCCTGGCTTGTTTTTCCCAGCTGCAGACAGACATGGGTGGGAATGCCCTGCCTTTTGCACAACTGTCCCGTGGTCAGAGCCGTCAGCAGTGTGTGGGGAGCAATCCCAGGATTGTTCATGTATTTTACAACAAACAATCTTGGCATAAAACAAAACAAAACCAAACTCAAGCAAAATGACTTGGGAGCTGGGATGAGAAGGCCTTACCTGCAGGCTGGATGCAAACCTTTTGCTTCCCAGGGTATTCTCCTCCATAGGAAGGTCTCTGAGTCCCCAGAAGTCCTTGACTGTCTAAACCAAGCCCTCAGCCCCAAGGCCATGCAACAGCATAAGCAGAAACAACTGCACATCTGAAAGACTCATCTAAAAGGCTCTGCAACACATATGTCAACTTTCTGCTGGTGTTTTTCTATCTCCCTCTTGGCTTTACAGCACATCTCAGAGCAAAAGCAAACAGCTCAGAGACCCCTAATCCTCTGGCTGCTGTTCCTACGTTGCTATCTCAGGGCAGAAGGTCCAGCTCTGCAGCCACACACTGCACGTCACACCTCAGCCTATTGATTTAGCAACACCCTCCTCTGATTTATGGGTGCAACTGACATTAGAAGTGGTTCCTGTACAAAAAAAGTACATGATAAAGCGTGGCATAACCAGTAGAAATTAGTTTAAAGCCACTAAATGCTCCCTGGGAATAGTCTTGTGCTTGTTAAGTTAAGCACACTCAGGGGCTTACAGGTATTTAGGCACAGCCCAGAACTTCGGGTGGTGTTTTGAAAGGTGTTTGACCAACTACAATTGTAAATTGAAGGTAAATATGATATTCAAAAGCTTCTCAAACAACATTCTGTGGCTCTCAGTAGGAGTCAGTACACAGATCATCACTGAGCTTTGAGTGTTTATTCCAGCTGAACCAGGAGATTGAAATCCTGACATGAACTGGCATAAAAGGCTCAAGGACTCAGAACTGTGAAGGTTCCCAGGTGCCTTCTGGGAATCTCCCTCAGCCCAGTCAGGGAAGGTGCTGCTTAAGAACTTCAGATGGGCTTTCCCTCCATGGTGATATTGAGGGGGACACAACTAAAACAGCAGAGAGAAAACACTCACCTTGACCTAAAATCTGTACCCTTTCATGCTCCCCACTCTTCTTTTGCTCACTGAAAAATGCAGAGACTTTGGAAGCATTCTGATGGGTTTGATCACCCTTCACATCTCATATTGTTCTCCAGTCAAAAAACAAGATGGAAAACTTAAATGAAATATAGGAGGCTGGAACTGCAGCTAAAGCATGGCAATGTCACAACTGAATAAGGAAGCCAAAATTTGGTTTACAGAAACCAAAATATATAAATCTTTCCGTTTAATATTTCATTCTAATTTAAAAAAAAAAAATCCTGTATTTCCTTCTTGGTCTGACTGGAGATGAAAACTCATGGGGTATTAATCCCTTCCTAACTTAGGTATGCCCTCTGAAAACTATGGAATTGTGGGCTATAAATGGCCTAGCATTAATTGCAGTAATTTCCCCATGGCTAAAAGGGATGTTGCAGGGCCTTTTATTCCCTTAATTTCTCTTCATCCTTTCCTTGCAATAGCTGGAGTGTGAATGTCTCTTGCCATTTCTGATGCTTTGGGGGGCAGTTCTACCCCCTTGGCCCTTGGCTGTGTCTCCCAGAAGCTCCAGGCACTTCTAGTTCAGGGGAACTGGCAGCAGAATACACTTTGTTCTATACAGTGTTAAAAATGGGTGACTTTGTTTTGCCAACCTTCCTGAACTTCCTTTCAGTTCAACGAAGGAGTGCAACATTTGTATAAGAAAGAAATATTGTCTTCAATGGGAAATGTATTCCATGTGTGTTATAATTTATATCATGACAGATCTTTCTTAACGTACAATATTGTTATTCACTGGGTGGAAAGAAACTTTATCAACTTCTTTCTTCCTTTTCGAAAAAATGTGTTCTTTGAGGCAACCATAATTTTTATTTGCGGAAATGTGTGATAAATTTGAAAAATAAATTTATATTAAACCTCCCATTTGTATTCGATTTCCTCCATAAATCTGGGTAAGATGTCAGCTGAGCCGTTCGTATATAAAATATTAGAACAAACATTGCCTGTCTAATTGAAAAATCTGTCTTCATCAAGGACCTGGAGCTGAGCTTAAGAATGAAAGATGGAGACTTTATTTAATGCAGCTCTGCCCTGACTGTCATGAATGCTGTCTTTCTGCTCCCCTTCACCACCTCAACAGAAACAGCAAAGCTCTATTCCCCAACTGGCCTTAAAGGCACAAACACAAAGGTATGCAGAGCAAGGAGTGCCCGTGGTGTCTGTGCAGGGTTTGAGGGACGTGGTTGCCCAGTGCTAATCCTGCTGCACTTAAAGGGTGGGAGTTGCAATCCCGACTGTACTGGCTGGCCCAGGCTCCAAATTTACAGCTAATGTAATAATCTGCCAGGGTCACCCCACGGGGTCACTGCTGTTATCACCAGAGGATGCAGCTCCAGCAGCGCCGAGAGATAAAGGAGAAAGCAGAAAAGGAAATGAAGAAAGGAGGCTGGGAGGGTTTCTCAGACCAAGGAAACAAAAAAAGAGGAAAGGAAGGGGGGAGAAAATGAGTGTATGTGTGTTTCCAGAACTGGTGGGATTTCCCTTGCTGATTTAAAGCTCAGAGAGTGGCTGTGCAAACCTGCCAAACCCAGCAGTGTGCCCTGATCCAGACAGGCTTTCACCAGAGATGCTGCACAGTCAGTCATGGTTTGAAATGGGGACGGGGGACTACGAGGCCCCTGGAGCAGCCAAGGGTGAGAGCCGGTGGGACTCCTGGTGCTGCTTCCACTGGGTGCCAGGGGGGACCCACAGGGAGCAGCATCCCTGCCCAGAGCCCAGCTGGAGGGGGCCAGGGCACGTGGCTTGGTCATAGTCACAGAATCATAGAATGGATTGGGTTGGAAAAGACCTCCAAGATCATCAAGT
>JAWWLZ010000118.1:1650862-1666338 GCA_035041345.1 Poliocrania exsul | reverse complement strand
TTTTTCTGCTCTCCAACTTCAATTTCCCCTTGCAGAGCTTGAGCCCGTGCCCCCTTGTCCTATTGCTGAGTGCCTGGTCCTGCTGAGCCCCACAGGTGTGTAGGGGGGTGAGCAGCACCATCTGCCTCTGCCACTCCACAATAAAAATGCTCAAGTGCCTGTAATTAGTAAACCAGGGTGTCTGTGAACTGTTTCAAAGCTCGCAGGTAAGGATGTGCACAACGCTTTTCTTTGCTGCCCTCAGGAAGCACAGAGGTGAATGAACAAGAAACAACGCTGGTTTTTAGAGAGCAGGCACCAAAGGAGACAAACCTCTACTTTTGAAAAGCTGGATCCTCCCCAGGGCCTCACCAACAGCTCGGGGAGGGTGGAGGCCACAGTGCCATGGCCAGGGAGGAGCTGTATCCAGATGTGGACTTGGCTGGCAACAGGCAGATTTGTGCAACACTTGGAGCTGGACCAGGTCAGAGATACACTCTGGCATCTGGGATGGGGGCAGCTGTCGGGGTGCTGATCCACAGCCCTGGAAAGCTGTGTTCCATTTTTATCCCATCAGACACTTTCCCTGCCACCTTGTTCAAAGCTCTCTGCTCCTCCAGACCCTGGATTCAGTTTGTGGCAAATTACCTTTCATCTGTTCTCAACTGTGGCTGGTGCTCCCAGCACAGAGCTGAGGGTCTCTGTCCTGGCCTTGGAGCTGCTTCGTGCCCAGCCCTAAGCACAGGGAGCAGCACAAAGGGATTTGGAGAGGAGGACTAAGATGTAACTTGCACAAGAAACAAAATTTCATTGTCAGCTGTGGTCATGGACCTATTCTGATGGACACTAAAGGTGGGGATAACATCAATATTATTAATAAGTTTCATGTATTGCTTAATCTCACAGCCACTGAAAACTTTATCTTCCAGCTTTGTGAAGGATGTTACGGACCAAAGAATTTTTTAATGACATTTCTAAGAAGTTCAATCTGTATTTGGGACTCTGCAAGCACCTCACAAGCATTTTTGTGAAGGAAGAAGGTGGATGAAGAGCACCTATTTTAACCCATCAAGCTTTCCTTTGACTCAAATATCCCCAACCCATAAAGCCCCTGGTACAGGGAAGTGTTACTACATCAGAAGTACAGGAACAGGGAACTGATGACTTCAACACTAATGTTCCAATGAGTGTAAAGAAAAACAGAGACTACAAATCCATCAGAAACTATCAGCCTGTCAAAAGAGAGCAGTCTACATTTTTGCTGCACTCAGAAATGAACCCACTATCAGCCTGAGCTCTCAAAGTCCTGGAGATCACATCTCTCTTTGTAGTAGCTGGAAATTCTTCCAAGGCCTGAGACAACCTCATTTGTCTCCCATCGTAGGTTTGTGGCCCAATAATTTTTCATGTAGGCAGAGCTGCTGCAGAGGAATTACAGCCCTGCAATGCCTTTCACCTTTCAGGAAGAAACCAGGGAGGGAAAGGATGACTTGTGATAGAAGTATTTTTTTCTTCAGCCAAAAAGATAAGGAAAAAACCCACCCCCATTAACTGCAACACAAGTACTCGGCAAGAGCCTAAGAAAACTGGAATGAATATTATTCAACTCCTGAACAAATTTGCAAATTAAAATGTCTCATTTTCTGATTTTGATGAAAAACAGAAACACTCCAAGGCAAGTAGAAACTTTCTGTGATTTGCTTGCTTTGGCAGAAATGAAATAGTTTCTGATAATAATTTTTATGAACAATTTTTTTACCAGCCTTTGCCCTCACCATCCCTTTATTAAAAACTAAGGAAGCCTCTTATTAGAAGAAGTGTAAAGAAATAAACTAAAAGCAAATCACGTCTTTGTTTGCATGAGACACTAGGGGGTAATGGAGATGTAAAAGAAGTGGTGTCCAACCAGAGTTAGACTGAGATGTCACTGAGGACAAAACTCAGGTGGCATCAGGGATTCCAGGAGCAGAATTTCCTGCAATGCTAAATGCCAGGAGTACGAGCTTTTAATTAAGTTTCAAGAATGCCATAACAGACTGGGAGGAGACGCTAGAAGTGGCTACCAACCATGCTAGAAAAGGCCACCAAACATACACGAATATACATAACAGAGGAAGGCAGGGGGTTAACTGCAGCTCTGGAGGTTCCTGACTGGGGCAGATGCAGGGGCTGAGGAGAGCAGTGTTTGCATTTGATACTGTAATTCATGGAGTGACCTGTCTATTAACCCAGCGCCGCTCTCGCTGCACCAGCAGCGATTCAGGTGGAGCTCAATAACCTCTGTCATTGTCCTGGCCTGCCAGGAGGTTTCTCAGCTCAATGCCACACTTGAATGACACTCTGTCATTATGCTATATTTAGGTAATGAAAGGTGTAATTAGCTTTGTTCTGCTGCAAGCTGATCCGACCCTGTGTGCATTATAAAAGGTAATAAAATAGGTGCACAGATATAAAAACCTGAATAAGCATATTATTCAATGTAATTCCACGAGCCAAAGGCTGATGAAAGGACCGGGGTGAGGGAGCCTCAGCCCCCTCCAGTGCCCAGCCAGGCCCGGCGTGAGAAGCCGCAGGGAGTGCAGAGAAGGCAGTTGAGGAATCCACTGAGCCACATTGAGCCAGGCCCTGCTGGAGCAGCTTTTATATAATTGATGGCATTTTGTGATGATTGCTTTCCTATTACAGCACTGTATCTTATCTCCCCATTGTGAGGGGAGAGGCTTTCTGTTATTGTCAGCAGGCCTGGCCCTTTGTGGGGCTGTCGGCTCGTCATTAATTGTCCTGCCTGACCTTTGTCTGGGACTTTGGCCTTCTGCTTTATCACACCCCATCAGCCTTCGGCAGGAATGAATGGAACTGATAATATAAAAGTCCTGGCAGGAGAGATACTGGGCCAGAAGCTCTGGATGCCAAATCCGTCAGTCCTTGGGACATCACGCATTTTCTTGGCATGAGTAATTCCAGCTGGGGAAAGGAGTTCTGTGGTATTTGCAAAAAACACGCTGGTGTGTTTGATATGGATGCTGTCCCTACCAGCAGATCCTCCGTGATCCACTCCAGGGGAGTGGCACACCCAGCTTTGGGCTGTGCCTTAACTTTTCCAGGAATATCCTGAAAGCTTCACTTGTCTCCGAGACAGTGGAAAATCATGCAATGCTTGTGCACTCTCCCACATCCAGGTCATGATCCTGAAGATGAGCTACTCCTCCATCCTCCCTTGATTCCAGCTGCAGGAGGACCATGCCAGTGAAACCCCCTTGCCTGCTCCCCCAGAGGCTGAGCGGTGCCAGCTGTGCCTGCCAGGGGCTGGGAGCCCGTGAGGGGCTGAGCAAGGACAGGCAGCCCAGAGAGGGCAGGTCCCTGAGCCACCAGCTCTGGGCAGGGTGGCTGGCACTGCCCACCTCACACCTACAGGGACCTCCCAGGGACCTCAGTGGGCTTTAGAGCAGGGCCTGTGACCAGCAGCCTCGGAAGTCTCCTCACAAATGTCTCCCACAATTAAGATGTTTCACCTGATGCAGATGCTTGTAAAACATTTCTCAAGCAGTTATAATCAGGTAATGCTGCAATGGTGTGGGAACAGGCATGGGAATAAACATACACAAAGGGAAACAGTTGTGTTTTCTCCTCACTAATGAAGAGGACTGTGGGTATTTCTCCCTGGTGGGAAGAAAGAGTTTCTCAGGCATATTCCCTAAGTGAGGCAGGAGCTGATGGTGAATATCACCAAAGTACCATAGATGCCATCTGGTCTGGCTGTGACCACCAACCTGTGCATACCCATCCTCCATCCCACTCGACCACCACTTGCTCTTCTTTCCCTCTGGTGGGTCTCTAAACCCTATTTTGTTTGCCATGTATGAAGGAATAAATGTTTTCAATAGCTTGAATGTAGTTCTCTCCTAAAAGAAAGCCCTGACTCTCAGTGAATGTTTAGACCAGCACTAAATTCTCCTGAACATGCTGCCCGACAGTAGCAAAAGTAAGAAAGAGCCCTTTAAAATTCACAGTATTTTTTCATTTTAATTTTTTGCCCTTGAGTGTGATATTTAATCAACTCTTCCAATCATCTTATTTCCTCATAGCACATTGTCTTTATCAGAATAAATTGAGTTTTTCTACTCTCATGCCCAGTTCCCACATTCCAGGGCACAGGAAAAGTCCACCATGCAGCCAGAGGCATGAAATCAAGTGGAGGAACACCAACCCAAAGCCACCCCTGCCCCCAGAGATTTCACCCAGGAATTCAGGGCTGAAACCCCTGCATTTCTTGGGAGGTCAGAACAGATTTCCTCACAATCCTCTCAGACCTTCTGAAACCAACACATCACCACCAGCAGCCATGCAGCTGATTTCCCCCACAGAGCCAGCCAAAGCCACAGCAAGATGCTCCCCATGTGCGAGCCCCAACCTGCCGTGGCCCAGCTGGCACAGCCTGGGCACACCCACAGCAAACAGCTGCCCAGCCCCACAGCAGGACACTGAGCCACCCACACTCACACTCAGGAATGCCTCTGGTCCCAGGAGATGATGGATATTTTCTCCTGATGCTCCCCATGGAAAACCAAACAAGCACACACCCCTTCTGACAGCTCCGTGGCCTGGCTACTACCGGGGGGGTGGGAAGGCACAGCCTGAAGTACCAGACTACCCCTGGGGTCAGGCAGGCACAGAGAGCACCAGTACCCTGCTCTGCCAGAGACTTCCTCCTCTGTGTTGCCAAAGTCACTTGCCTGCCACAGTTGGATATTAATGAGCACAAGACACGGGAATACTTTTCCACTTGCTCTCGGTAAAGTCGGGGTAATGGCTGGGCCCAACCTCGCTGGGGGGTGGTGAGAAAAGCCAATAAAGGTGGTGGGACAGTCGCAGCCTGCTGGGGTGGGGGCCACACACATTCCTGGAATAGATTTCCTTGGGGTCAAGTTTCTCTCGAGGTGGTATTTCAAAAGCAAAACACAGAGGGGTAATGAATTACCACTCAGGATAAACCTGGTCCTTAGCTAGTCACAGTTCAGATACATCTCATAATGTTTTTATCAGGGCTGGCTCCTGTGCTTATGAAAAATGCCAGTAATGTCCCGTTCCATTGGGGTTCTCCAGCCTCAAGTGATATTGCTTGCTGAATACAATGAAAATGTGACACTTCAAAAATAAATGTGTTCTTTCCAAGGAAATCTGGCTCAGGATGCCTGATAAATTCCACCATTCCCTCAGTGGAATTTGAAGAATCCCTCCCCATCCTTCAGCTGGTATTTTCTTAAAAGTAACTATCAGGAATTATCAAAGCTGGGGAATTCCCAAAGGGCCGACCATCCCAGCTGGATCAAAGCGTGGCGGAGATTAGATCAGTGAGCCCGTTCTGGGGCAGGGAGGTGGGTGGAAGGATAAATAGAGCGGAGGCTGTGCCAGCAGCTAATGCAGCACAAACACTCAGCCAGCCCAGATGCACCTTCAGCGGCGCTGCCTGGCACAGCCTGCGGAGACAGGGGCGGCTCGGCCGGAGCCGGGTGGCACCAGGGCACGTTCAGCCCCTCTGCTCCTCCAGGGCATGTTCAGCACCTCTGCTCCTCCAGGGCACGGTTCAGCCCCGCTGCTCCTCTCTCCAGGGCACATTCAGCACTTCTGCTCCTCCAGGGCACATCCAGCCCCTCTGCTCCTCCCTCCAGGGCACGTTCAGCCCCTCTGCTCCTCCCTCCAGGGCACATCCAGCCCCTCTGCTCCTCCAGGGCACATCCAGCTCCTCTGCTCCTCCCGCCAGGGCACATCCGGCCCCTCTGCTCCCCCAGGGCACGTTCGGCCCCTCTGCTCCTCCCCCAGTGTCGCCCCAGCTCTGTCTCCCAAGCACAGCAGGTGCTTCCCAAGCCAGGCCAGAGGGTTGAGACACTACTTGGACCCATGGGAACGAGCAGGATGCCAGAGAAGGCAGCAAAGGAGATGCTCCAAATTCTGCATCCTCCCTGGGCAGCCTCATTTCTCTCTGTCAGACCCCCATCCTGCCCACAAGGTGCAATGTCTCTGTCTGCACACAGGAAAGAATTCTTTTCCATTCAGGTATTCAGCAGGTGTATAAAACACATATTTCTACCAGCCTGAGTTATTAGAAAATCAAAGTAAAGGGGAAATCCTACCAGCATAAGAGCAGGACTAAGCAAAGATACCACAAAATAGGAGCAGCTGCTGCTTTGGCAATGGACAGTGATCTCACAAGGTGTTTGGAGAGAAGATGCTGCACATTCTCAACTAATCAGTGGTGTTTATCTTTCTACCTTTTTACATTTTCATTTGGCCTCTGCCTGGCAGCTGCCAGACAGGGATTAGTTCAAGCTGGGTCATTTCTTCTCATTTCACTTGCCTGACTTACTGCAACAGTTGTGAGGTCGGTTGGTGTAGAATGGAAATGTCAGGGGAAGCATTTTTTTATTAGTGGCTTCTGGAGGAAATGGGCCAATAACTGGGGTACCATTGTTTGCTTCACCACCCTGAGTTCATGTGGAGTGACAGAGGTGACATCAGGACCGAGGCAGCACGTGCAGGAATTGCTGATGGCACCAGCTGGGAATGGAGAGGTGTGTAAGGGCTTTTAGGATTGTTTTACTGCTCCTTTTAATGCCAGAGTTTCCACCTTTCACAGGCTGATTGCTTTCAGGTGCATAGGCTCATACAATACTAGCAGAGGATGCATTTTTAACATGTTTTTTCAAGGACTGGGAAAAGAGATTCTTGGGATTTTCCTGCTCTTTGGGGTCACTCGCAGAGTGGGCTCTGTCAGTGCTGCTGTTTGGGTGGCAATGTGATGAATTCACGTTATTCAAAGCGGGCCTGGCACTTCACAGGCAGCAAACCCATCATCTCACATGTGAGGAGAAAAGAATAGCACATAAAAATAGTATCACACTGAAAGTTTGGATGAAAATGCATTCAAAATTCTCCCTGATGGCCAAAGTGTTCTATTTTGGCATTCCTGTTTGTAGGGAAAACAAGGGAACAACCAATGGAAACAAGGGAAAACAAATGGGATTTTTTCCAAGATCTCCTACCAGGCTGCAATCTTCTGCAAAAGGCTTTTCGAGAAGGAATGTGTGAGGAAGTGGCAATGATAGACAGGTAATTATTAAAAGTGACAGAAGCAGGATGTGGTGCCAGGAAGTATTTCAAAGACCCAACCAGCAAATAAAGTCTGGCTGCTTTAAGCAAGATTTGCAAACGTGTAGCAAAGTTAAGCTTATGCTCAAATAGGAGCAGGCTGAAGAAGGATGGATTTATGCACATATTCAAGTTCTTTGATGAACAGTTTCTTATTAGTGGGTTTAATTTCATAGAGTTAATTTCATACAGAGCGAGTTGCTGGGATGTTAATCCAGAGTGTCTTCACTGACCAAGCTCAGCCAGTGGGTGGAAAAAGTTGTGGAATGGTGTTAAAGAGCATTCCAGAGCAAAATTAGCTCTGCTTCATATTATATATATTTCAAAACATGGGCAAACTGTTAATAACAAGATGAGACATCAAGGAATGCATCAAGGATAACGAGTTAATCATTAAATTATTCCTGTCTGTTTACATTGTCAGCCAAAGTAGCAGTCAAAACATTCAGAACGTTGCCTCAGCGCTAGAAAATCCACAGGGAAAATACCTTTTCGGCACTTAAAATAACAATTTTCGTGCTCCTGAGTCATCAGAATTAGTTCTGCACTGTTAAACTTTAAAGGAATTCTGCAGATAAAGGAATCCATGAAGTGACTCTGAGTCAATTGTGCGATGAAAACCATTTATGCTGGAAAACAAAACCCCCCCTTGCTATTACTTTTGGTATTTTCTCATCTTGACTAACATCAGGCACTGTTGTTTCTTGCTCAGCTAAAGGATGTTTAACAGACTAGCACAGTGAGAGGGATCTATTTAACAACCACACTGATTTATGCAGATTAGACCTGCCCCCCATCACTGCTACACCCCCCTGTGGAGAGGACAATGTCCTTCCTTTCCTCACCAGGATCAGTGGTGTCTCCTCCAGTGCACAGGCTCCTCAGAAATGCTGGGGCAAGTGGTTATTTCTTGTTGACTTTCCTAAGATTCACCTTCTCATCTGAAATGACACAGCTGACAAGTCCCCAGCCTGGGGTGAGCCTACAGTCTGCATGAGGATGATGAGGAGGAAGAAGAGTAAAGCAGAACTAGAGATGTCTGACCTTTGGTGGCTGAGCAGAACCCCTGGGAAAGCAGCCTCTGCAGAAGGTGCTCCCCAAATGGTCCCATCTGTCTTGCTCAGGTCAGGTGCCTGCTGGAAACAGCAGCACCTGGACATGTGTGTCCCTCCCGTGCAGGGAACGGCATCAGCAGGACCTGAAGGACCCACCAGCAGCACCTCATTTAGTTTCTTAATTAACTGTGCAAAACCAGAATATATTTGGCTTTCAGCTCTGTGTGGTTTAGCAGCTCTGCTTTGGGATTGCCAAAGATGTTTGAGGGCACTGCAGAATTGTTCTGGACAGCCAGGATTCCTCCTAATGTGACTGTTACAGAGTCATGGAAAAAGAGAAGATGCTTATGAAAGGGAAGATACAGATCTGGAGTAATTTTCTGTGTTTATTTACAGAATGTCTGTACATAACTCCTACAGAGTTACTCCCACCTCAGGTGAACACACTGCCCTCAGCCTGAAGATCTGAAGTGTTTGGAGAAAATTTTATGCTTTATTTTGATTGGTCAAACATCCTTGGTCATTTCTTCACTGAGGGACTCTCCTAAAGAGTTCCTTAAGATGTTCTCACCTCTTTCCCACTCTCATGGCATGTGGCAGACCCTGTTGTTTCCCACTGTACATGGTCCCTGGGCCCTGCTGGCTGCAAGGCACAAACAGCTCTCCAGCCCTCTGCTGTCCCACCGTTCTGGAGAGCCAAGAGGCCCCTGGCAGCACCACAGCCTGCAAACCCCCCCAACCCCCCCACCCTGCTTGGGAAACCGCCCCGGACCCGCCTCTGTGCCAGAGATGCCCAGCCACTCTGATTCCCGCAGAGGGGACCGTGTGAGCCCCCAGCTCAGCAGCCTGACTGCAACACACACAGCTCTGGGCTCGAGGGGCAGAGCCGAGCCCCAGCCCTGTGGTGCGGCACAGCCCCCGGGGAGCCCCACGGGTGGGCACAGCAGAGCGGGCACCACGGGCCATGTGATGCCAGCCCTGCTGTGCCCCATGAGCGATGCCAGCCCTGCCGTGCCCCACGGGCAACACGAGCGATGGAGCCCTGCCGTGCCATGCTCTACGGGTACCACGAGCGATGCCAGCCCTGCCATGCCTTACAGGCACCATGAGTGATGGAGCCCTGCTGTGCCCCACGGGCACCACAAGTGATGCCATATTGTGTCCCATGAGCGATGCCAGCCCTGCCGTGCCCCACGGGCACCACGAACGATGCCAGCCCAGCCCTGCCGTGCCCCACGGGCGATACCAGCCATGCTGTGCCCCAGGGCACCATGAGCGATGCCAACCCAGCCCTGCTGCGTCCCACAGGCACCATGGGTGATGCCAGCCCAGCCCTGCTGTGCCCCACGGGCGATGCCAGCCCTGCCCTGCCATGCCCCACGGGCACCACGAACGATGCCAGCCCAGCCCCGCCGTGCCCACAGCTGCCCCCACGGGCCGCTCCGGCCGCGGTGCCGCTCGCAGGGCAGGGCGGTGGATCCCCCGCAGCGCAGAGCGTGGTGAGAGAACCGGCCCCGGGCACCAAACCCTCCGCCCGCAGGTTTTCAAGCACCCGAGAGCAGCTTTGTGATTATCAGCAATTACCCAGCTGGGCTGGGTAATTCCACTCCTGCCCCTCTCTTGTTCGGTCACAAACTGTTTAATTAGTGAGATGAAGAGAATTGCATCATATCCTTGCTGCCTGTCGAGGGGGAAGAATTGCAGAAATGCATCAAGCCCAATTTCCTTGCAGTCAAGATTCATTTGAAAGCTGTCCAGTGAAAGGATGCTTTTTCTTAGTACAATACACTTATAATACATTTGTAGCTACTGGGATGGTGGAGGCTGTAAAACATCTATCAGATGTAACAAATGAAGTTTATTTCTACCAAGTGAGAACTGATTCAATATTGTTTTGAAAAAACTCAGCAGGAGGACACAGTCTTTGCTGGTGCTACCTTCTTCATTCTTATTTCCTCATCAAAAGCATTTTCTACAATAATTGGTACACTCATTTCTTTGCTATCTCTACATGCCTGTGGTGTTGTTTTATTTGAGAAAAGTAAGATTTTTGCAGTGAGATGAAGAGTGATCTTTAGTTCTCTCAGTCACGCGGGTCAATATATTCCCAGTGGAAAACAATTTCACCACTACTCTGGACAACAAACATAATGTGTGAAAGAACGAATGGAAAACAACTAGAACTGTATGAATGTTTAGCAAAGCTTGAAAGCATCTTACAAACACATTTTTACTTCACAGGAAGAGAAGAAAACCACTGAAAACTACCAGCATTTAAACTTATTTTCTATTAAAGGTTAGTTAGAGCAGCTCGAAAGCTGTCACAGAACAAGACTTTAAACAAGATTGGAAAGATAATTCCTGACCTTTGAATATCACAACATTTACTCAGAGTAAGAATGAATCACGATGACTGAATGCAACCATGGAGAGGACTCCATTTGCAGCAACTTCCCCAAGGAGCCCCCATGGTGAGCAAATTCCCATCATGACAATGTTCCACATCTCACAACATTTCCCACAGCACCAGGAATACCATGGCACACTGGACACCTCTGGGATATGGACTACGATTTGGTTTGAAGTAACATCAATCAAGGTCCAAAGCCATGAGCTGAGTGTCATGGAGGCACATTGCTGTGGTACAGACAAACTTAGGAAGGCAAATAATGGAATTCCATCCCACTAAAATCCTGCTGCAGCCCTTCAACACTGACAGAACAGTGTGAGGAACTGAGGGATGGCAGAGCTTTGCAGTCCAGAGGCGAGGAGAGGCAGCAGAAATTTCAGTTTAGTTGGGCATTCACATTATTGAAATCTGTCCTAAGGGAGTGGGAAACACTGAGGTGTTCACAAGTGGCACAGAGGAATGGGAGGCAGAAGGTAGATGTGGCACTGGGCACACAAAACAGCCATTTCCAGTCCACTTTCTTTTTTGGACTAATATATTATGGTTTCCTTTCTTCAGTGTTGCACCACTACCATTCCTCCTGTGGAGCTGCAGCTGACAGGACACTATTTTTTCAGAAATAATGTGAGTGGCACCACTGCTGTGCTGCCACCTGGCACAATTCCTGCAGAACATCCTCAGATTCACCTGTGCTGGGCCCGATTGCTGCTCGTACAGCAATTAATACTCATCTGTTTAAGACAAAACATCCCTCCAAGTAATCCTGTGCATTACCCTAATTCCACATTTGGTTTGATGGTGTTTTGAGAGCTTAGGCCTCATTTTCCTTCTTATCTGTTAGAACAGGAGAATGATACTGTGTTTTCTACTGCCATATGTTTGCTACTGGTTTTTTGCAGCTCCATGGGAGTCAGGGCAGGGAAAACCCATGTCCAGAGGACCTGGGAGCTGAGTGGGTCTGCTGGGGAGATGACAGGCTATGCCCAGTTATCCATCCCTGAGACAGGAGCAGATGCTCTGTGCAGTGCCTTGAGGGACCGTGCCTTGTTTTATCTTTCGCACTGTTGTGGGTAACTAATCACGACTTAAATGTTTTGCTTCCTAAGAGCACTTATCCGCTCAAGAGATGCTGGGAGATAGAGGCGGATTCCTAAGCTGGTACAAACAAGCAGATTTTCCTTTTGAACAGGCAGGGGGAAACCAACTGCTCTCGTGATCCTACAGGACCTCCAGGAGAGATTCAAGTGCTCATTTCTCTTCCCCCTGGAGCAGCCTCTCTGGTTATGCAAGAAATGCTCCCAGGTAATGGAATCCCACGTTCTGCAGCGCCAGGACCTGTTGCCTTGTGCACTCAGCCGAGCAGATCTGGTGTCCGGGATGCTCGGGCACCAATGGCACCCGCAGTGGGCACCAAATCCCTGCCCTTGGACAGCCTCGTGATTGGTGAGATACGACCTGACAAGGCTGATCCCCGATTTCCGGCTCTGCCGAGCCCCGGGGATGGGACGGGACGGGACGGGACGGGACGGGACGGGACGGGACGGGATGGGGTGGGACGGGACGGGATGGGACGGGATGGGATGGGATGGGATGGGATGGGATGGGATGGGATGGGATGGGATGGGACAGGATGGGGACGAGCACAGGGACAGGGATGGTGCCCTAACTCTAACCCTGCGCTCCGCTCCGTGGTGCGGGAATGACACATTGCAGTGGAAACCCCACGCAAGGTGCTTCCCGCAGAGCTTATTTACTCGCTTGAAATGTCAGCTGGGCTATTTTTCTCCCCGTCCCTCCCTCCCTCCCTCGCTCCCCTCCTCCTCCCCGATCCTCACCTAGCAGAGCAGACCAAATGCCAAGAAGAAATGTCACTCCAGCAAGAAAGTTCGCTTTGGGGCATAAGTTGCACTTTGATAATGGTGTTTGTTCTGTGGGTGGTCAAATTCCCCTCCACCTCCCTTTTCGGTCCTAAGCATTATCTCCCGCAAAGATAAGGTTCATTAGCAGCTCCTCTGAGCTGTGGACACTGCCGAGCTCCTTCAGCGGTGATAGTGCTTATTAGTGATTGCTGATTTCATGCACCTTTTACATTTATTCTGCTTTCTCCAGGTGGGAAGTCTTTAAAAAGCTTTCTGAGGAACATGTGCATGTGCAGCCAGTGCAAACACACGTGTACATGTGTTGTTTATGGTTACCATTAAATCTAATTTACTTTGTGCTTGGGCTCACAGTTCTGCTAAAAACAATAAATATCTAACCCCCAAAATTAACTCAAATTCATCTATACCATTTATATTTTCACAACCTTCATCTGAGATTCAGGTCAATCTCTCTTTTGCAGCCTAAATGACAGCCTTGCCCTGCTGTTCCAGTAGCAGGAAAGATATTCCTGCTTCTGTTGGTTATAAGGCAACTTCCTAATCCTATAACATCATCAAGAAAATCTAAAGAGATTTGGTGTAGTTTCTCTTAAACTGACTCACACTTCAAAGCTTAACTCCTAAAAACATTTAATTGCTCTGTATTGGCATAACCTATTTCAAGCAGAGGGAAAAAAGAGATCCTGGAACTCATCCTGCATCTACTTTAAGAGGACTGCCCAGCTTTTCATGCACCAGCAACATCAAATGCCTGTAACTTTCTAGGCAGAGACAATATAAATGACAAGATGAATAAGAGGAGATAATATAAGCACACAAAATAAGGAGCAGTGCCAGGAAAACAGGCTGAAACAACTATTTATCCTTTTTTTGTAGAGCATGAACAATGAGCTTCCAACCTGAAAGGAATACTTTTCCACAGAGCAGAAATGCAGACAGTGCTTAGTCCTCACCCCAAGATTACATTGCATCCTGAATGCAGTGAAAAGAATAACCCCCCTCTATCTATAGGATAATAAGAAATACAAAAGATACAAAGGGTAACATTATAGAAATATAATAGCTACAGATGGTGAGTATTTAAAAGGTAAACAAAAGCTGCTGAATGCATAAAACCTTTGAATCTTCAGGGCATAAACCCTACATGTTACTGCTTTGGGGATGGGTTGGCTTTTATGTGCCTCCCCCAAAGGGTTTCCCTTGGCTGCTGCCAGAGGTGGCTCCTGGCCAGGGGCATCCCTGGCTGTGCCACCACCCCGGGTCTCCATGGGCTCTGCCAAGAAATGAACACCAACTCAAACTGCACGGGCAGGTTTCCTCCCCCAAACTGCACTAATAAGCTCATCAGTGACAATGAGCAAAAGAATAATAATTGAAAATGATCCAAATTTGAGAAACATCCAAATTTTGACCCATGTTGTCATGGGCTTTATCACTCAGTTAGGTTAAGGGATTCATTTGAAGCGAGGCCAAATTTTGTTCTCAAATTCCTTTCATTTATCCTGAGAGAGGGTGTGGGTTGCAAGGACAGATGTGAGAACTGAATTTGGCTTTTGAGAGGCTTAAAATAGTAGCCAGACCCTGGAAACCACCGTTATCTCAACATCAATTTTTAATCTGACTAGGAAGAAAAGTTTCATTTGGTGTCTCTGCCAATTCCCAAACCATGAGGTCAACCCAAACCCCATCCCCTCTTAGTCCTTTACACAATGAATGGGGTCTTTGGGATTGGGAGCAGATTCAAGTTTGCACACCAGTTCCTTCTTCCAAAACCAAGCAATTTGGTGGTAAACCTTCCATATTTTAGCAAAGCCTCTGGGCTCAGTATATGACTTGAGCACATATGCCTTCACATATGCAAACACAGGCATGTTTATTGTAGGCTTATCTAGCCAGGCTTTACACAATGATGTTGGAAATAAGGGAATCGAGTGAAAAATGACAGCTGGCAAAAGTTTTGCCTTGCCCTTTGCCTTCTTGTATGTAAAAATCCCTTTTTGCTTTATGGTCATGGAAAAGTGTCTGAGAAGAGCACGCATAGGAAAGTCTGCTTGAATCATTGCCATCACAAGAACAAACTTATCTTGTTCCCCACCAGAGCAACAGTTCTCTCCCCTCCCTTGTTTAACAGCCAGCTGTAACACTGCCCTATCTCACACTCTAATCCATCCTCTGAAAAGTGAATCTGAGATAATCAGCAATAAAACTGACTTATCCCTGCTCTCTGGCAAACATCAGCTGCTCCACACACTCATGGGGAACCTAAACCTTCTGAAGCAAAACCAACAGGGCTCCTTCTTCCCTGAAATCCAGGTGAGAGCGTCTGTAATCCATGGGATGCTCTGCAGAGCCAAACACGCTTGCCCTTGGCCTCGGGTGTGAAGAAAACAGAGACCTGGCTGCAAAAGAGCCATGGCTGATTCATGCCATGCATTATCTATACATATATATACACACTTTTCCATGCAGGATGACAAAAGGAGACAGGAGAGCACAAACCACCCAGAGCTGTCACTGCAATCCAGGCTGCAATACTGACACGTACTCCTGTCTTGTTGAAGTGCTCTAACACAAATGCAGGGGTTTGGCAGGGGAAAGGATCAGTGGGGCAAGGTCTCATGGGAAAAAAAGATAAAATGAGAGAAGATAATGACACTAAACATGAGTGTGTGCAATTATAAGTCCACAGTGTCTATGTCTTTCACATGCAAGCAGATATGGTTACCTCCTTTATTTCCGTGGCTAAAGGCAGCATTTGTGTCACAGCAACTCTTGAAAAAATGAATGAGTTGCTTGGGATTTTTTTCAAGCTCCCCAGGGGATTTGTTTGCCCCAGTGATCACTCAGTTGCCCAGGTGAGCAGCCCAGGGGGGCTGCACTGCAGGATGCAGCAGCACCCACTGTGGACAGGGAGGGCAGCTGTGGCCATGGCACATCGGCCCCTGGGCACCCTGCTGGGCCTCAGGGTGGCTGAGGGTGCTGTGTGGATGCCAAGCACCGCGTTCC
>JAWWLZ010000118.1:1619624-1650762 GCA_035041345.1 Poliocrania exsul | reverse complement strand
GGCACATCGGCCCCTGGGCACCCTGCTGGGCCTCAGGGTGGCTGAGGGTGCTGTGTGGATGCCAAGCACCGCGTTCCCGGTACAGCTGTGCTCAGCCCAGGAGGGTTTTACCATCCCAGCACCCACTCTAAGGCACTGTCTACACTAAACATGACCTCGGTCAGCACTAGGATTTTTACTGCTTAGACTTGCAGTGCTGTGGCAAAGGGGGTAGGAGAAGGGCACGGTGATCCCAGTTTGGCAGAACACTGGAGTTCCTCTGGTCCCTCCACACATGATCCCCCATAAGCCATTCAGATCCCCTTCAGGAAATCACGGGTGTGCTGTTTTACCACCCAGATGCTGAAATGAGCTCTCACAGGTTTAGATGCTGTGAAGTGCTGACCAAGGAAACTTCCAGTCTAAGCTGGAAGGACAGAGATACCCTTTTATCCCTTGCAACTATTGCACAGGCTGAGATTTTTAAAAGAAAAGGCTGTGGTCACATCATCAGGTGCAAGGGCAGAACAATTTTTCTCCAAGTTTTCAGCAGCACAGGCTTTCACCATTGCCTATTCCCCCACATTCCAGCAACATGACTGTGCTGGGGTGCACCTTGTGTGCATGGACCATGAGCAGCTCTCCTCCTTCTGCATCTCTGTGGAGAACAATGTGAGCCAGTCCAGTCCTCCAGACACAGATATCCACATCTGAGCAGTGGCAGTCCCCGCAGTGCCGTGCACATGGCCCAGCTGGCGGTCTCTCAGCTCTGAGCCAGAAGCAGCACCTCAGGGTGACATGCAGCCCTTTTCAAGCTATCAGTTAAAAGTGTAGCTGTGTCCTGGGATGGAAAGAAGAGGAGGAAAGGAAAAGAAAGCTCAGTTGCCTAATGGTGAGATGTGGTTGCACTGTGAGAAAGGAGCTCACGGACCGTGTTCCCGCACAGCATTCTGACAGGCTTTGGGGCCAGTTACGAGCTCAGCAGTTCATGAACTCCCTCTTGGCCAGGGCCCAGAGCTGACACCAGCTGGGCACTTTGCAGCCTTTATAAAGTAAATTACACTCCAGGAGGCCATCACTCTTTGCACAAATGAGGAAAACCTGAGGTGAAGCCATACCACAAAATAATGTGCCAGCCCAGAGATAGTCACTGAGGTAACCTCAGCTCTTGGCTTTGGAGGGTAGAAAGAGCTGCTGCTGCTCATGCAATGCACACCCTGGGGAGCCACTGAAAGTGCTGGGGCTGCTCATGTTAATGTTGTTTCTCTTCCCATTTGTAATCTGTGCTTAGTTTTCAGGCCTTGGTTTGAGGACAACTCTGATTCCCACTGCAAAGCAACTGGAGATGGAAGCTGCTAGCCATGTAATGGGGATGGTTATGAGTTTTGGTTTTTACTTTAATATCAAAAGAACAGCATGAAATCCAGGTCTTACCCTCAGCTGTTCCCAGCAAGAGGAATAACTCCTATTTCCAAGGAGCTGTTAGGTGACAATTTCACCTGGACGTGTGAGATCAGCTTTCACCAGCTCCTGTCTTGAAAGGAAGAGTGCTCTTATGGAGAGAGCAGAGGTCAATACTTAGGAGATCCGGTCTCAGCCCCATGACAAGAAGGTATGTGACCTTCAACATGAGACTCAGCATCCCAGGACTCAGCTCCTCCCTCTTGCCTGAGAAGCAAAACATGCCTTTACCATTTCACTCCAGCACCCCGTGAAAATGCTCTTGCACCCCATTACTCTGTAAGACGGAGGTGAAAACTGTGCTCTTGATTGCTCTTTTATGAACCAGGATATTCATTTACTCCTGAACAGCCAACGCCAAAGCAACAGTGAGTTGAGTGCACTGACTGTGGTGAGGGACTGAACTTGAGCAGAGCCCTCTCTGTGCTCTGTGGGCTGCCTGACCTGCAGCTGAAACCGCTGCGTTTTCCACAGTCCCACCAGCACTTTTGGAAAAAGGAAAGGAAAGCAGCATAAGGTACCACAGTTGGATTTGCCAGGTGTGAGACAATGCAAAGGCAAAGCAACTCTGAGGACACAGGAGGGTTTGTTGCCATCTCTGTGGGTAGCAGTAATAACACCTTGCATTTAGCAAGCACTGTAATAGCTGTCGAGGTTAAGCAGCTGCTGTAACTCACCCTCGGTGCTGCAGCGCTGCCACACAGCTCCAGACAGGTCACTTTGGTTCCTTTTAGGGCTCTTTCATGTAGACATACTGAACAGTCTTTCTTTCAGTACAAAAGAAAGAAGATGTGTCTCTGATAGTTAACCCTCAGGACAACCCCATGGGGCAGGGAGAAGGGGGAATGGGCTGAGAAACTGCAGCAGGGCTTTGCTGTGTCCAGCAGGACTTTGCTGTGTCCAGCAGGGCTGCAGAGCTGAGCTGGACTCTTGCCCCCCCAGACTTCAGTTGTGTTCCCTCGGACCACACTACCAAAACATCCTTCCTCTGCTACCTGAGCAGAGGGGAGGTGCCATTACACAGCTCATTACACATCAGAATTGCCCCAGGCTCAGCCTCAGCACTACAGAGGACAGTCCTATAAATGGCTTTAGCCCAGAACAGACTTCCAGGCAAAGCTGGTGTATTTTCATACACAGCTTCTCCAGAAAACGGGTCAGCATCCAGACAGCAAAGTTGCCAATGGGAACCAGTGGTTTAGTATCATCAGCACCAGTGAAGGCTACAGGGAAACTCAGAACAGCCTGGGACAAGCAGGTGACTGGGAAGACAAACTTCACTGATGACAAGCTTAGGGAATGGCTCCTACAAAGTACAGTGGACATTACTCATACCTGCATTTGGCACACACATTCCCTGTCACTGCCTGTGGCCAGGGAGAAGCTTCAACAGCTGCAAGAAAAATCTCCATACCTGGTACAGCGAGCCAAATAAGTAAACAAAGTATTAAGAAGGAGAAGGATGTGACAGAAAAGCAGGTTGAACATATTCTAGTAATGGGGTTTCTTTAATGTGAGTTAATGGCTGCCTTCAACCGGGTCATTGGTCTGCAGCAAATAACAGCTCTGCACAAAGCCAGCGGGTGTCAGATGTCTCTTTTTCTGTGTGTGAAAGGAGAAAGTCATTTATGTAGGGAGGTAGCTGGAAACAAAAGGAGCCCCGGTCCCTGCCAAGGTCTGATCCGAGACAAACCCTTGGGCAGAGGTGGTTCCCCGATGCTGCTGAGCGGCTGCAGGCACTGCCTGGCAGGGTGAGGAGGGCACGTGTGGCACAGAGAGGAGCAGACCCAAGGGGTGATGGTCTGCAGGGCCCTGTGGCTCAGAAATGATTGGCAGCACAGCCCCCAGTGCTGCCAGCAACAGGACTCTCCACTGTTTGCTCCTGATGTGTCTGGGGCTCGGGCAGTCACCAGCATTCTTAGCAAATCAACAGGTTGTGTCAAGGTGCATGCCTGGCTTGTGTCATCCGTTTCTCCTCCTAAGGAAAAACATCCTACAAGGTCTTCAATATTGATTTACCTCTCAGACCAAAGGGGAAACTGTTCACTGTATTTGCTAACATACCCTTATCGCTGAAGAACAGCAGGAACAGCCTCAGAAGAGGGCGTGGGGGAGAAATGACAAGCAGCAGAGAAGTTTCAGTAGAGAGTTTGAAAAGTGTAGGTGTGTTTCACCTGGAAGTTGGGTGAGGAAGTGGACATGAGACAGGAGCATTCCTCTGAAGAGTGGAAGGGGATGGGGAGCACCTCACATGGGTTTTGCATCCCTTAACCCAAGGGTAAAAGATCTCTCAGTGAAACTGAGACAAAGGAAACAAGGAGATAAAAAACAAAGCAATGTCTCCATGTACAACCGACCTAGAAGATGTGTTGCTGTAGAAAGTCACTGTGACTTTCTGTACCTAAAGACCATCAAAACAGGACTCAATAACTGTAAGAACAAGGGCATGCAGATGACCAGCTTGTTTCTAAGCAGATACAAGTCTCTATATTTTCAGATAGAAACAAAACAGGCTGGCAGAAATAATACATAATTATCTGCAAGGGTTTTTTATACTATCCTGAAAACATCTGGAACTGATCCACAGGTTAAAGAAGATGCTGGGTGGAAGAACTGGACATTATAGATGATGATGAATAAAGTATTCTCAAGAATAAACTTTTGAACATGCAAACTAGCCTGCAACTTGCATTAGAACAGCAGAATGTCTCTAAACAGAGAGAAGTTAAGGTACAGGGATAGCATTTCAGAGGTATCTGAGCAGGTACAGCCAGTTCTCTTGCACTTATGTACTCTCTCCATTACTATTAGATCCTGAAGAATTCCTGACTTTCCCATGGTGTTTTGTTAGTTCCAAATACAAATAGGATGTAACTTTGAGAATGGTATTTCTTAGCATGAGTGAAAGTGGCAGAACCAGATTCAAAGCACAAAGACAAGACAAGTACACTTGAGGTGTGTTTAACTGCCCAGGACACCTCTCACAGATCAGGGCAGCTTTGATTTAGTCTCCCACACCCACACACCAGGCCTCTGGAAATGGGAAAGCTGCAAACTGCACCTGAAGAATAGCAATGGCTGTACAGGAAGAAACTAAACTCACCTTGCTTTCGTGTGCAAGGGAAGCACTAACAGGAAACCAACCAAGTCAACATTCTAGAAAACTTGCTGTTGCCATGATGGAAAGAAACACCTCTGTACTCACATCTGTATGTATGGGAATGGAGCCCCACAGATCACAGAGGTCTGTGTTGCACCAGCTGTTCCAGCCAGGAGGCCCTTTGGGTGCCCCCTCCTTGTTCAGACAGCCCGAGAGAGCAGAGATCTTGACACCAGCACATGCAGTGAGGGAGCTGTGGAAGGCCAGGACAGTGCCCCTCCTTATCCTCCTGATCCAAGCAACAGCACCCACAGCAAGCAGCACTGACGGGAAGGGAGAGCTGCCTTCAGGTGAGGCTTCAACCCCTCACTGCAACCCCCTCTTGCCCAACAACCTCAGACAGGGCCAGTCACCCCCCCAGCCCCCAAAACACACAGAGAATGAAGCCTGTGCTCTGGGCTTGGAGTGGTGTCACTCTCCATGCAGTGGGCTGGGAGCAGGTCTGTCCCTGGCCAGAGTGACTTCCCAGAGGAACCTGCTCTAAGGTAGGGCTGACCCACAGAGCAAACTGCCAGCAAAGCCTCGTCCAGCAGAGAACTAATTTAGTCTCTTGTACAGTTGATGAATGAAGAATTTCCTCTTGGGACTAAATTACAGGCCTTGGTCAGGGTTGCTCTTTCGTGATCTGTTATTTAGATGTAATTTTCCAACAGGGTTGGAACACATAGCCACGAGCTAGAATAGTATTTGCTGTGAACAGCTGCCACACACCATCCTCACATCCCACACCCTCCCCTCCCTGCTGATACCCCCCTGCTCCCCTCCCTCCTCACACACAGGAGACCCACTCGGCAAAACTCGCTCTGCATTCGTTAGATCCTCACTGAGGTCCTTAATTAAACCACACAAATGGCATTTGCCCACCTTCCCTGCGCCCCTGCTGTACAAAGAGTCACGTCTTGTTTGAACACGCTCAAAAACAGCCGAGAAGGCTTTTTTCAGACACTGATGATTACAACCCTCTGTCAATCTTTTTCCCCTTTGGCTTGAAGATAGACTTGTGATCCTCCTTTGGCTTTTTGAACTGTTGGGAGCTGTGTAAACACACAGCGTGTTAGTGAAGCCCTGCTGACCTCATGGCTCTGAGTGCAGAGAGATTCCCCTCAAACCCCCACATCTCTTGGTGCTGCCTCACCTGGGCTGAGGTCACTAACAACGAGGTCTGAAAATGAAGGCAGGAACACTCTAGTTGGCCATTACCTAAAGAAGAAATGGCTGGGTGGGACTATTTGAAGGAGTTTTATAACATTAAATTGGAGTGCTGAGGGACCACGTTACTGTGCAGTGCACAGACCCCTCTGGGGGTCACTCTGCCAGACATGCAGCATAAATCCAGAGAGCATGGAAGCAATCCAAGACCAGCACTCTATTTCACCCACTTGCACACCCTCACACCTTTCCCCTATGGGGATTTGTGCTCAGGAGCAGCAACTGCACAGCCTGCAGGACTGCAAGTCCTGTAGGTGAGGACCTGGGATGCACATTGGATAAGTGATGATGACCCAATAGCCTGAAATAATTTTCACACGTAATGCTGGTGTGGAGCCTAAACAAATCCAGGAGCTGCTGACAGCAAATTATATAGTTTTAGAATAGCAGAAAGGAGCTCAGAGGAGAAAAAGCTGAGGGATGAGTTTGAACTCATTTACACGCAGGGATAGACCAAGTCCCTTATTTTACAGCCTCCCTGCCATTACCTGGCACTTTGACACTGCCCAAACATAAGCCCCATGTGATCACTGTGGCACCTGCAGGACGGGCTGCGTGGGCCACCAGTCTGGCTCAGCTCACACCCCTCAGCAGGGTGAGGAAGGGCCCTCAGCACAAGTGCAAGGAGCTCCTACCACAGGCAGATGAGGAGCAAGGACCCTCCTGGGGACCCAAAGCTTCCTGATGCCCTGCGGTTTTCCTTTGGGTGGGATCACAGCAGGCCAGCTCGGTGTGGCTGGATGGACACCGGGCAGGGCTGGCACCTCTTGCCAGACCTCATTCCCCTGCCTAAGCTCCTCATGGCCTGCTTTGCTGCACATGGAATCCGTAACACCCTCCCAAGATCACAGAGGTGCCCCAACCCATCCTCTCGGGCTGGCAGCCACAGAAGGGCACTGCCACAGGGGGGGACTGCCATGGCACTCGGTCCCTGTGCCCTCCTGCCTGCAGCTGTTCCCTGGGGGAGCCGGGAGCCGGCAGAGGGACAGGCACATACAAACAGCACCATCTACTGACCCGTGCGGGAGCGCGGCCAGAGCCAGCCAGGTTACTGGGACTGGGGTGCGAGAGACGCCATCGCATCCCACATCCCTCCCATTCTGGGACGAGAGGGAAGGAGCACAGATGTTACAGCACATTTACACCCACTGCCGAGCCCCAGCACCACGCTAAGGTACTGCGGCTCCCTGCTCGGGAGAGCCAAATCCCAGCTGCAAACCCACCCCCTCCTCTGCACATCAACTTCCCGCCAGCAGAATCGATATTTTCTTAGATTTGCCTGTGATTTAAAAATATCTCTACAGTCTTTGTGTGGGGACTCGTTGGAACATTTTCCAGCCTGAGGTGCACGAGGGTCCTGCTTTCCTAAGCCACTGGGCAAACAGCAACCAGGAGGGGAGCCCTGGCCCCAAAGGCCACCAGTCTGTGCCACCTGCAGTTGGCCTGTGTGCAGATCCTGAGTGGAACTCTGTGTGTAAGAACTCTTCTGGGCATGCAGGTGGGTTTGCTCCATCTTCCTCACTGCATTAAATAATGAATGACCTCATCTAAGTTACAGTTTGTACCCCTGTGTCAGAGCTGATGATGGTGACTTGGTCTGCTCCACACTTCTGTTTGGTCCAGCAGGATGACAGAGGGTTAGTTCTGGACCAGGTGGCACAGCTGCTTCCATATGTGCCTGTCAGCAGCCAGCCAGCCTGGGGCTGCCACTGCCAGGGCTCCCAATGCTCAGTCAGGTGACACACAAGCAGTGGACAGTCCATGCAAAATAGATTTTTCATTCCAACAACATACAGACTTATATTTGAATGGCACTAAATTAATTTGAAAGGTTTTTTTCCAGTGTATCCACACTCCCCATGACAGCTCTGCCTCCTCTGTAACACCCAAAATATTCTCTGCCTGTGAAGAACCAGGCAGGAAGGCTGCATTTCTACCTCTCAAGGTCCCATGGCTTGTGTTGTGCCCTATTTAAAACCATCAGCAGCTCCCTGGAAAGGCTGAGAGAATAGCTTGGCAGCTTGTGCTGAGCCCTGGGACACACTCAGACCTCCTGTCTGGGAACAACAGTTGCCTCTGCACAGCCTCCTCTGCGTGAAATCTGTAATTCCCAAATTTCCTTGCTCCCTGAGCATACCTGCTCACTGTGAGGAATGTTGCAGTCCCTGCAATGAAACGCTCCAGGCAGTGGGTGATGTTGGGCACAGGTCTGTAAGTGCTGGCTCCTGCTGTGCTCTTTGCACAGGTGCCAGACCAGATGGTGAACTGCTGCTCACACCGGGCAGGGGAATGAGCTGCCAATCACATCCAATCACACCCCTGACTGCTGAGTAAAACAGGAGCCTGCCCCGTTCTTCATGCGGCTTCTTTACCACCACCTCCCTCTCATTTTGCTTCTCCTCTCTTGCATGCAGCCACAGTGGGGAGGTGAGGAATAAGCATTTTTGGACAGCCCCACACAGTGCTGGTGGATCCCCATCACTTCTCTCCTTCATGCACATGGCCTGAAGTTTCCAATGGCAGCTCCTGGTGACCACAGCCAGGAGAACCCTTGTGTCCCAAGGACAACATAAAGTGCAACACAGAATCCTAGAATGGCTTGGGTTGGAAGGAAGCATAAAGATTATCTAGTTCCAAACTGCCAGGGACACCTTCCCCTATCCCACATTGCTCAGAGATTCATCCAACCTGGCCTTGAACACCTCCAGGGATGAGACAGTCACAGCTTCTCTGGGCAACCTGTGCCAGGGCCTGCCCACCCTCACAGTAAAGGATTTCTTCCTAATATCTAAGTGACCCTCTATCAGGTTAAGTCATTCCCCCTTGTCCTATCACTCCATGCCCTCGTAAAAAGTCTCTCTCCACCCTTTTTGTAGCCCTTCAGGATGTGGAAGGCTGACCCCTCATCACAATGCCAGGGCTGAGGTGCCCAGCTGATGTAATCCCAAAGCCAACTGATACATCATTAGAGATCCCTTTGTCACTAATGTGGGGAGGGAAAACCCTAAGATTGTTTTAAACCCTCCTGGCAGAAACCAGCCTGATCTTTTCCCCCAGAAGAGTGTGTTTGACAGAGGTGAGAACGTTCTCTGGATCTCTGCTCCACCTGCATCCTGCCCTCTGTGGCACCTCTTCCTGCTGTGACCTCTGGATTCCTGGGAGAGGAGGAGCAACCTGTCCCTCTCCACACAGAGGCACTGAGGGATGTCCAGAGAAGGACAGTGAGGAATCACTCAAGCCTTTGCCTGTTTGTGTTGAGGGAAGGGTTGCCCACAGCCCTTCTCAGCCACGTCCCAGCTCTCAGGGTCCTACTATAAATTTCAGAGAGTGGCTGGTGTTTCCCTCCAAGACCCATTGGATGAGCTCCTCCTGCTTTTTGTCACACTCACTTTTTCTTTCTGCTGCAAACCTGTGTCCTTGCTGCATTTCCCCAGCCACCAGCTCTGCTATCAGTGCCAGACATTTCAAGCTGTCAGGACATCACTGAACTGAAATCCCTCGAAGCCCCAGGCAGCCTGAGGTGAGGCATTTACCTCTGCTGCACTTGGGTTACCTGCTCTGCTGGCCCTGCTTTGGCTCATGGTGGTGGCCAGTGTGGGGACACCTTTCCCAGGGTCCACCCTGGAGCAGTTCCACCTTCCAGGAGCTGCCATGACTTGCCACCTCACCCCAGATTCCTCAGGATTTTCCTGAAAATGTGATCTGTGCTGTATTTTTTTGTACTTCTCAGTTTGTCCCTAGTAGGAGAAGGGGTGGGGTCAGGTCTGTTTTTAGCCTATTTTTCCTTTGGTTTTAAGGTTTATTTAAACTGACTCACATTTAATTGTCCTAAGGTAAACAGATGAATCACCCAGGGGGGGATACACCTCCAAAGGTCAGGGTTCAAAGCAAGTTTTTTACTTTCTTTCTTTTCCTTGGGCTTAAAAAAGGAAAACTGAGTTGGTTGGAAAATAAAACTATTTTAGTTGGGAGTTTCGCAGACAGTGACTCAGATTTTTTAGTTTCCTGAACTTTTTACTTTTATATAAGTAACACTCTTGATAAACAGGTATTGGGCCCACACCTGCCATGGAAAGAGCAGCAGGAGTTCAGCACAGTTGGTAACAGAAGCTCTCTTGTTCTGCCACTGGAATTAGCTGGTTGGCTACAGGGAGATTCTTGATAACTCCTAATTTGAGCCCTTCAGACCAAATGTGCTGCAGGGTCCCCTTTTTTTCTCCCCTTTTAGAAAGATCATAATCAGTCAATGAGAAAACACTATTTTAAAAAAAAGCAGCAGAAGAAAAGAGCCACAAGTCGAGTTCTGCTTCTGGAAAATGTGGTCCCTTGAAACCCCTCGTCTACTTGCTACTTGAATTTCTCTCCTGTTAAAGCCCATTCCCAGGAAAGGGCTGCTATTTCCCACCTCCCCAGCCTGGGTGGGATGTGTCTCCAGCTCTGTTGGGATGTTGGCTGTGGAGCTGCCCCTGGTGTGGTGTGAGGCTGTCACAAAACAGGCTGTACATTCGTATTTCCCACCATTTCCACTCTGAGCTGGTTTCCAGGCTCGGAGCTATCTCAGGCCATGCTCACAGCACCTCTATCCCTGCAACAAACACCTTCCCCACCTGAGTTTGGCTGTTGATCCCTTCCCTCCTGCCAGTAAGAGAGAGAAAAAGACCCCAGCAAAGGGCTGCAGAAACAGGGCTGGAGGAACCATGTCACAGGAAGAGTGATGGAGAGAAGAGATGTTTGCTGCAATGGACACAGCTGGATTTCAGCTCCTTTTGCCTTATCACATCTTTTCCCTCCCCAAGCCAGGCAGCACCAGGACCACCATATAACCTGATCGAAGATTTTTAAGCAGAAAGGACAAACTGGGGATTTCTGAGCCCCCATCTGGCCCTGAGATGAGTGACAAGACTCTCTGGCTGTGCTCTCCAGATCCTGAGTCCATCACTCCCTGCCTGGGAGACATCTGCTTCCCTCTTGTTCTCCATCAGGAGAGAGGTCTCAAAAGTTCCTCTCATTTTGGGAACTGAGGTGCATCATTGTGCCAGCATGGACAGGCACTGGATACATAGCAGTTTCCCCACAACTTCCTGATTTGCAAGTGCAGAAAGACACTCATCAGAAGTTTGCTTAACCAACAATGCATTTCACTGTTTTCTTTTGCTTTTTGAATTACCATCTTTTCTTCAGCTTGGTAGGAATATTTAGATGTGAACTGATAGCTGAGATACTTTGAGAAAAACAAGCACATATGACAACAGCAATTTAAAAGGCAACTCCTGCTACATTTTGGTGACATTCTGGGAATGACAGATTAAAAAAATTAATTCCTGCTTTTTATTCCCATTGGGTTGCAGTGTAAGTTAATGGATAATATTCCAGCACTTTGTGTTTGCACATGGGTAACCAAAAGTTTCCCCAACTTAAAAGTGACTTAAAAGTGATACAGTGAACTTGAAGGCCACCTAAATCAAGCAATATTTGTCTGCCAGGTCTCTTAGCATCCACGAATAGTCCCTGTCGGAGGCAGGAGACTGGACCTTGGGTGTTGTCCAGCATGACCATTCCTGTGCTCCTCTGTCCCTGAATGCCTGGAGCACCTTCAACACTCTCATGCCAGAAAAGGTGACTTTAAAAATTCAGTTTATAAGCACAGAGATTAGGAATCCAGTTTAGGGCAGTTAGGTTTGAAAACATGGCCCCCAAATCCATATTTCATCCCCATGCCCTCTCAGGTTGCTCAAAGCAACCCCCAAAGCCACCACGTCCCGCACCTGAAATGAAACTCTTGGTTCTGGATCCACCAACCACCTCCCCCAAATCTGTTCCTGTTTGCTGTCTCCAACCACCTCAGCCAAACCTGGGGAGGTCCCCCTGCTCTTCCCTTCCTCACACGGAAAGCCTCTGTCTTTGCAGAGACCCCTTCTCCCTGTGCCGGTGCCATTCCCGGCCTCCAGAGGAAGCCAAAGCCCATGGCCAAGCTCTGCCAACCTTTTGGGAATCAAAGGGAACACTCAGCAACACGGGGGCTCTTTGTATTTACACTGAAGCTGCTGGAGCTTTCCCCTCCTTTCTCTCCAGCGGTGGTTGTGTCCTTGGGACTGCTCCGTGTGTTTCTTTAGTTCTGCCTCTCTGAGCAGCTTCCCCTGGCCCTTCCAGCCCGGGCAGGAGCCCTGGCAGGCAGTGAGGAGCCCAAACAAACACAGCTGCTCCGGCTGCCGCGCTCCCATTGCTGCTGCCCAGCCCACGGCGCAGGTGGACCAGGCGGCTTTGAGGTCGAGGTGCAAATACCCATAATTAGACATGAATTACACTGAATATCCATGACGGGGCCTGGTGGGAAACAGGTGGGGCAGAAAGCTCAGAGATGCACACTGGAAAAAATTCTCCTGACTCGACTTGATCCGGAGCCCGTGGAAGCGCATGGAAAGAATCCCCTGGAGCGGCGATGGGCTCCCGACCAGGGCTCTGCACCAAAGCACGGGGAGGGCAGTAGGAAAAGCTCCATGTACAGCAGGGATTGGGGATTTCTGCAGCTCTCCCCTTGGCAGGGAGAGCTAAAGGAGAAGGGGGGAAGGAAATTAAAAAATAAAGAAGAAGAGAAAGAAGAAGGACAAATCAAAACTGTAGGGGGGAAAGCAGAGGAATGGTAATGTGCATCTTCATTTCAAAGATCCTCACAAGCTCTACTCTGACACACCTTGCAGAGACCAACAAAACAGCCAGGGCTGCCAGAAATGAATGTTACAGCTCTCCCACCCCGAGTCCTTCTCTTCTCGTTTTCCTGGAGAGTTATTTCAGATACTTTTTACAATCTGACCTCTGAGCTGCTTGGAAGATTTACTGAGTGCCTCAAATGCAGTAATTTTTGCAAAACTGATGTGTAGCATCAGCTACAGGAGAGTGTCCCAGTGATGTGCAAACAGGGAACCAGCAAGGTCACCAAACAGGAATGCAAACTGAACGAGCCTCTATGCAAAGGTGAAGGGTTCAGTTTTTTCCAGAACTATGAAATATTGAAAAGCCTCTGTCAGAGACCTCCTACTCAAAACCTTTTGATAAGCAGAGATGTTTTTAAAGCTCCAGAGGCTTCAGAGTGTTTGTCTTTGTACCACTAAAAATGTTGCTCTTGGAAACTCACCTGTGACTACAAACACGTGGTTGGAAAACACAACTGCATCGTAACACACAAAATCCACAGTAAACCTGGAATGTGGGTTTGTGTGATACTGTTCCAGGTTTGCCAATGTTATCGTGTCTACCTCCTTCTGGTGGGGTTTTTCTTGAGAAAGCAAAGCATCTGCTTTGTCCTACTCTGTCCCTAATCCCCTGCCTTTCCACGTAAGTTTATCCACACTCCTCCTATGGCAGAAGTGAGTACAGATCCTCTGCTGAGCCAAGTTTACCTTTTGCTTTTGTTACCTCCTGAAAATCCAAGTAACTCTCCTCACTGGACCCTGAACAGCAGCCATGGAGACCCACACTCACAGCTTTGCCTCAGCAATATTCCAGGCTGAGTTCACAATTTTTCTTTCCAGGATGACTCACACCTGTGAATTTGTTCCTCATTTTTCATGGCCACAGTGCCATGTTTTTCACTTGAACAGTCAGGCAAATCCTTCCTGGAAGTTTGTGTTGATATTTCAAATCCCTTTGATTTCTTCCATTCTGACACCTAACAGTTGCAATGATTCAATCAAGAAACAGAAGCAACACCCAGTGACCCAAACAGCTCAAAATACACCATGGGCACCAGAGAGTCAAAAGAAACAAAAAGGGACACGTGGAGTAAAACACTTTCCCCCCTCTCATTTAAAATGATCCAACAATTTCAAGGTGATGCCCAAAAATGGGAAATGAACTCTTAGTCAGAAGCAGGTCTGAACCAAGAAGCCTGAATAACTTGAAGTACTTTTCTAACCAGTGCTCTTGGCTGTAGTGTTTTGATTGTCCCTATGGAAAAACACCAAAGGGGAAACAAATCAAATCCATATCCCACCCTCCTGCAACTGTTCCCTCCACCTGACAGACACCTGTCTCCAGTTACAAATGAAGACCCTTTTGTGCTCTGGCAAGTGCCACTCACTGAGAACATCCAATTCCCATTAAAAAGCCAATTTCTGATGTATGTGGCTAAATGTTTTGCTTAACTCTGGTCAAAGCACATCCACTGGATTCCATTTTAATATTGACTTTTTCCTGCTAAGTAGGTCAGTGCCAGAGATCCCAAAGTCTTTCCTGGTTGGCAAAATATTCCCCCCCATCCATGGCAGACCCTGCAGCACCTGCATCTGGATGATGCCTAAGAATGTAATGTCATTTTAGAAGGTTTTAGAATCATATAGGCTCTGTTAAGTTACTCTGATATTAAGTGCACATATTAAGTGCCTTTCTCACGAGTCTGGGTGATACTCTCAGGCTCAACCAAGGCCACGATGGTTTTGGGAAGCCACCTGCAAGATAACAGGAGACAAACAACAGAAGGCCCAACTGCCCCCCCATGAAGAAGGGGGCAGACTGACAGGCCTTTTGGGTGGGCATTCAAGAGAAATAAGAGTACTGATTGGATATTAATAAGGGGTATAAAACCTGTGAACTTCCTGATCTGGGGGTCAGACCCCTCTGGGTTCGAACCTCAGAAGCTTCCAATAATAAACCCCTGTACATCTTTCTCCATTAACTTGTCTCCAGAGTGTCTCTGTTCACAGAGGGACGAGATCTGAAGGCAACATGGACCTGCAGTGACCCAGCAGCTGAACACACCCAAGGGATGCAGAGCCACGGATGCCAACACAAGGATTTGCTGGAAGGCCCCACCACGGCATGAGCACCAACCAAAGAGCTGAACATTTCCATGACCAGCCTTCTCAGGGCCTTTAGTCACACCTTGAGCCAGGGAACACAGACACATGGCATAATGAAAGCAAAAAGATCTTTTTGAACCTTAAAAGATTTGAGTTTGACTGAACTGGAATCTTTGACAAAGGTTCACATGGGTTGGTTTCCCCCAAGCCAGTTTATCCACCTTTCCTTTTCAGACAGGCTTGGGTTTTAATCCCCAATACCTGTGAAGTTATTTATGCTGGTTTGTTGGTTGGTTTGTTTGTTTCCAATTAACTCTGAATTAATTTTTGGGTCTGGGCAGGATATTTATTTTTCAAAATGCTGGGTGTAACCATTTGTATAAACAAATCTGCCTCACTCATTTTTCTCCTTTTGATGTTGATTTCCATTACTTTCAGCCCCGTGGGGGATGAGAGACTTTCCTACACATCCTGGTAACTCTATTTGAGAATAGATAGCAGTGACCTCAATTCCCACTTAACAACTGATTAATTGATCAGCCTGAAAAGCTTAGACACAATTAGATTAAAATAATTTCATTGAAACCATTTAAAAACACCTGCAGAACCACTTTCATCAACCTGTGCCCATATTTTTTGTTTCACCAGAAAACTCAAATCTTCAGTGTTTCAGCCCAAATGGCCCATTCAATCAAGCCTTCAAAATAAGAGTACTTGGGGTTTTGGGGTATTCACCTATTTTTACTTTGTAGTTTTTAATGTAACACTTGCATTTTCTACAAGAGAATAACAACAGCAATGACAATAACAACAAATACAGAGTTGCTGAGGTCCTTCATATGCAAGGCCAAACCAACTTTTCAACCTGTTTCATGGTTTTTTAAGGTCCAGGTCTCTGTTCTGCCCTGTTTCCCTGCTGGAGGGGTTGCAGGTACAGCCCTGTGCCACAGGCACGGAGGGATGGGCTGGAATGTTGAGTTTGGTTTTCCATCATGGCTTGGCCACAAGACTAAACCCCCTCCCCTCTCTTCTGGCAGACAAAAGGGCCAACAAACCAGCAATTCATGTCCACTCTAGAGCCCCTCTGGAGTGCCAAAGCAGATGCCTGCTGGGAAAGAGAATGAGCTGCACAGATTTCCAGGTCCTCAAATCCCTGAGCTTTAAAAGGCCAACAGTTCCGGCTTGCGGCATTTCTGGGATCCAACAGTTGTGGTGGAGGAGGGAGGAGTGCACTGTCTGTTTATTTGCTCTCTGGCTACTGCAGTGGCCCTGCCATTTTCCCAAGGGTTGAAAGGATGATGCTGTCATAAAGCTGACTGAAGGCACACAAATTTCACATGCACTGGGCAATGAAAGATTTGCTCCCAAACACTGGGTGCATCTCCAAACCCTCCACACCTCCCCAGTGTGGTCAGGAAACCTCAGAAGAGTTGACTCCACTTTAAATGGTCTGAATCCAGTTGGGCCACAAACGCCATGAGAAGAAAGTTTCTCATGCCACAGTGAAGAATTTTTCCCATGTAGACAAGGCCTTAATTAATCTTTAAAGTGTTCCAGTTTTAATTTTAGGTCACAGTTGGGGCTGGTTCTTACCATGGCTCCTGTCCAGCAAAGCTCTTAAGCACATGGCTAATTCTGAGCATTTAAAGTAGCCTCGTTAACTGCTATGGGATTGCTCACATGCTCCAAACTATGCTGATGTTTAAACTTCTGCTGGATTGGGGCAGAACTTGACTGTCCTCCTGCAGTCACAACAACAACGCAATGGAAGGGAAAACGCTCCCGGAGAGACCTTCAAAGTTTAGTCTGAAGGCACTGGGGAAGGGCCAGACACTGGCAGGCTTTGCATCAGCTTCTGCACCACAGCATAAATTACCTCTGATTTACTTAATGACTGTTTGGAATCAGGATGTCTCAGCCCTGCTAATACAATGCCCCATGGGCAATAATACTATTTATTTTTTTTAAGGAGAGTCCCAGGCAAAGTACATTTTCAGCAGAATAAACCACTTCACACAAGTGCAGGTGAAGGATGTGCCGAGTAAGGCCCCGGCGAAGGGGATCAGTGTGTGCTCACTGGATGTTCTTGCTTGGAAAGACTGTGGCTCATTTCTTGGTATGAAAACAACATTTCTTAATGAGGACATATCGGCCAAAACATTGATTAACTGTGGCTTTTAACAGCTTACTCAAAGAGGTATGAATTTAATTAGCCCTCGTCAAAGTAAGAAGAATTAGCATTAAGCTGGTTTATAACTCAATTCTCTTGGCTGGAGGACAAAATGAAAGGAATAATTTTTTAAAGGGAATGATTAGAAAGGCGATTAAGTGATGCTGTCATGTTTGCTTGGGTTCCAAATACAAATTTTGTTTTAAAAACAAGAAAAATGGAAAAGGCTCTTGGAGAAATGCTGACGGTCCCCATCAGTCACGTTGGTGTTTCTGTAAGCCCTGATGCTCTGACCTAGGTTACATCAAAGGGCATTGTGAAGCAACACAACCAGTTAATGTGAAGTTCAGGTGGGATCCTCTCTGTTACAGGCCTGCCAAGTGATGTCCAGGACATGCCAGCCATCTGATCCCAACCCCCCCTTTGTCCCACCTAGACAAACCTTTTCACATTTCTGCAGCCTGCCTAACAAAATGGGTTGTACCAACATTCCTCACCTGTGAAACACCTGCACCTGTAAAGCATCAGATCAAAAAGGAAATCTAAATAAGGCCTATTTTTAAATTAGTGTGGCTCCTCATGGAATGTGACTGACTCTCACTTTGGAGAACAACTTCCTGCCAGTTGCCCTCACTTCCAGCTAAGGGCCCAATACACAACTTGCTGCCCCGTTTCCTTCTCCCAGCCTCTCTGAATGCCCCTCTGGAGGCACCTGCTGTCAAACTGGGAAGCCTCCTGCTGCTCCCCCACACCCTCCTGCTGTTCCCCCACACCCTCCCGGGGCTGCTCAGCACCCACAGAGCTTTCCCTGATGATTCACAGCATGTCCAAGCTGTGCACACAACAAAATCCAAGTGCACACATCTCAGGACTGGGAAAACTGACCTGTGATGGTTTGGCTGGTGGGAACAGACTTTGCTCTTTCTCATGTCAATCTTTAGCCTTGGATCAACTTGGGAAAAAAATATTTTAAAATGGTTTCTGAAGAGAGGATCTAAACAAAAAGAGAGTACTCAGACACAGCAGGCTTCAAAGAACGTGTGGGAACAAGTGGGAAGGAGAAAGCAAGAGGAGCAGAGATGCTCCAAAACACTGCACTTAAAATAGGAAAGGATCTGGAGTCTAAGACTGCTCAGAGAAGCGGAAAAACCTGAAGTATTTCTGGGAAAACGGCCACTGGAACCAAAGTGTTTCCACTTTCAGGGGCCCCCAGGACTGGGGGAACGTGCTCACACAGGGCTGAGCAAAACCTGGAGCTTCTCAGGACTACTGTGGTTGGTTGGTTGGTGTCAGAGATAGGCTGAAAGCTGCAAAAAGTAACTGAAAGCAGTAACGTACTGAGGGGCAGGTCCTGTTCTCAAATGATTTATGGTCATTATTATACATGCCTAATTGAGAAAGCCACCCAATCCCAGATGAAGGAAAAGCCTTTGGCCCTGCAGATCTCCTTACCAGGGCTAAAAATCCACCACTGCTATTTCTTTAATCCTTCTCATCTCCGATGCAATATAAATACGGTGCCTTCCAAGAACACATGGAGGAACAATAAAGGCAACGAGTCTGATGGTTTATCAGGATCCACCAGATGGTTCTGATGTGGAATTGGCCCCTTCCAGCTTTCCAGCCTCAGGCAGAGGACAGGGAAGCTGTGACTGAAAAGCTGTGCATGGGAGAGTCCACACTCCCAAGCAGCACCAGTGAGGGAAGGATGGGATGTGGGGAAGCTCCAACACAAGAAACTGTACAGCTGCACCAGGGCTTCAGCTAATTATTCCTAATTAGGGCAGGCATGGAGCCACAGTGTGGCACATTTGGAATGAAGTTAATAGTCCTGCACAGGCCCACGAGGTGCCAGGTATATCCTGCTGGGTTTAGGTGCAAGTGAGACAGAGGAACCTTCTTTTAGGTGGTGCTGTGCAGTTTGTAGTTAATGGTGTAATGGCACCTTCTCCCTCCTGGGAGATCAACCAGCAGAACAGAAGGGATTAAAAACACCAACAGGCAACTGTGAACTAAAGAACCATAACTCCAGCACCATCTGGGGACTCACAGTCTGGTAAGTCATGCAGAAGTCCTTGTTGGAATCACAGCCCCCTAATTCAACATTTCCCCAGCTTTACTCTGTTATTATCATTATTGCTGCTATTTTTATATTATATATAGATCAGCAGTTTGGAGCTGTGCCCCCTGCAGCTGCTTCAAGCTATGACAAAACCTGCTGTTGCCTCTGCAATGGCAGCTGCCCTCTCCTCTTCCCATCCTTCCAGGAGCTATGGAGATGCATCCCTGCCCAACACCTCCTCCAGCCCCATCCCAGCATGCTCATGTGCTCGTTTTCTCACTCTGGTCCTGCAGCAGGAACAGAGCTCACCTCCTGGGAGCTTCCTGTTTATCTCAAACCAGGAGCAGTAAACTGCTGTCCTGGATACATTTGCACAGTTTATTCCTTTTCACATGTAAATATTCATGATGCAATTCCTAACCTCGTGGAAGCTCCTGATAAACATCCCCTTGCCCCACTGCCAGCACTGAGTGTGTGGTGCTGCTCTCCTGGCAGCTCCTCAGCCCGTGTATTTGAAGGCTAATCCATCCCCACAGGGCCACGACCACAAGGCAACACCCACAGCCAAGCAAGAATATTCTATGAGTTCTGGAGCATTGGGTGTTATTGGCAGTGATGGCAATGATTTATGGATGATTTATGACATGAAATACTGCCTTTACCAGTTGCCTTTATGTATATGTATGTGTATTTACATATATATATATTTACTCACATATATGTATTTACATATATACACACTTGTATGGCATACAAAGTGATATTAGTTGGTTGAATCCACTTGACACTTAAGTATTGCAATAAGGAGTCAACAATAATGTACCAAAACATGTAGCTAGTTAAGCAATTCCCATCATTACTTTTCATAGAAAAGAAACTTGTAATGTCTCCTTCATGTTTTCTCCCCCAAAATAACCATTTTCTCATTGTTGTGGGTTTCACTTGGCTTTTTGATTGCTGAAAAGGGGTCTATTTCAGCTGATTTTCAAAATTTTAGTCTGGGTCCCAGTAGCAGGAAGATGTGGTTTGGGTTTTGTGACAGAATCTTCTAGACAGGAATCACCAAGGTCAAAATATTTTCTTTTAATTAATTGATTAATTAATTGATTTATTTTCTTTTAATTAATTAATAGATTAATTAATTTATTTTATGTGACTAACTAATGCGGTGGGTACCTTTCAGATAGTGCAACATAACAGCAAAATTAAATTCTAGGAGAAAATGCTTCACCCAACACACCAAAGGCTGCCTGAAGCACACAGCAGAAGCAAGAAAAGCTTTATAGCTCCTTGCATGTGTGTGGCTCTCCAGCAAAGAGGAGGAATTAATCCCTTCATTTTGGAGGAGGAATTTCCATGGCCGTTTGCCATGGGAATCTTTATCTCCTCTGAGGTTCTGCAGACACGTTGGCTGGTGCTTGAGGGTGCAAGGATGGGAGCAGGAAAGGATTGCTGCAGAGGAATGGCAGGACCATCAGTGGTGTCCTCTTAGTGTCCCTAGGGAACAAATCCTTCCATCTGGAAGGGGTTCTCCTGTGCCAAAGCCTTACTGACCACATTGGCACGATTGTTTTGCAATACTCAGTGTATTTCCTGTGTCTTTTCTGCCTGTGCATGCCCAGCAAGCCAAAAGCTCCTCAGAGGTGCTGAGTGCCCAGGGAGCCACAGCACGTTCCTGCAGCTGCCACCTGCTGCAGTCTGGGTGGGGACAAAGGCAGCAGGGGCTCAGCTGCCTCACAGGCCTCACCTCCCAACTGCACCATGAACCCTGGAGAGCTGACAGTGAGGAATTGCATTATTCAGACACTGAGGAAAAGTATCTGAGACACTAAGGACAGGCTGGAGGACTCTAGTGCTGGGAAGGGCCCAGCAAAGCCCTGCAGTGGCATAAGGAGAGACAGGAGAGGTCCTACAAGAATAAGAGATGCAGAGAATGACCCCCAACCCCTGATAGGGGGGCTTAGGGGCCATTTTAGCTGGATAAACACACAGTTCTGTACTGGAGAACAAGAAACAACCAATCCCAATAGAAGCCACCGTGCTGATCATTACTGAGCAAATGCAGAGCCACAGCCAAGAAGGTTTATTCTCATCCTGCTCACACTCTGGAGGGTAAGTTCATGTTCTAACACCTCTGACATGGGTTTAGCTGCCTTCTGTAACCAGCTGGTTATATACACACTCCATTTGTCCCAAAGCAACTATTCTCCCCAGGTGTTTCAGTTTTGGAGTTTCTGATTTTAAGGGGCCTGATTTTGACTGCATAACCTTCCAGCACTTCCTAACATCCAACCCAGTTTTCCCTTGGGGAATCTTCACTTCAAATTTCTTTTCTCTGTGCTTCTGTTCTTCATTCCCAAGAGCCAGGCAGATGCCCAGGCTGTGGTGCCCCCACTCCTGGCACTCTCCTGGGAATGGCCAGCATGCCCTTACACAGGGGATGTGGTTACAGGGCCACTTTTCTGTGTGAGAACAGAAATGGACGTGGAGGAGAAGCTGGACTGGACCAGCAGCCACACCTGCACCACTCAGTGGGGTTTTGTGACTCCAAACACTGAGCAGCAGAAATTTGATAAACTCCAGCACCAGAATTATGAACTCTAAGCCTGACACTATTTACAACCAATTCCTGCTTCCAACATCCACTGCCTTCCCTCGCTTCATTTATTTCAATCAAGGGCTTCATAAAGCACAAACAACTGAAAAATATAAGTGGTTAAATGATATGCAAGAGAAAACACTCTCAGACTGGGTGTAAGCCCTGAGGTTCCTGACCCAGGAGCATTATCCTTGAAACATTATCCTTAACAAATCTCAATAATAATATTATTATACACACTTACAAATAGATTTTCTGGGCAGCTGATTACCATCAAAGGGAAATGCTGAGCTGTCTGGGTTGGTACCTCTCTCCTATTGCTTTAATATTGCCCTCTATTAATGTAATGGCCAAGCACCTCTGCTTCTGTATAAACACACATTTGTCAGGTCACACAAACATTCCAGCAAAGGCTTTCATATTAATCCCTTCTATTGTATTCAGTAAGGATCTATAAAAATGAATTAAAAGACTCTTTTTTCCTACCCTTAGGAAGAGATTCCTTCTTCCTATCATTTGGCCATCAGGCTTATAATTAAAGACACTGGCTGCTGTGGCCTGTGTACATAATTGCAATGTATGATCAAGGATTGTAAGCACCAGGATAAATTCATTATCACGCTGTCTAAACACCGTGTTATCTGACTGACAGGGGGCTGGTTTATCTCTTTCTGGGGACGAAGGACATCTCTGACAGACACCAGGACCTCGCTTTGATGTCAGATTTGTATCCCAAAGAATCAAAGACTCGAACCCTTCCCCAAACGGTTCCAATGTGGTTTAATTCCAGCAGACCCCTCCCTGCCTCGCTGCCAGAGCCTGCTTTGAAGTGGCAGCGCTCAGCAGCGCTCCCGAGCGCCGGAGCCCCACGTGCCGAGCAGGAGGCCGTGCCCAGCGCCCCGCACACCCACCCGCGGGAGGGCAGGACCGCAGGGAGGGCAGGATCACAAGGATGGCAGGACCACAGCGCGGACAGGGGATGTGGTATGGCTGGAAGGAGGGAGGGCTGCAGCAACAGGGGCTGCAGGGGCACCCCCGGCACACAGCCCTGCGCCTCCTGCTTCCCCCATGCTCATCCTCAACGCTGCCCAGCGGGCACAGCCACCCGCCGGGCTCACCGTGCCACTCCTGCCAGCAGCACCCGAGCAGCAGCAGCTGCAGCATCTCCTGCCCCGCCGGCACCGCCCCGTCCCTGCCGGAACTGGCACACCGGTAACCCCACCCTGGGCCGCACAGGCACAGCGTTCACATCCCTTCCCCTTCCCAGCCCCGCCACGTCCCACCCCAGCGCTGCTCCAGCCATCGGTGATACCAGCCAAGCGCTGCTCCATGTCAGAGTAACCAGGGAAGGCTGGGAATGCAGCAGACTGGGAAGGGGCACCGGGGCTGGGACAGGCAAGGGCGAAACAAAAGCTAAAAGGGAGGGAGCAGCACACAAGTGTCAGCCTTACAGCACTGAGCGAAGGTGGCCCCTCCTGCACGTTCCCGGTGGCTCCAGAGCTGGCATCCCACCTTCCCTGGCATCCCACCCTCCCTGGCATCCCACCTTCCCTGGCCCCCTCCCCTGCTGAGGACACTGCTGATGCCTCCTCAGGGCCCGATCCTGCTCCAGCCCCGGCAGCCAAGCGGCTCAAGTCCTTGCCATGGCACAAAGGTTCATTTTGTCCCCCCATGCACATCCACTATGACACATTCCCTAGCTTCGAGCAGGTTATTCCCGGGGGTGTCCCACTGCCATCTCCAGCCTGCTGTGCTAAAAGCAGCCTGGCATCCCCACACAGCATCCTCAGCCTCAGGCACTGCAGCACCAACAAACCAGCTCAGAAAGGGTTTTCATCATTGCAGTAACTGCATAATTATGAGAAGATAATGAACTGGATTTGTACTATGTCCAGCTTTTTCTTGCAAAAAGAAATGATGCCAGGGTCCTGGAAATGCTTTCTAATCATTCCTAAGGTATAGGAATGAGCAAACAGTTTAGTTGTCAGGGGTTTGGGGGTTTTTATTCGGTTGATTTCATCCTCCTTAGCACATTTTTCACACCCCCTTTGGCCATTTATCAGTCACAGCAGAGAAGGATGAATCCTGTGGAGTTCTGAAATGTCCTAAGTCTGAAGCCCTTAACTTTGCAAATTAAATGTTTTTCCAGTACGAGGTTTGTTTGTATATTTAAAATTCCAGGTTTTAAAAGTAAAACGAACTTTCCTTGTCACATTCCCAGACCCCACCAGTGCCCTGGGAATGCTCCAGTCTCCACCTCACTGCACCAAACCCAAGAGAGAATCCATTTCTGGAAGCAGGAAGGAAGACATGGAAAAAGCTGAAGTTGCAGCAAACCCCGCCATGGATCTGCCTACTGTGAGTGCCCTCAACTCAGTATAATACTTTTCATGCCTCACAGATAAAACCTAAAAAACTTCGACATTTTGATGACATCAAAGTGCAGCTTCCATCACTTTTAAATTGCCCGTGTAAAACCTGCTGGCCCCGAGCACCTCTGGGAAAGCTGCAAGTGCTCCACTGTCCCTTGTTCTTTTAGTAATAAAAGTACATTTTGACCAAATTTGAGCAATGTTTATAGGACCTTGTCTTTCAAAAATCAACACATTTATATATATAAACACATACATATCCACTTACTTATAGGAAGAGGTTAATTCTGTGATAAACTTCAATTTTCTTTCTTGTTATATGATCTGCAAATGTGGCTGCTTTCTGCTGCCAGACATTCATTACCTCCTATTAATTTATAAAGGCTTGGTTCCTGTGCAATAGGAATGTTTGCAGGATCTTGCCCATTCTGACTGGCAGCCCTCTGGAGGTCCAGGATGCAATGCACTCACCAGACAAATTAATTTTGATTTCAGTGGAAGGTGAGTATTAGTGATATGATAACATTGAAGACAAGACCATTAAGTAGCTCAGGACCGAGTGAACCCACAAGAGCTTTAATGAAGGCTTTGTGGGAAACCACATCACTCAATGAGCAGCTGAACAATGGAACAATGCAAGGCCAAGCTTTTCCAAACACAAGATAAACTGGAACAGTTATCACCCACAGCTCATAGGAGAATTCATATACTCTCATACATACTGTGAGTGTTTTACTCCATTTGGAGACTCTCTGGCTTCAGCTCAACTATTTGCAGAATAAAATTCTACTTGTCAAAACCTCAGAAACCATCCCCACTGCTAAAGGTGACCCAGATTTTCTCACTGACTTTTTTCTTTCCTTTATCTATGGCTTTTCCATACAAGCACTTTCCCCTCACTGAAGGTACAGCACAGATCTATTTGAATAGACTTCTTAATTACTAAAATAAGCAAGCAAAGAATGTTTAGATTTTAGGGGAAAAAAGAAAAACCACTGAAAATACCAAAGAGAAAATAATTAGTTTTTGGAGGGGAACTGCTCTATTCAGCCTTACCAAGTGTGGAAATAACCACTTAAATCATTTTAGTCGTGGGCTATAAAGTGATATAACCAATCAACTGGACCCATTGCTAAGCACATACAAACAATACCTAAATAAATCAAGACCATCAGCTTCCTCCTGGGCTCTCCTAGTCCATTCAATCAGCAGCAAAGACTACAGAAATCTTTACTTATTTTGACTAAGGTTAAGTTTGTCTGTATTTTAACCAAGACTTTAACCTCCTGTGTGAGCTGAGGCATCCCCGAAGAGGCGCCTCCTCTGCCTTCAGCCCCTCTCTGGCTCCAGCAGCGCCGAAAAGGGGCACAGAAACAAACCCCTCAGTGACCGAGCGGAGGGATTGAAGGGCTGCTGTGCCAGAGGTGTCCTGACTGCTCATTGAAATCCCGCGAAGAGGAGAAGGGTTCGTGAGTGACATCTAGAGGCAGTTCCTTAAGATGACTGGGGCAAGCACCTACCGAGGTCCCTGCCATTCCAGCACAGGCAGTGCTGGACACACCGTGAGTTCAACTCAGGGCAGCAACGCAGATTTCAACACGTAGGTCAGAGGGAAGTTACTTTCTGTAGGACCTCCCCCCAGTGCTTCAAAAGAAAAGTGACGAAGCTCAAATGAAAACTTTCCGTTTGAGTCCAGTATGAAACCACTTTTCCCTGCAGAGCACTTTGGTTCAAGTATCTCCTTCCTCATTCCGTTCTGTGGGTCAGAGATCCATGGCCAGATCTCATTCCCAAACTATCAAGTGTTTCTTCTCTTTCCCACATGATATATAAGGAAAACCTCACAAATAAAGGGTAGGAAGGAGGGTTGAAACACCTGGGCTACAACTCACAAAGGATGGTGAGAGAGCAAACAAGAGATCATGGTATAATAGAAACAGGACTTAGATCTAGTCCCAAATTCCAAAATCTTTTTGTTTTATTTTAGTGAAAAATGGGGTCAAAAATAGAATGACACCTTAATTTTGAATTTCCAGGAACTTCTCTTGTAGGGGGCCTCCAGGAGAGCTGGAGAGGGACTTTTTATAAGGGCACACAGTGGCAGGACAAGGGAGAGGGGCTATGAAGTGACAGAGGGCAGGTTTAGATTCAGTAACAGGAAGCCACTCTTTACTCAGAGGGTGGGCAGGCCCTGGCACAGCTTGCCCAGGGAACCTGTGACTGCCCCATCCCTGGAAGAGTTCAAGGCCAGGTTGGATGGGACTTTGAGCAACCAACCTGGTGTGTCCCTGCACATGGCAGGGGGTTGGAACTTGATGGTCTTCAAGGTCCTTTCCAACCCAAACCATTCTGATTGTCCTCCCTGTGGCTTTGGGCCCCACGTGGCGCAGGCTGAGTTCCAAGGCAGTTTCCTAGCCTGGCTGCCCATGGGGACCCTGACCTGTCTCCTGAGCTCCTCCAGGTGATACTGCTGGACTACCCCTCGGGAACAGAGCCCAGGCTGTTCAGAAAGGGAGCAGCAGGCTCTCCTGGCAAGACATTGCTCCCACCTGTCTGGAGAGCCTTCCCCTTGGCTGCCTCATGTATATATAGCATTAAATGTCTTATAGCTCTTGGCCGTGCTGAGGTTTTGGAAATAGCAGGAAAGCTGACATCTCCTGATTTCTTCCCATAACTTGAGAAGAAATACTGATGTAGCAGAACTTCACTGAGGGCAGAAGTTTTCTCTCAGCTCTAGCAGTGCAAGGCCACCTACGAGCACACACCCAGCCAAGGATAACCAGGGAATGCAATACGAAGAACTAATGGGACCAGCTGCTCCCCTGGAGCTGTGGCTATGTGGGACATTCCTACCAACAGGGAGATCAGAGGGGAATGTTCAAACTCAAAGAAACTCCTTCCAAGTGAGGGATGCTGATGGCACACGATCCCCTTGCACGAGGCCATGGATGCTCCGTGCAGGAGCCGAGCAGACAATGGAGTCTTTGCCCCAAGTCCTGTGGATACACTGCTGAGCATTCCAGAGCGGGCTGGGGTGTGCCTGAGAGCTGGAATGCTCTGAAGAGCAGGTAGCTCCTCAGCACTTAATCTTTCTTTTTCATCCTCGGCGTGTTTGGACACGTGCCCTGGTTCGTGTGCCATCAGGGAGCTCGGTGGGGCTCACCCCCATCACAAACCTGCAGAATGGCGGGGCTGTTGGGGCTCTCCTTGTTTGCTCAGTTGGGAAGAGCTCGAGGTACCTGCAGAAAGCCTTTAATCTGTCATTTCAAATCTTACTGTGGTTTAATTTGCAAGGAATAATGTTATTTTCATAGTGTGCCAAGAGCTCTGCTGGCAGTGCTGAGGCAATTATTTATGTGGGTTATCAGTTCACAGAGCTGATTAAGTAACCTGAAATGTGATGATAATGGCTTCCAGTAATGGCTCCATATCAAAAGGATAATAAATACTATTTGCTGCTCTTTCTTATAAGAAATGGGATATATTTCAGCCCTGTTGAAACAAAAGTAAAACTCTTATTGTTCTTTGGAAGAGTCTCCCAATAGCTCTAATTTCACGTCGTGTCTACTTCAATATGCTCATTTGGTTGCATAAAGTTATGAATGATAAAGTGAATATTATAGATACATCTGGATAACTGATGTTAAATCCCAGCCCACTTCTGGAGCACTGGAGTGACCTCTCCATGGTAGTGACTCAGTTTTTATTCCACTGCAAGGTCCACAGAGCCAGCTGTATCCCTTTTACTGAGCATTATCCACATAACATCACACCCTAACTTGTAGACATATTTTAGAAAATATTCAAAAATTACTTCCTGCTGTGTTTTACCATAGGAAAGTAGATCCAGATTTTCTTATGATGGGGAACTGGAGTTGATAAAAGAACCAGCCTTGCCACTAATAACGTTTCTTATGATGATTTGTTGTTTTGTCCATCACGACCTACTCTGACCAACCTTAAACCCACCAAGTGCCCAGTTATGAAGTCCCTGTTCTGACTGAGCAAAACTCATCAGCAGAAGTTTTAATTACTCCTTTAATTACAGCATTAATAACACAGCCCCTGTGCAGAATTGCCACTGATGTGCAGATCTGAGTCACTTGTCAATGGCTCAGTTATTGCAGTATTAGAACATGTGGGTATTCAGAAAAAAAATACAAATCTACAAATTCTGAGCTAAAGGTATAAAGAAATACATTTATCTTAAACTTTTCAAAGACACTTCTGATGTGAAACCATTCTCAAAATCATCTTGCCAATGAAAAAGCAAAGTACAGGATCTTCTTTTGGACAGGGAATCTGCAGAGGGAAAGCTGATCCAAGAGCCTGCAGGAGCTTTTCTGCTCCAAGGAGAGCACTGAGCTGTGTCAGCTGCTTCAAGTGAGAGCCTGGAGGCTTTGGGAGCAGCTCAGCTCATGTATAACATACCTACACACTACCCACAGATCAAAACACAGTTCAGTAAAAAAAAGAGGGCACTCTGTAAGTGCTGTACAAGGTATTTCACCTTCAGTTATGTTAAAGAACAAGATGTGAATGAAGTCACCGTATTGCAAAGCAGGTTATTTATTTATAATAAAACTATCATTTGCAGAGAGACCAAAATACTGCCAGTACTTGCAGGCAAGAGCATTTTTACTTTTAGCCTAAAGACCTAGTCTATAAATTTTCATGAAGCAGAATGCTGTTCCCATTATTTGTAAAGATACCTTCCCCCCCTGTTAATAGTTTTCCATACCTCTGCCCCTTCCTTGGATCAGCAGTTTGGATTCCAGTCCTTGCTTTTTAGTGCTGAACTTCAGTGAGTGCCTGCTGAAGTGGGGCTGACAATGTTCCAGGGAGAGCACAGGGCTGGGATGTACAACTGGCACAAAGAACACAGAGATGAAGACAGGAATCTCTGAAAGCACTGGACAAACTATTGACTGGTATCAGAGAGCCAAGATTGGTGATGAAGATCTGGTTGACAACGTTTTAACTACAAGCCACGCTATTGGACAGGTTTAGTGTAAGGGGATTATAACAACTTCATCATTTTCTCTCAAATACTTTTTTCCTGACAAGTATTGGAACTTATTTTCATTGAAAGCTGCAATTTTTATTGAGCTTTCGAGAAATGTTGAAGGTTTAATGTCAAGGTTCTTGGTGCATATTTTGGTATCCAATTTAATGGGAACCTGATTCAGAATTTGAGCCTAAATGCAGTGCTAAACATGGGCTCAAGAGCATAAAAGTTAGATAGTTAATTACTCCTGTTAATAATTACTGCCATATATGGATTTGTCCTTTCAATATGTGTGAACTGAAACTATACTAAGAAATGGTTTCAGATGGACAAATGTGTAAGTGCCATCAAATGCAAGAAAAAAATCCCCAAAGAAGGCAGAGAGACACTGCACACTCTGAAGCTTTAAATGAATGAAGGAGTGCAAAGACAAGTTTGGAGGAGTAACTTTGGGCATCCAACTAGAAAACTCAGGCCTGCATTCACCTCCAGCCTCCCCCTTCATTGCCTGAAGCTGCATTGGTTGGTTTATCACATCAAGGGTCCTTGTCAGTGTCACTGGGACACATTTTTGCAGTGGGTCACAACCAGTCAATGCAGCATAACTACAATACAGGCTTAAAACACCCCAAAATTTGAATGTTAGGCTGTGAAGCTACAAAAGAGGTCTCATTTCACTTGGAAACTCTGCATGATCCACCAGGATAGCCCAGGCTGTGTAAGCACATGGAGGAAAGGAGTGGATGCTGTCTCTGTGACCTGGCTGTGTGCAAGAACAAGTCAGACAAACCCTTGTGGATACTCCCAGCGCTTGTGGGGACAAAACTGAATTTATTCAGGTGACCTGATCTATGGATTTTGGGAACCTTGGGAAGGTGACTGCCAGAGGAGGCTCCATTTAGGGAGCAGGTGACCAGGAGGGGAACAGATGTGGGGATCCTTCCAGCTGCACAAAGCTACATCAGTGCAGCCCCACTGCCACCCTGCACTGAGCCTGCCCAAACAGTGGCTGACGTGGCATCCTGAGCTTTATCCTCCAGTTACCACTGGTTACCTTTCACTTAACAAAAACATCGACTCTGGGCTCGGTGAGGAGTGTCCACCCCAGCTTCTCGCAGCTCCTCTCTCACTGCTGTGTCTCCACTCTGCTCCCAGTCTCGCTGCTGTAACTCAGTGAATCATCTGTAGCCCCGGGGAAGGGCACCTGACTGCATTGCTTAACTGCTGTTAACAAGTTGCTGCACAAATCACCTGGCACTGCAGGGTAGGGCTGCCAACAACTTTCTACTAGAGCTACAGGCAGTGGGTTTGCAATGCCAGCACTCTTAGGAAAATCCCATTTCATTTATTATGGGTTATTTCAAGTGTAATGCAGTGCTGTCCAAAATGCCACCCTCAGCACTGCCCTACCACCACCAACTCTCTGCTTCTGAGTTCTCCTCACAGTTTAATCTGGGGAACCCACAGAAAGCACAGACAGCTCTGAGGAGGTTTCTTTCCTCGGTCCCCTTACAGCAAACCAGCTTTCTGTCTGTGTTTTTTTTAAGCTCATTTTCCAGTAATTTAAAATTATTTGGTTTATTTGAATTTTCTTCTCTTTAATACTGAGTTATTTAATGGCAAATAACTATGCTAGAGCAGCAGTGTTTCAGAGTAAACCTTTACCTATCCAGGTATCAGAGACAAGCCAGAAGATGGCAAATCAAGGCACCTTTATGAACAGGATTCTCACAGGGATGGGTCCCCCTCAGCTGTTGGTGTCCTTGCTGGGTCTGTTAGTTGATGTGATTTCAGTGTGTAACTGAGCTCCCCTGGCAGCTTCTGCCCCACTGCCTGTAACAGCTCAGAGCCCTTTCTCCCTCCCATGGCACTCCTTGCTTTCCAGCTCTCATCCCACATGTTCTCCCAGCACTGGAACCCTCAGAGAAGGGACAGAGCAGTCAGGTGGCCAAGTCAGATGGGACACAGTGTGTGCCTTCCTTGGCCAGGGCTCTGGGGGGTGACCAGATATGGGAACAGAGTCCAGCTCTCCCACAGCCTGTTCTGCCTCACTCCCAGAAAACTTGTTTGACCTTAAATTAACTTTCCAAACCCTACCTGTCTCAGCTCTAGAAGATACAGAAATTACAGTGTCATAAAGAAAGAAAAATCACCTCTGCAAAGTTACCCAGCCAAGGATGAATGCCAGTGTGGCACATATGGAGTGAGGAACACCAAAGTGCAAACCACCCCTCCAGTTCCAAAGGGGAAATGAAGGGCTTTGCCAGCTCACATGTAATTTATTGTTAGGAAAATAAGGGATACACTCAGATATCCTCTTTCC
>JAWWLZ010000118.1:1586966-1617144 GCA_035041345.1 Poliocrania exsul | reverse complement strand
AAGGCAGCAAAGTCAGGCTTAGTACTTGGAAAGTAGAGGCAACATCAGACTGAACAGTCACCCAGGCAAATGAAATCTCTCTGCACACACTCACAGACACACACACCAGCAGAAATGAGAAGCTTCAAGGTATGGAGCATCTCAGAGAGGATCTGTGTCCCTGCTGCCATTCAGCCTCAGTGTGAGCAGGATTTTTTCCCGTTCTCCCAAGAATTTGTATACTTTCCCAACCTGTCTTAAATTAAAAGGAAGAAGTAGCACATATAACAACTGAAGGAAACTCTGAGCAAAACTATCTGCAACCACTTAAGATTCAAATACGCCAGAAGTTCCTAAGTCATCTGATACTAATTTCTGAAGAATTTAAATAGGACTTGTGCTATGCTATGTGCCAGAAACTATAAATACAATGCTTTCTCTTATCAATCTCTTCTCTCACTTTAGGCAGCTTGATAGCATTAGCTCAGTATCTGCCCTGTTCCTCCTTCCTTCCCTGAACAGAGCGCACGGAACCGGGAGACTTCTCCGCTGATTTATGTCCAAAGGCGGAGGTGAAACTGCTGGATTAGGAGATCACACTGCACAGGAACTACAAGTCAGCCCACACAGGCTTTACAGGGAGAAATTATAGAAGAAGGCAAAGACAGGAGAAAACTTAGAGCAGGATAAATTGGCAAATGGCAAAGTTCAGCGGGAGGGAAGGCTGAGAGCTGGACTGTGTGCACAGCGCTCGCCCCGTGGGTGAGGATCCCCACTGTGTGCTCCGTGGAAAGAGCAGCTTTCACACTGCCAGGAGGAGCCTGGAGGCAGGAATTCCAGAGAATGGAGCAAGGAGAGAGCACCCAGAGTTATAAAAACAGTCAGATGGGCAAAATAGGTGGCCCCTGGAGAGGCAGATTTGTCTTCAGTGAAAGTCGCGTAGTTCTGAGTTGTGATTCAGAAACGTGCTACAGGTTTGTCTTGGAAGCCAAAACCCAGAAGGCCATTGGTTTAGTAAATTTAAATATTCCTCTTCCTACCAGCCTGGAACCCACAGAGCACTTTGCCTCCCAGGAGGCTGCACAGAGTTAACTGATGTCAGGTGCCACACGGATCGGTGGGTGTGGAAAGCTGAGCCAGTGAACCCCAGTGAGGGATGAGCTGATCCCCCTCTCCTGCTCCCCTAAGACACAGGATGCCCCTAAATGCAGTCTCATGTTAACAGGATTAGAAATTAATTACTTTTCAGTTGCACCAACACCCCCCCAAAAAGGATATTTTCATTTTAGGAATGTCAGTATTCCATCCCTATTCTAAGAACAGAATTTCACCTAAATATATGTCACAGAATTCCAGTTCCATGGAATGGTGAACTACTTAAATGCTGGTTTTGACAGGGATACTAAAGAGAAAGACTTAATTTTTCTTTTCTTAGATAGAATTTGTAAAATTCAACATAAACAAGTGGTTGTATTATCCAGGTTAAAACTTGGTTGTAATAATGCCAAGGTCATGGGTTCAATCCCCTGTGTGGGCCACTGACTTAAGAGCTGGACTCGATGACCCTTGTGGGTCCTTCCAACTCAGAATAGTCTGGGATTCTGTGACATTATGGAAAAATGAGAAGCAAATACTTTTCCCTACAGGAAACCACAGCTGTGCCATCTTTGGGCTAGGACAGGTTTGGGGGTTCCAGTTGTTGAAGCAAACTATTTTTTTTTCACTTAAAACAAATTAATGTTCATAACCTCGACTGTTCTTTCGTTTCCTTTCAGATTACTTAACCCTCCTGAAAATCTCTTATAGTTTGGGTAATTTTTCATACAAAAATAATTTCAAAGAAACACACTACATATAATCCTTTGATAACACTGAAGCAAAGCATTGTGTTTTTACCTGCAGGACAGACTGACATCTGACAAAAACTGACTCTGGCAGAACTGTAAATTAAAAGAACCCACAATTACTGCCCCAGTGATTTTGGCACTGTTTCAGTAACTGCTGTGGCAGGAGGAACAGCTGACATAAGAGTCTAGTTCCAGCCCAAACTCTACAGATCAGAGATTTTTTAAATTCATTTTGGTTAAATATCTAAATCAAACAGGCCAAGGTTTACAAGATCCACTAATCTACTTCTTTTTGGAAAACACCCCTCTGTCATTTATCTATTTAAGACCAATGTCACTCTCTTTAGACTCCAGTGTACTGAGATAGTGATATTCATGAGAACACCTCAGTGATGCTCTTATTTAATGGCACTTGTCTGTTAATTTACTGCAAATTCTCAGTCAATTCCTTTCTTGTTTAAAGGCAAAACTTGTAAGTTAACCTTTATTTGCAATTTCATTTGATGTTTCTTTATCACAAAACACTCCCACCAAACTCTTATTTGCTATGGCAAGTTTAATCCAAAACTTACGTGATCTGAAAAACTCAGATGAGGAAATTCAGACACACTTCACTATGTCTGGCAAAAAAAAAAAGACAACTGGTTCTTACAAATGTAACTAATCCAGAAGTGCCTGGATCACCACAGTGCAGGAAGGCAGAGTGGCAAGAAGGGCTAAGCACTCTGGAATATTTTCCAAGTCCAATATGGTTGCTGTCAATTCTGCATCCCCATCTGGTGTCCTGTAATGGTTTTAATGAAAGCTCTTACACATGGTTCTTAAAATAACCCGTGTGTCTACTGGGGTGAATTAGGAGATGTAAACGCAGTGTAATATGCCAAAGAATATAACAGCCTCCATATAAGATCTGACTGTGTCAACCAGCAACAGGTTCCAGCTGGGGCAGCCTCATGGAACAAAGACAGCCCTTGGCTCACAACTGGGGATGTGCTTCTGAAGTCGCAGAGCAGCTCCCAGAGAGCAGCAGAGCTCGAGCCTGGGGCAGATGTGCAGTGCAGCACAGTGGGTGTGCTCCACGTGGGCAGCTCTGGTCAGAGCCCACAGATACCTGTGTGGGATGGGTGACAAGGGCATGTCACACACAGGCCCAGAGAGTGCCAGAGCAGGACTCTGAACTGCCTTTTCCACCCCACTGCTGCTGCTGCTGCTGGCCACAGCCTGGGCTAGCTCAGGTTCTGCTTAGACAGCCAGGGAGAGACCCAGCAGCTCAGCCCCCAGCTCTGCAGCTGGGGAGGGACTGCATTCCCAGCACAGCACTAATGGCCAGAGCTGTGAGGGGCAGGCAAAGCCAGCAGTGCTCCTCCTTCTCTTATCTTTCCAACCTCTCCCCACTCAATTAGATAAACAAGGGGGAATGAATTAAACCTACAGATTAATTCTTATTGCACTGGGGCTCACAATGAGCACTCATCATGTAGTAGCACAGGTTGTCAGGAAAGGACCTTCCCAATGACCTGTCACCTCTAGTCCCAGCGATTGTTCCCCTCCTAATCAGACCTCCCAGATACATGCTGACATGGACCTTCTCTTCCATGGGAAAAGCCCAAGGTTATCCCAAATTTCAGAGCCTCCAGCTCCCTGTAAAGATGAGGTTGAATCCACACATCACATGAGCTTGCAGTAACCACACTATGCAGCAAACTTGTATGAGAAGTGGCCAAGATAACACACCACCCTTTTGGGTTGGTTGCTTTGTTTGTTTTTGGGAGAAAAACCATCACTTTCATTTTGTTTCCTTATTTATCACAGAAAATCCCTGATCCACAACTAGAGCTCGTGGGTGTTAACATAACACAAATTCTGTAACATGCCCCAAAAGTGAATTAACTCACAGACTTACCAGGGCTGTCTCGCAATGATTTTCTCTTGGAGGTTGATTGAGATGAACTCGTGGAGATGATAACTCCTATCTTTCGATTACAGCCTTGATGGTCTGATAAAATGATAAAACTGCAACCATTAAATTTCTCATCCCTGAATTCCCCCTGAGCATTCTCCTGAGATCACCTGAAAGAGATAAACAGAGATGTGAAGAGCATGCAATGGATCTGTGCCAGAACTGATACTGATAATATTACTTGGCTTTACCTTTATGCTAATATCAATTAAGCAAGTTTTATTAATACTTGCTGTCATTTCTTGGAGCTGCCTTACAAAGCAATCTGTAATAGGAGCTTTCCCTTTGCACTTATGGAGAAAACCAATGACTTTCCACACCCCTGTGCTTTGTACAGTCTGAACTGTGTGTTTTCAAGCAGCTCTCCTGAATCTCCCTGGGAGAGCTACAGAAGGGCTTTGGAGCCAAGGTGCACACCAGAAACATTCAAGAGCCATTGCTGAGTTTTCTCTTTCCTTTTGCCTGCCCACAGAAAGTGTGCCAAACTATCCCAATGGATCATCATTCCTGCAAGTGCTTGTCTGCCTAAACTGGACTAGCATCCTTACCACACTATCCTTGGCATACAGTGCCTTCCTGTCTGCTGCTGCTATCAAACTCTGCTACCAAACAGCTTCTGCCCCCTTTTTTCTTCAGACATCCCAATTTCCCTTCCTTTAAATTTTCCGAAGAACCATTTGATCCAATGTGGTCTGTGAGGAATTATAGAGCAGTAGAGATAGTTCACAGAATTACAGAATGGTTTGGGTTGGAGGGGACCTTAAAGACCATCCCCCCTCCAACCCCCTGCCATGGGCAGGGATACCTCTTTCTAGGTCAGGTTGCTCAAAGCCCTGTCCAATCTGGCCCTGAGAGCCAGGTTGAGAGCCCATAACAAGCTGGTCTTATTGAAAGTTTTCTTTTGGTTATCACTTACTGGGTACTTAAATCAGGTATTGATATGACTGATGATTACATTCACAGCAACAGAAGAATAAAACAACCAAAGTGTTTAATATTTCTGCAGCTGCCATGATCTCAGTGTGAGCACCTCTGAATTCTTGGCCCACTGTGGTGCCGACATCCTCATCTAACATGAAACACTGAGACAGAAAGAAGATGACTTTCTCAGGAGACACCATAAATTCTGGGGCAGTGGAAGGATCTCAAAATGTGTATCACAGCCTAAGTGGCTGAATGTGGAGAAATGAAAACTAGTCAAAGATTTTTGCTTTGCTGGATATTCACACTCCGTCTTATCCCCAAAGCACAGCAAGCACACACAAACCTGGTACAGTTCAGGTGTGGGTACTCCAAGCTTTTACTGCTCTGTCCCTAAGAGGTGCTTGCTACCAGAAATTTCATCTCAGCTAAAATATTTTCACACCCTATTAGTCAGGCATGGCTGCAACTCATTGCTAGCATTGTGTCTTCTGGGCACAATAATGCAGCAAGCACCAAGACCAGCTACACTCCCGAACGTTCCAGCTGCACCTGAATCCAGCCTTTCTGAGCTCATCTGAACTGTGTCCTCGTGACTCTGCGCTGACTTCAAAGAGCTCCTCGAAGACCACACAGCTCTTCCTGCCCCCAGGCCAGCAGGACCAGCACAACCCCTGCTAACAGTGTCGTAGAGGCAGGACCACCCACAAGGCTCCCGCGGTGCCCTTTGGGCTCGAAGCTGTTGGGGGTCTGAGGGAGCCGGAGCGCGGTGGCTCCGAGAATCCCCCGCCGTGCCCACGTGGCTGGGTGCAGAGCTGCAGAGGAGCTCTGGGATCAGATACCCACGCTGGCTTTGCCCCAGCTTGCAGCACGCCCTCCTCAAAGCTCAGCAGAGCCAAGAGACAGTTCACACCCCGCTGCTGACAGGTTGCCAGGTAAGGCAGTCCTGTAGCCATTGGGCAAGTCTTGGGTCCTGGTGCTGCTTCACAGCCAGCTGGGGGGGCTCAACTCTGGGCAACCCCTGTGGCAAGAAAGAGAATCACCCCTGGGATGAGTGAAATAATAGGACACACAGGCCATCATGGTGTCCATCTTTGGAGGATGCTGAAGAGGCACCCACAGGAGAGTGAGGAAAGGAAAACTTCTGGTGTAAAAGCCTTAGTGTTCTCAGGGCACAAAGCAGGGGAGTTGTGAACAGCTGAACTATGAAGCTTCACGAACAAAAACTTGTGGGTTCATGTTAAAAGCTGATGGAAAGGGAGAGCATCCAAAGAGGGGGTTTGTGACTGCTGTATGCACGACAAAGCTTTGCACATTGGCCTTCCTAGGTCCTGCCTCTGGTTCTCCAGGTGAACAAACACCACCTGCTGCTGCAGCAGAGGCTCCAGGTTCGGTGCCTGAAGGCAGCAGACTGAAGTGCTGTGGAGATTGGGCTGAGTAAAGGGATAGGGCAATTCCTCATGCTTCTCTTCAGAAATTCCCAACAGATGACTTGCAGCTGTCTTAAAATGAGGTCACTAATCACATTTTTGTGATTGGTAATAGCTAAAAGTAGTTATTGTCTGAAAGTTCACCACAGCCACCATGTCTGGACTGTGGTCATCGAAATTCAGTTGCAGACCTGGACTGGTTGGTTCTGGCTCACAGCACAAGGTATTGATTTTTTGGCAAGGGAGCTTATAGTTTGAACCAAGCTTCATTTTCTCACTGCCCTGAGTTCAAAGGAAACTTTTCTTGGTTTGACACTGGAGTTTTACCCAGGGTAAAAGGAGGCACTTTGAGAGGGGAGAGAGAGAGAAAGAGGGATAACATTTTTCAGAGGCAAGGTTGGAAGTGTGGGGCAGCTCTGCTGGGGAGGTCAGGAATGACTGTGGCCTGCCCTGGCTTGGGAACCAGAGATGCATCCTCGGACCCAAAGATGCCTTGTAGAAAATGCAGTTCTGCATTAGTTGTATGCTTGGTCTCCTGTACCTCCCAAGACATGACACAATCTTTTCTTGGTCTCTACTTCTTTCCCCTTCACTTTTCCCAGAGCACAGAAGACACCAATATTTTTACTTTTTGTCCTAATTTGATATACACTTGTTACACAAAACACTGAATTGGATGATGTTAAAAGCTGCCCTTGCCCACAGCAGGGGGGTTGGAACTGATGATCACTAAGATCCCTTACAACCCAAGCCATTTGATGATTCTGATTCACCTGCTCAAATATTTCCTGGTAAGGAACCCAAAATAAATCACAACTGTTGCTAAAGCACATTTCTGAGAAAATGCAGTTTTAAAAGTTGCAGTATTTATAGACAATGCTGCCATACACATTCATCTCTAGAACAGAGCCAGCTATCCCCAGAAGGACAAGGAGTCATCCTCATTAATTCCTGCTACAAGGAACAAGCCTTCAAGTCAGTTAAGACTGTAGTGCACTGAAAATAAAATAGGAAGCCCCCTGAATCTTGTGTGGTGCACAAGCCTGAGCTGCAGTTTGCACTTGAGTCCTTTGCCACTGAATTCCCCCTTTGCACAGAAGCCAAGCAGGGCAGCCCCTGAGCCAGGTCCCTGCCAAGACTCTGATTAAAGCCTCACTCCCTGCACCTGCCTATTTATTTCCCCACTCTGCACCTGCACACTGGTTTCAAGAGCCTCATTATTGCTCACTTGTCTCTGACCTCCTGACAAAATTCCCAGACAAAGTGCCACATTTCCCTTCTAATGGCCATCACAACAGTTCCAGCTCTGAGCAGACTCTAATAATGTCTCAATCTTTTTCTTTCTGCTCACCAAATATATAAGAATGAACAGTGACAGAGCAGGCTGAAAGTGGAGTGAATGCAATTTCTAGAAAGGGAAATATGCTTCAAAAAAAAATCAAATCTGGTAAAATATACAAAAGGAGAAAACAAAAAGTAAAAAGAAAAAACCCAAGAAGTACATAGGAAGACAGTGAGTGACCTTTTCAAGTTCTCAGATCTTCTATCTAGAAATTGCTGAATTCTGCAGGTGGAGAGGCCTCCTCTGCAGCTTTCAGCTTTGTGTCTCAGTCCCGAATTTCTGTGCTGTATGAAAGCTGGAGGGACCCAGCACCGACTGGTCTCACTGCTGGTGGTGCTGCCTCTGGCTCAGGCCAGTGTGGGCACAAACTGCTGGACCTCCAGGCTTGCTTTGAGCTCCAGCCCTCCCTGGAAGTTGTCCCTGGCTGCCTTCTCTATTTCCCCACATAATGTGCTTTTTCCCAGGGAAACAGTGTATTTTATTTCCAACAGTATCAGTTATGCCTGTAAAAACACACTTCTTACCATACCACTCATGCCCATTCATGTGCCAGGGTGTGAAGTCACAACTCTCCCTCCAAGACCCCATCCTGCCACTTCCCAAGGGCCCTTTTCCCCACGTTGCTGCAGTGTGGGGGTGCAGGATGACAAGCAAACAGGTGTTATAAAAAGACATCAATATGAAATTTTAGTGGAGAAATCAAATACTGATGGTTTTGTTTTGTCAAGACAGGTTTTTCTTTAATCCTCCAGCCAGAGGACACTCCAAGAGGATGTTGTAGACAATGTGCACTTCCAAAGGCACAGCAAGGAGCAAATCCTACCAAATTCTTGGTGGTTATCCAGCCCAAGGGTATCAAACCATCTCCAGCAGAGAGCCAGCTGTGCCATACAAAGAGAGGATTTATTTAGCCCTGTTGGTCCACCCAGATGTGAAGGGTTCTGATCCAGCCAGCAAAAGCTCTGGTCTCATTAGTTCAAGCTCCTGTGTTATAAACCAGGACCAAAACGGGAGAGGAAAACGCACATCTTGGATCTGTACCATCAAAGGGAGAACAAAGTTTACCCAGTGAGTCACAAGTCACAAACCAAAGTGTATATTAATCTTCACCCTGACACATTTCTTCCATCCATCAGATCTAGCATTGTGCTGGTCTAACAGTGAGGATACATCATGTCATTCATGACACATGATGACTCCCAGATGTTCAGAGAGCTCTGCTACCCAGTGGAACAAATGGGTGTTTACAGTAAAATAAGTACCAAATCCAGCAAAACTGAAGATGAAGTTACAAGTTAATTAGAGCAAGAGGGCCTAACCCCATGATATACAGCACTCATATTTCTTCAGTAAATCCAGAAGTACAATTGAGAGAAATCCAACAATTGAATAGTAAAAAAATCAAAACCAAAGAAACCCACCCAGAAAGTCACCCTGAGAGAAGCCAGAATAAACAGCAGCACTGCCGAGCTCTGATGGAGCTCTTGTGGTGGAGCTCCTGGTGATGAATAAAGGCTGCTCTGAATCAGGTGCTTGTAAATACAGTCATATGTAACACCAGATCAGTGAGGAAGAGAGTTGTGAGAGGAAAAAGAGTCTGTGAACCTGAGAGCTCCTATTCAGACAAGAACATCCCAAGTGTCTTTGAAGGTTGTTTGATCTTAAATTTCTCAAGTGGCAAATGATCTCAGAGGTCTCTTCTAACCCAACTGAGTCTATATTGAGGAGCGCTGGGAGCAGCTGGACAAGGTGGACACCCACCTGAGGCTGTGTGTGGGGCTGTGAACTTGGACCTCTCTAACTTACAGAAACTGAAGCAAAACACAGCCTTCCATGGGGCTGCCTTGGGGCTGCTGTTGCAGAGATGTTCAGGCAAGGACAACTCCTCAAATCAGAAAGATACAGTCCAATCTAACGGGATGAGAATGGTGAAAGCTAAAACCAGACACTGCTAAACCCCAGTGAGATCAAAAATAACTCCCTGCTAAAGGCTGTCCTAAAAAGTTCAATGTTCCCAAAAGTCATTACAACTGCCCAGATCTTCTGCCAAATCATCCTTCCTCTTCCAGACATTTCAGTGAGTCCTGAACAGAGCCAGGCAAAAAGCAGCCCCACCCACCCCCTCTCCTGCACTGCATGTCAAACCCAGGAGGCACGAGCATGACAGTGCCACTGACACTGGGCATCCCTGTGACCCCAGACCAGCTCACTGCAGACAGAGTTCACACAGCAGCAGAGCCAGACACCAGCCCTGTCCCTGGGTACTTCCCTTGTGCTGTGCTACAGCAACAAATTCGTTTTCCATAAAGCACTAACGAGGCCAACTTTTAATCTGCCTCGCAGCACTGCAAACAACCTGCAAAAAACAGGTGGCAGTCTCCTTTTGTGCAAGCCAACAGACAGACAAAAATAGCCTTGAACTGCCATCGAAAATATGGTAAAACAATCCTTTTCCATCTGCTAAAGCAGAGCTTGGGCTAAGTGAAGTTGCAGGTCTGAGGGCTCAGCGCTGCCCAGCAATCAGCAGGATCAGCAATCAGTGAGTGCTGCCTGTGCCTCCTGCGGGCACCGGGCACAGCCCAGGCAGGGTGTGCCCCTTGTGCACCCCTCCAGCCCCTGCTGCTCCCTGCCTGCCCTGCACTTCCCAGATGGATACACAGCACTAACCTGCTGGGGACTCTCCCAGCAGTGGGGACAGGCCTTGCCCCTCTGCCACCCCCTGGCCAGCCCAGGGCTCAGTGCCATCCCCACCACTCTGGTTGGCCACGGGTGATAATTCAGGATGGAAAACCCAGGGCATCTGCAGAAAGGGTTTTTAAAAAGACAAGGATGCCCTTCCAGAAAGATTAGAGCAGAAGGCTGTAATTAACCCGTCCCTGCTGCTGTTTTGACACTGAGCACCCACACTGAGGTTCAGCTTCCCAGAGGGCTCCCAAAGGAAGGTTCCTCAGCTCTGTGTCACTGTCCCAGACTTCAGCCTGTTGCTCAAGAGGGTTCCTGCTGTGGGCAGGCTGCTAAAAATACCCCAGTACCCAGGCATGGAAACACAGGCTTCCCCTCAATCCAAACACAACCAGTCTAATCAAGTCAGAATGTGACCTGTCCCAACCAGAAGGGAGATAGAAGAGTTTTTGTTTAAACAAGGAGGAAAAAAAAAAAAAAGGAAGCCAAATCCTTGTCTCATTTATGTTAATGTAAATCTAGAATAAGTGAATAAATATAACCAGAGTTAAAGCTTTTATAAACAGGTATAAATCAGATTGGTTTAAACACATGCAAGGTTTTAAGACTCTTTGGCATCTTTCAAACTTCAGTTTCTGGTTAGATGCTCAGTCAGGTTGAGTCCAGCCTGTTATTTGTGGGACTGCTCACCCAACTGAGTGGTCACCCCCAGGACATGTTTGACCTGCATTTGCACGACACTGGGCAGATGGGCACGCTGAGAGGCCTGGCAGAGATCTAAGGGTGCACCACAGCACTGTCCCCCCAAAAAAACCCTCAAATGGAGCTGTTAAAAACCAAAAATTCAAAATCAAGATGTCCACCCCTAGAAATCAGGATTTGCATTTCAGATTGAGATCAAACATCCAGTGGGGTTTTCCCCCCACCATAGAATCAAAAGTTCAGAACTTTGTTTTTTTTCGGTTTGAACTGTTGAAACATTTTGACTGAAAATAAACATTTTGACATTTCCAAGTCAGAATGTATACATGTGGTTTGTCAACAAAATTAGGTTCGAAATCGCAGAGGAAGAGGGTTTCATGTGAGGTTTATCTTCTGCTTCCTGCTTTTTGAAGAAACAGCACAATCATGGCCAGGTCAAAAAGTTAAGAGGTGCTCAAAAATGCTAACAGTGAATTGCCCACTCTCCTTTAATCTCAGATCAGTTTTGATCTCAGCCTGGATTAGCCCTGATTTTATTCAAGATAATTCAGCTACTTTTCCATCAGCAGACACAGACCTGGGCCACTCATGACTTTCGTGCACCATCCAGAATTAGACTGATAGAAAATATTATTCCCTTTGTGTATGTTTTCTTGGACCAGAAGTTCTGTCTTGCACCTTTTAAGGGTGAACACTGGACCCCATTTCAGATTTCTCTTGTGTATTTAGCCCAGTTGGACACAGCTGAGAGATTCCAACACCAAATCCATTGAGAGCTGGGGGAATTCCTGTATGTAAAAAGACTCAGCACTCCCAGAGCACCTGAAGGACAATCCTGCTGCCAAAGGGACCAGGACAGCAAAGGAATAAACTGCTACTTGATCAATTATTTTTAATTATTTGTTTTTTTAACTGGAATGCATAGAATAAGAGTATAAAAATTCAGGCAAGAGAATATTTTAAATCTGTGCCCCAAACTTAAAGCAGAATTGCCAGTAGAATTAAATTCCTCGTGCTTTTACTTCAAATTTCTGTATTTATTCACATTCTTGATTCTGGCAAGAAGCTGAAAGGCCCAGAAAAATCCTCTTTGCTCAGTATTTCTGGTTGCCTTGAAGCGAGGTGTTTGGACAGACTGGAACCAGTATCATTGCCCTCTACCCTCATGTCTTACTCGTGGGAGTTACAGAAATTGCTGTTGTTGGTCTGGAAAACACACATTTATTTTGTGACTTTGGAAGACTTGACTCAGAGAATACTCTTTTCTATACAGAGATGTTTGTATGTACATGTGTGTGTATATTTATAACCCCAGTGAGGAACCAGGACTGTTTTTCTCTTCCATCTACCACTAATTACCACGTGTTCTATGGTAATATATTACATTTATATAATTCATTAGCCCTTTGCTAATGGTGTCTTATCTAAAAGACATTCAAGCAACCAAAAGAAAAAAATAAGAAAAAAGTTGATACCAGGTCTAGATTATTAAAGAAAATACTGAAAAAAATACTGAAGGTGGGACATTAGTGCATGAAGTATAATAGTCAATTCTCAGTTTATTTGATTTTCATTTGATTTAAAAATTGTGTCTACAGCTGAAAAACTACAGGCACAAGCTTTTCCAAAAGCCCAGAATTTCACTACCTGTGTTCAGTGTTGCTGATAATTACAGTGATTGAGCAGGAGTTGCTAAAATTGTATTTAGGACGTAATCCAGCTTCCTGGAAGGATTATTTTCCTGACATTAATTTCCATTCATTCCTGGCTGTATCACACTGTATTTAGCTATTGATGTCCCTCATTACCTTCTCAAGGTATGTTGATATTAAAAAAATAATATGTAAAATACAGTAAATGTACCATGTGTAAGTAGGAATATTCCCACTACAAAAGAGCAGCTGGCTTAATAAAGCTTAATAATAACTATTGATATTTAAAACTTAAATTACCATTCTATCAAGGGTTAAATTCCAGATAAATTTCCACATGCTTCTGTATTTTTATCCACAAGGGAACATCCACTTCAGAGAGAAGTATCTGAAGTGACACAGGTTGGGTTCTATTTCTAAAAATACAGACAACATTCCTTGTAGGAACTGTTGGGGCACCTTCTGTATCCAAAGGAAAAGCTTCTGAATCTCAGGGAGCAGCTCCTGAGTGTCAGATCTTAATGTCCTCCAGAGTGACCAAGCAACAAGGAAAACATGCAAAATCAGGATGCAAGTTTGAAAAGTTAAGCAGCTGTTTTTCTTGTTAAGCATAAATTTCATGCCATTGGGTTCTCAATTCATTTTCTATCAAGAGAACAATTGAGATCCAAACATTTGATGTAACATTCAAGTATTTTGCAACACAAGCAGTCCAGACTTCTCTAATTTTTGCCTTTTACAAAACCCTCATAATATTTTACTTCTTTCAGATGCTGAAGTTTTTCTTGATGGAAAGAGATGGTGTGGGAGGACAAATGGCTGAGATGCAGCATTTAATCCATTTGAAGAAACCATCTCTCTTACACCAAGGATTCTTTGCTAAAATAATAAAGAATGGACTCCATCAATACAACAATTGGCTTCCCCTTGCACCAGCATCAGCACTTTCAGACAGTGCCAAACTTCAGCTCCTTTGCAGCCAAAAACAGCAGATCAACATCTCAGGGAATTTAGATAGTTGCATAAAACCAAATAAAAAATATTAATCACTTTAGGGATGAGTACCCATCTCGTATCTTTGAAGCTTCTGGTACAGAAATAGCTGCAGGAAGTGGAAATGAAAGCAAGAGATGAACACAATGTACACAACATCTTTGCATTTGGCCCAGTGAATCCACAACAGTCTAACTCAAAAAGTTTGGATGGATAACTGCAAGGTCTTCAAGTAAATCACAGCTCTGCACTAATCCCAACAGCCTCTGAATTTCCACTTGCTTCAAGTCTCTCTTATGGGTTTGGCCCTGGGAATGGGATCTACCACACAGGAGTTTATATTCTTGGGGAAACAGAGTGAATGAGTCCTGTTAGAGCCACCTGAGAGGTTTGGGTGCAGTCACAGCAGTATCCAACACGTGGATGTGGGGCAGCCTAAGAGATCCAGAGAAGGAGCGAGCACTGCTATGGAAACGTGCACAGCCTTCCAGCTGTCCAAGGAACACTAATCCCAGCAAGCTGGAGCTCCACCATCAGGAGGGAACATCAGTGTTCTCTGCAAGGCAGCAGCAGCCACCAAGCAGGAGATGGCCCTGCCTTCCCTTCCAGAGCCTGGGCTGGCACAGGAGCGGGGCTGTGGCTGTGCCTCCTGCAGCACCACACACTCCAGAGCCAGGACACCAGGAGCATCTGCACTGTCCTGCACCTGCTCCAAACTCTCCTGCCACATGGGACCTGCAGCCTCAGGCTGGCCCCCCCATGGTTTGTCTCTACCTCCTCCCATCATCCACACACTGGAGAGAAAGGAAAGAAAGAGCCTTCCTGCAAGGGGAGAGGTGGGGCAGAGCCAGAAGATCCTTTTCTTTCCAGCTATTCAGCTTCCAGGAGAAGCTTGCAGTAGCAGCCACGACCATGGGGCTGAAAACTGAATCCTTGTAATATTTCTAAGCTCAGTCTAGCATCCCTATCCTCATCCTGCTGGAAGTGCCCTGACTTCATTTTCCCACAGACAGGAGAAATGAAGGTTTATGTCACACAAAGCTCGGAGCCTTTCGCTGAGCAGATGGATGGCCAACTTCCTGCTCTCTGAGGTGAGCAATAGAGGAAATTATACTGTAATTCAAAGAGGGCTGAAGTAAAATGTCTTTTGGCAATGCTTAGCCTTGGGTTAATATCACAGCAGTTATTTCTGTCAGCTCCAGAGTACTACGCTGTGGCCAATTAATGGAAAAAAGGATGAGAGTGAGTGAATTGCTCTGGGATTTTCTCTGTGGATGCTCAGGCTACATTAAGGAAAAGGCCTTGCCCTTGGTGTATGGCCTTGTAACTCCACTGCCTCTTCTTTCCACTTGGTGTTACAGCAGAGCTGGCCTGGCTGCTGCTATGAAGGGTCAGTCAATGTTTCCACTATAAACCTCCTTTATTGCAGATTTCATGTAAGTGTGTGATTTTAATTTACTCTGGACTGAATCACAGTTGTTCTTAACCTGGAAATGAATGTGTTTTAATCTGTTCTTTAAATCTGTGTGCTCATTTTGGATTTATGTGGGACATCTACAAGAAAGGGGATCTCTAACACACATTTTTATTTAAAGAGACTTCAAGGGTAGATGACCCCCTTTGGATAACTGATTCCTCCATAACACCAGCCAGTGGTTTCCTGATTTAGTCCCAAAGCAATACTGGCAGCTCATTGCATGTTATCTGAGAAACCATGGTTATCAAGCTTTACTATTCAATAGAGGGTGGGTCACTTCTGAAAAATGAAAATCTGAAAGGAAGGTATTATGACTTGGAACAATTTCAGTTTCCAAACAAAAAGTTGTATTTCAAAAGGGGCTCTGCACACAACCAGCGATGGAAACAGCGCAATCCCCAGGGCAGATTATGAAAATTATTTTTGCCATTGAGTAGGAAACAAAAAAGCTCTGGAATCAAACCCCTGTGCTCTCCAAACTCCTCTAGAAATTAAGTACTCCATGGGATATCTCTAGGGCAACTGAGCGTCCCTTTATAACATGAATAATCACCAAGGAATTATTTGTAAAGTCCCCTCATTATACACCCACACACATCTTCTTTCCCACTGCAGCAAGAGCTCCTGCTGTCTATCTTTGCCTCCCTCTGTTGGGAAGGGGCCTCCTCCACAGGCAGGAGGTGCCCAGTGCCAGCTCTGGGGGCTGTTCCCTGTTCTGCCTCAGCTGGGGCAGCCCCTCAGCTCCCCAGGACCAGAGCTGGCCTCTTGTCCCCCATTCCCTCGGGAACAGGACACCCAAGGGACCCTGTTCTCCCTCTAGCAAGTACTTGAAATCCAAGAACCCAAAACCCCAGGTCTGATGCCATACTGAGGTGTGCAAGTAAAGGACAGCAGGGATAGCTAGAAATTTGAAAACAGCTTTGTATTCCATGTACAAAAACCTCACGGTTTCCCAAAGGAAAAATCAAAGTTCCTCCCAATCAATCATGTTTTTATTCTCAGGAAATTGCTTGGTGGAAGTTCACCAATTTGTGAGGTTTCACCAGGAACAAAGCAACAGCAAAATGCTTTCTCCAGGGTTATTTGCATTCCTTGCCCATCCCTGCTTTCAGCTCCAGGTCTCTGCACACGCACACCCGGCTGCTCACACACACCCCCACACCTGGATCCCCGTTAGGATGGACCTGGCACGGCCCCAGGAGCACTGGGGTTTGAAGCCAACACCCATTTCTCATGCAGGGGACAATCCCACACCTATGGCTATGATTTCAAACGCTCAGTGCACACGAGGCACTTCAGAACTGAGCTGTACCTTCAGACTGGTGGGACTGTCTTGGTGGGAATCTAATGCAACCCTTGCTGCTTCAGAAGGGCTGGGGTTGGGTTTAGCTCAGGCCATGGCAGGCAGTTCTGCCACCAGGACTGAGCTGTTTAGCAAGCCAGGGGAGAACAGCAGGTTACAAATGCATTTTCACCCTCTTCTCAGGATTTAGAAACATGACACTTCAAAACAAAGCCAAATGAGCTGATGTCTCACAGGCTTCCAAGAGCTGGCAGTTCAGGGGATCCTAAACTTTAATATGTCATAGGAAGAAACTCTTCCCTGAGAGGGTGGTGAGGCCCTGGCACAGCTGCCCAGAGAAGCTGTCGCTGACCCATCCCTGGAAGTGTCCAAGGAAAGGTTGGATGGGGCTTGGACCAACCTGGCCTAGTGAAAGGTGTCCCTGCCCACAGCTGAGGGTTGGACCTGGATGATCCTTAAGGTCCCTTCTATGATTCCCACCATGACCACGGACACGAGCACAAAACCCCCATGTTGTGCACAAACACAGCTCGAGCCTGGCACTGCACACTGGCTGGATGGGAGCTGGCAAACCATGGCCAGGAAGGCCATGCTTAAACTAAAATATCCTGTCTCTCAGCAGGGATTTGCTTGGATTGCAGGCAGCATTAACATGGTCATACCATGCACAAGTAAGACTGGAACAAGTTCAAGTGATGAGCTGAGCACTAGTTCATGTAGCCATGTCTTCCTGTCTTAATTAATGAGCATTTTGCAGGTCTGGCCCTCAGGAGATGGAGGCTCATCAGGCAGCTGTTACAGTGCAGACAGCCATCATGAAACAACCTGGGGAGGATTCAAGAGTGTCTGAGCCATGTGACAATGAGCAGCACAGGTCTCTGTGTCCCCACCTTCCTCAGTGCTCAGCCGGGACAGCAGCGATGAGGCAGCTCATGCAGAGTGGGAAGGATGAGCACAGGAAACCTGCTGGAAGAGATTCTCTCAACCCAAAAGGCCACTCAGGGTTTCCTCATGGAGAATGAGGTCCTTGCCTGGCACGCTACACTATGTTGTCTATTCAGAGGGGAGAAGAATTCACATTTTTAGGCTTCTTAGTAAAGTGGGCTCAGTCCAAACCAGACAGACAGTTCAGTAGTGAGTTGGATCAACAACTATTTAAATGAGGTTTGACTCCCATTCCCCAGAGTGAATTCAAGCCTTTCCATCCCTTTGCACTTTGACTGCTCCTCTTACTACTGACCTCACCTAAAAAAACATGACTCTTAGAGGTAACTTTCTGGGGAGTGTTTCATCCTCTGTTTGTCAAGGATTTCTCCAGCCCATATTTCTACATGTCTGCCCTTACAGGATGGAGAGCCCTCTCCCTCTGAGCCCATGTTGCACACATGATGGCAAAATCTCAAACATCCAAACCAAACAAGCTTAAACAGAGCCAACAAGATTTCACTAGGAGCTTTATCTGTAGGTTAATTCTATTGCACAACTGAAACGATTGACAATCAGCTGCAGAAGGACAAGGGATGTGTTGAACAAGAGAGGGGAGCTTTTCAAGTCATTTAACTCACTTATCTGCTGTTTCCAGCTCAAACTCTCAGTGCCACAGCACCACAGAAACACAGGAGAAGACAGAGATGCCATTGCTGCTCCAGCTGAGCTGAGTCTTTCTGCCCAGCTGTTGAGTGACTGGTGCCACTGCCCTTTTGCTTTCCTGGCCGTTTGCTAAGGGCCTGACATGTGTTAAAGCTTCACTTACTTCATAACTTTTCAAATTGCAATAGGCTGGGCTTTTTATTCACTCAAATTGTCTGGATTTTCTTTTCTTTTCCCTTTTTTTTTCCTTCCCAGATGGAAACTATCTGGAAAGAAACCCCTCAGCAAATAGAGAAACCAGCAACTGGTGGGATGAGTTCAGGACTGCTTGGGAAGAACATACGTTATTTATCCTGCATTACTCCACTTTTTTCCAAAGGTGTTTTTATATAACATGACAGGTTATCACTTCTTGCCTTTGGCTACAGATGGGTAGGACTGCAAACAATCAAATGCAAATCAAGAACAGTCTACAGCAGACACACCATTGTATTGTCATGGCATCACTCCTACTCACTCCATTAGTCAAAGCACTCCCTTTGCTTTGGTTTGTTGGATGGAGCGGTTGGGTGGAGACGAGTGTGTGGGTGGATGGCCCTTTTCCAGCAGAGCAAACCTCTCCTCGGGGACGTCCCTTACGACAAGGAATTCCTCGTGACATCATGGGCTGCCTGACGTGGGAGTGAAGTGCTGGGGCTGGAGCTGCTCCCGCCGCGTTGGATAACGCAGCCAAACCGGGATGAGCAAATCCTACAAGGATAATCAATCCAGGGGCGTGGCTCTACTCAGACCAGGATTTTTCCTTCCTTTCTCCATAGGAAAATGCAGCTTCTAACCCCAAGGAAAGCCAGATGCACATACTGACTGTGAGCTCTCTAGGTGGTTTTGTGCACAAAATGCTGAGTCCCAAGTTTTCCCTTTCAAGATCAATTAAAAGAAATCTCCTTCACACAACCTCCTAAAATAACCTAATAGTCTCTAAGAAAGGATCAAGTAGTTTTAAAACTCTAAGTCAACCATGCTTTAGATTGAGATTTGTCTTTAGTATCCAGGAAAGGGCTGACATTTTCCTAGCTAGTGGGGGGAAAAAAAAAGGAATGGCAAATTTGGGCTGGATGAATTAAGGAACTGTTTGTCCTGTCTAATTCATGAAAAACCCAAGAAATGTTTACTCAAGTGTTTCACATCTGAAAAATGTTCCCAGCATGTAGAGAGCAGGCTGGTACCACCCTGGACAGAGGACAATGACAGTCTCCTCAGAACAGAACACATTCTGTAAATCAGAGTGGGCAGCACCTCTGGGATGAGAAGGACCTTTTTTGCTCAGTTTTTGGTTAACAGAGCACAGCCATCCCTGGTCAGAACTACAAAACACAGCAGGGCAAGGCAGAGTAGGTTGGGGACATACAGTCTGCTCTGTCTCCTGGGTAGAGCTTCAGGGCAGGAGCTTCCAACTCCAGTTTTCTGTGCTTTGCTTGGCTTAGAACTGACAAGGGTGTATCCTACATACTTCCATTGCTTTAGTTAAACCAACTGGGAAAGGACAGGTGAGTACAGTTACACATACCCTGGGCTCCAAAACCCACATTCTGACATGGTATTATGAGAGCAATGTGATGAGAACTGATGAGCTGCAGGACACAGGACCGATATTATAACAACAACCAGTTTGCCTCAAAAAGTTCAATTTTGTCTTCTAGAAAGGATGCAATTAAGGAAGAACACACAGCTTCAGTGAGATGTCATAACCTGGTACCAGCAAAATAAAATTCCATGTAAATCTGAGCTTTTCTTCCAAGGGAAATACTGTATAGCAATGATAAGTTAGTGAGGAATTAGGGGAGCATGTTCTGTGGCCACTTCTCTGTCTTGGAGCTGCTCACAAGGAGCTTGGTGAGATGGAAGAAGAAAAGATTTGGCTGCCAGTGAAAAGAATTCCTCCTCCTGCACTACGGAACAGCCTGTGAGCCCAAACACCAACTCACAGTGAGACAGTTTCCAATAATAGGCAAAACAACAACACATGATTATCTGTTACACAAGAGCTGAAACCCTGGTTTGGAACAAATCAACAGGTTCCCCAGAGTGAATCTCTGCTGTGGTCCCTGTGAGAGCTCAGGATACTCCCTCAGGCACGAGCAGGGCAGGTCTGGCCCCGCTGTCCGCCAGGACAGTGTCCCCCACACCCTGCCTGTGTCCTGCTCCTCCCTGACATCACACCACACAGGCACATCCTCCAGGCCCCAGCACACCTCTGACACTGCTTTAAATGTTCTTCACTGAGGAATACGTGTGCATTCTTACAGATCTGTGTCAGGGCTCCAGGGCCAGAGGAGACGAAGCCCCTGTGGAGCGTGGCACGAATGGGGCCAGCACGCCTGGAAGGGAACTGCAAACCTGAGCACTGCTCCCTCTGGGATCAGCCTCAAACCTGAGTACTGCTCCCTCTGGGATCAGCTGCAAACCCAAGCACTGCTCCCTCTGGGATCAGCTGCAGACGACAGGGATATCTTCCTATCTCAAAAGCACATCATACTTAGAGAGGTCCATCTCCTGCCAAGGCTTTCCCAAGTGGCTCCCAGGTGCACCTTGCTTAGCAGCAGTAGGAGAGGGAAGGTGAAAACAAACTCTGACCTGGGAGAGAAAGAACACACTAAATTCCCCTCTTAATCCCTGATAGTTAAGGGATGGCTTTAAACCCTGGAGCATGAGATTTCTAATCCATGACAGCATCTGTTCTTTATTTGGCTTATTCCTATCATTCCTATCAGTGTGTGGTGGTGTATTTTCTCCTGCAGGAGCTCAACACCAATGGAAGCAGCACAGGTGACCGGCAATTCTGGGCGATGCTTTCCCCTTCCAGTCCCATTTCTCACTGCCATTTAATCAGCTTTTTCCAGCCTGCTACATCATGCTCTGCTCTCCAAGGCAGCTCAGACTCACCTACACACTGTGTCACTGGCATCTTAAATCACCCCTCTGGCTCCAGGGTAGCTATAGGAGTATCAGCATGTACTGACTATCCCTCATTAAAATTCGGCAGCGCTGGAGCGGAGGAATTGTGCAACCCCATTGTTCCTGCTGTGTGGTTGCAGGCATTCATATAATCTTATTATGACTTTTGGGTGGTTCACATGCATATTTACACTTTAATTTTCTGTGCTGTAGGTTCAAAGAAGAGCGTGTGAAATAGTAATGTATGGCTCTGGGTACTGGGAAAAGCTTAAGTCTCCTAGAGAAAACACAAAGGGATCTGACATCATCATTGTGTGGAATTAACATTGGAGCAAGGAAAAAATTCTGTAAGCTGTTCTGGGAAAATGGGCATTTTTGTTTTGGAAAAAAGTGTTGTGCCTGAAAAGCTTCAGGTTAAATAAAGGTTCTAATATTTTAAGCACAGTGTTTATCAAAGTGGTGCCCTGGAGCCCTTTCCACAGAGCACATTCCCACTGTGTTTGCCACTGGGCAACGCCAGGATGGAATTGCAGAGCCCTCCTCAGGGATCTTACAGTCCTGTTGTTTGTCTGTTGACACACACTGCATTTCACCAGAGTCCTACACTGCCCACATCACTCCTCAAACATCAGGAACTATCCAAACCAACCAAATCTGAAGGAAATATTATATTCCTATAGGAAATGCTGCACTAAGGGACCCAGCAGAATAAGGTGAGGGAAAACACTTCCCTGTTTGTTGTGAAATCTTTCTCCAAAGGGATTTACATTGACAACCCAAGGATACCTCAAAATATTTGAAACTTTGCATAATGCTTACAAAACAATACAGATGAGCAAGCACTGGAAGATTACAAGGAAGTGTAAGTGTGCCTGCTGGTGATTCCCAGAAAAATGCTTTCATTGCACAAATACAGCTGAGGGAGAGATAAAGGAAAAGGAAAAACACAAAGGAACCCTGACCTGAGAGGGAAAGAGATCCCTCCACACCAACAGTGCTGAGTTAAGACATTGGCAACATCAGCACAAGCAGCTGGCAAAGACATCAGTGACTTCAGGGCTTCAAGGAGGAGTGTTTAGATTGGGATCCTCAGCATTAGTAGTTCCCCTTCCCCCTTCGTGGCCACGGCATCCTCAGGGCTTCAGAACATGGACTGACTTGTGCCTTCCTCCAGCTTTCCCCAGGGAGCCCCACATGGAACGTGCACACCTCAGAGTCAGCTCAGCAGGAAGATGCTCTGAGCTCTTTCCACTCCGTGCATTTTGTAACACACCTACACTATTTACATTCGCTTTTATTTACACAACTGTATTTACATTTCTATTCTATGTATATAATGCACATCAGGATTTAATGGCAGAGACAGAACAAGAGCCCAGAAATCCCAACCTGCTTCTCAACTACAAGACTTTACTCACCCCAGCCTTGGCTTCTCTACCAGGACCACCAACAGAGGCAACAGCTGAAGACAACTGCAGCAGTTTTCTTTGGAACACGAACAGGAGGAATTCAGCCGACACCAGAGGGGCTCTGGACGGTGGGTTATGCACCTGCAAGGAAGAGCCAGCAGTTTAGAAGGCTCTCTCTGGGTTCTTTTCCCTCATCCCCCACCTATAAAAGACAAGCAGCCTATCATGGGTAACAAGGGGGAAGAAAAGAGCAGCAGAGCAGCCATGAAGTTTCTCCTTTTTGTGGTTTAATGCTCAAGTGTGTGATCTCTGTTTTCTTTAGTCCCAGGCTGGCAGGTACAGCTGAAATGAGGCTGTAGCAGTGGAAGTTGAATAGACAGTCTGAGAGGGGTGGCTGGCAGAGATGACTTAAACAGAAAACCTTGTGTTTACTGGTGCAGGATCAAGCAAACCTTGTTGGCCTAAAGCTTTCCTATATATATATTAACATACTTCATTACAGAAGTCTTTAACCAGAGTAAGTGAGACATTACCAATGGGAAATCCATAAAGGTTGGAACTCCTGGAGTGGAATGTTTTGAGTTATTTTTACCTCCCCTGTCCCAGGAGTCAATCAAAGAGTAAATAGTATTTTACCTTTCCTCCAATTAATTATTTGTAAGCTTTTCCCCTTCAGACTTCCCTCTTGGTGCAGAATAACATACTTCTCCCCAGGAAAAAAAGAATCTTTAAATTCCAGAGGAAACATCTTAGCACCCTTTGCCTGGCCCCCCAAAAATAGTCCCTAACCCAGTAAAATCTTCATTAAGAATAATGGGCAAGGACATGGCTAGAAAAGCATTTTCTGAAAATCCAACAGCAGCACAAAGCAGGAAAATGTCTGGGTTTTGCATATGAATTTTACAAACACCCACTTTCTAGTCCACTGTCTGCTTTCTCCACAAGTGAATTTTTGGATTTACTTAATCACATTGATTAAACCTTTCGGGTTTCAGTGGATAATTTTAGGAATAAATATCTGGAGGATGTTTGTAGGTAGAGAAGAACAAGGATGCCCTAAGTTAAGTACAGAAACTCCAAATGAAATTACTGTTGAGAGAAATGGCACTGTGTTCATCAGTTCTTTTAAAATTGAGACTTTTCTACATCATTTAAACCCCGGCAAATCACCAGTGTTCAAACTGCACTAAGAAATGCTCTCCTGGCTTTTTATCCAGAGGAAAGCACACAGATAAGCACTGGCTTAATTAGGCAATCCTTTCATACAAGAACTTTGGAATCTAAAGCTGTGACAGGGAACCAGGCAATCCCAAAGTGTGCCAAACTGGAAGGATTTCAGCACAACTAAAAGATATTGCATAGTTTTTGCTTCAGATTTGCAGTTTCTCACTACAACGTTCTGAAATAAAACCAGATCTCCTGTTTGATATTTCATGCGGTTTTTTATCATACTGTTAAAACCCAAATATTTTGAAAGACAATTTAAAAAAATCCAATATAAATACTGATTTTTTCTGAAACATTTAGAGCTCGTTAAGGTTTTTTCCTAAGGCAAATGCCAATCATTTTCTTTCACCTTCTATAAAATGTAGATCAGAGAAGTGTTCCCAGTGGGATGTGTAATGCAGGAGACAGGACACACACAACTCCTGACTGGAAGCTGAAGTTCCTCTTGTTCAAGTAAGAAATACTTTTTTTTTTCTTAAACAAATGAGAGTAACTTCTCCTGGGTGTTGTAATTCTATCATCACTTGGAGGCTGAAATCAAGATTGGATGCCTTTCTAAAAGATGCGCTCGTGGCTCAGCCCCAGATTAACGTCTTTGATAGTTCCTGTGCTTGGTAGGAAATAACACAAAAATAGCAAGGTCAAATTCTTGGGCTTGTTTTACACCACAGGTCCAAGTGGACAACCACAGTGGTCCCTGAGGAATCCTGAATTCACTGCCATCATCAACAGCAGCAGTAATTACCACGTGCCTGTATGCTTTGATTTAAATCCTGATGGCAAGCAGTGAAGAGGAGCAGGAATTATTCACACAGCAACAAGCTGTTGGAATCCTGAGATTGCAGGAATTCTGCTGGCTCTGATCCTTCCCTGTGGTGCAACAGCAGCAGCTCCAGTGTCAGGGCCGCAGATCAGAGTTTCTCTCTGAACACATCAGGGATCTACCACCTATTTCACACACAGCAGGAAGACACTTCTTTCAGCTAAATGTGGCAGGGTGGGGACAGATACTCAGAAGCCTTTGGAAGAATGAAGATCATTATAAAAGGTCACGTGGATAAGGACAATGGAGACAAAGGTGAAGGTTCTGCAGGTGGATGTTTCTAACAAGATACAATTCTGGCCAGTTCCCCACCGTGCACTAAAGCACAGGGGAAAGGTCTGCAGCAGGAGGGGCACACACAGGGATCAGTTCTGACAATCACACAATGCTCCTGAAAGCTGGCTCCTTAACTCCACTGGAATACAGAGCTAAAAGCTGTGCTGCCCAAAGCCAGCCCACAGCACTCCCAGGTGAGGAGTCACCTCCACTGACAGGAGTCACTGAGGGAGCTGCTTGTCTAGTCCTACCATGAGTACTTGGCCCTGAGATTAGCTCAGTTGGTTAAAACTTGGTTGTAATAATGCCAAGGTCATGGGTCCAATCCCCTGTGTGGGCCATTGACTGAAGAGTTGGACTTGGTGACCCTTGTGGGTCCCTTCCAACTCAGAATAGTCTGTGATTCTCTGTGACAGTTATTACTTGGCCATGACTTATTGTTACCCTTTTCTAGAGAGGATGAAGGTCTTTAAATAGCAGGTACAGCACTGGAGAGGTGCTGAATCCTTTCTTTTTCATTGGATTTTGGGTTTCCCACAGTTTTATGGGCAAGGTGGGTCAGTCACAAGACACAACACAGCCATTGCTTCAGCCTGGCAATGTAAGTCAGCACTGCCCAGCTCTGCTGTGCCAGGCAGTGTAAATAACCAGCATCATGTTAAAACTGCACACAAAATCATGCCTTTCATCCAGATTTCTTCAAAAGCTGACTGAGGAGACAGCTGAGGGCCCTGATATCATCTTCTCTCTCATGCCAACACCTCTTGCACCAGGCAGAAGGCAACAGTGTTCCCTGTGGACATCAAATGTGCATCTTGCTTTGGGTATTTCCTGTCTTGGATTTAAACAAAGAATAAAAACCCAGCCAAGCCATTGCCCCATAAAATTTGCTGGCCACAGGAGCTGCTGTACTTAGCAGGAGATGCTCTGAGTCAGCTGCAGGTGCAGAGAAGCCTCCCCTGGTTTCTGCTGCTGGCAGAAGGAGGGATGGACACATTGTGGAGACAGTCTGTCCCACACTCCATCCTTGGCATTCTGCTCTAGATTTTTGGGGAAATCCTTCCAAATTTGAGCATTTTCACTTGTTTGTTTTTTTTTTTTCCCCAATTAATTTTCCTTTTCCTAGTAAACATCAGAGTGGGATTGAGGAAATCATGCCTGAGACTGACAGCACTTCTCCCTTAAGCAAAAATGTGGGTCAAAAAATGTCCTTGGAGTTTGGAATTTTGGAGGGTTGGGTTCTTTTAGGAGTGTCTGTTTTTTTGAATTGGACACAGGTCCAGAAAATAACACACTGAGCAGCAAGGCAAGGAGGAGAGAGGAAGGGAGCAGAAAAAGAAGCCAATAAAGCCTTTCAACCTCCTCCAGTTCTGGTTGCTGGGAATCGTGACAGACAAGGGCTTTTCAGAGCAAGTGCACATTTCCAAGACAGATCCCACAGCTCCATCCCACCTGTGTCCTCTCTGATCCCTGCCAGCCCTTGGCTTCCCTCCTCAGCCCAGGTGGCCAGCTCTTCCCTGTCTGTGCTCCTGCTTTCAAGAAAGGACTTTTATTTATCACGTTAAACTCACCCTTTAAATTCCAGTTTGGTCACATTAAAAACTCTTTGCACACTCTCAGAGATGGTTTCTCACTCACAGACAAGCCCTAAACCCAGTGGACTTGCCCTCTGACACTCCTTTTCTAACCATATAAATGGAGACATCCCTCCTACAATCACTTTTGAACCTCTTAATCTCAGGACTAAACGTGCAAAGAGTTCCAGAAGGGTAAATCCTCTTGGCTCTGGAGAAACAACTGAGGGCTACACACATTTTTGGCAACACAGAAATCACTCTACCGGCAGCTGCAGTTCTGCATCTGCCATCTGAGGGGAGGATAAAGACTTGGGTGTTGTTTAGTCTGGAGGAGAGGAAACTGAGGAATGAATGTGACAAAGAGTCTTCCAATGCGTAGGGACTTCTAAGAAGAGAGGAATGATTAATTGTTCTCCATAGTCAGTGGGAGAGGAAAGAGGAGGGATCAGCATAAGCTCCAGCAAAGACAATTTAGGTCAGATATTAGAAAAACATTTCAGCTACGGCGGTGAAACACTGGAACAACCAACCTGGGAGTGCAGAATCTCCTCCACTGAAATTATGCAGACAAAATTTAGGTAAATACCACTTTAGAGGCAACCCAGAAATGTGGAATTTCCTTTGCTGGAGTTTTCAAGAAAACCTTAAGACAAATGTCTGGTGGGCATGACTTAGCTACACTTGATCTTGTTGTATCCAGCTCAACAAGCTCCAAGGTTCCCTCCAGCTCTCCATGATTTATAGGGCAGTGGTAAATGCTCATGGGATGGGGACACCCACACCTCGCTGCATGAGGCACTGAACACACACAGGGAAGGAGCCTCAAGGACCTAAACATTAAAAAAGGGAATGGAAAACAAACACCCAAGACTTGCCCAAGTCTTGGTGCATAAAACAAATGAGAACCAGAATCCCCTCTGGAATGTTAGAACTCCCAGCCCAGTCACCCAGGCACGGGGTCACTTCCCTCAGCTGGCTCAACGGACCATCCCTCACCCACACCTGCACCAGAGCCCTGGCATCTTCTCCCCCTCATCTGCCCTTTGCTTAATGAAAGGAAGAACAGCTCCTCAATGGCTACAGTGCAATTAGTTGCCTCCTGCTCAGCACGGCTGAAGTTGTATATTTGCATTTTAATATTTTTCCTATTACAGACCTCCCTGTGCTCCCATAAAAAACACAGCCTCTAATCCCCTATTAACTGTATTTAGCAAACCTCAAGTGTTTCCTCCCTTTGCAATCTGGCTGGGCTTCAGCCCTGCAGCAAATTTCAGGTGGCTGTGGTCTAAACATTAACTCTGGTCTGGAGCGATTTGAGTTACAAACCAAACAGACTGTAAATGGAATCCTGAAGTGCAGGCAGGGCTCAGTCTGGGAATCTGGGAACCTGGCTTTGTTCTCCTGAGCCTGCAAAGCTCCTCCTGCTCTGCTCCTCGGGCACTGCACAAACGGGCCGTTACTCACCCAGAGGAAGCGCAGGTGTTACATTAAAGGACTGCAAAGGGAGCCATTTGGTACCAACAATATGGATTTATTACTCATAAATTTTTTAAAATTTCCTTGTGTTTTGTGATTAAAAACACATCATGCTTTGATTTCCTAACCACCTCCTGTGTTTTGCTTCCAAAGTTTTGACAGCCAGTTAATTATGAAGTTTTCAACTTATTTGCCAAGGTCTGCCTCACGTGCATCTCTGAGTTGCAGCTCAGAAAAGCATCCAGCCACAAATGTACCCCTTTTCTGCAGCTGCAACAGTTAGGACATGATGCACACTTGAATTACTCACATCCTCCAACTAAACAGAAGCATCATCTGTTACGCAGGAGGCACCAGAGTGCTTCCATCTTCATAAAAAAATAAACACACACCAAATCAAGCCCATCTTGGTATGAGTGAAGACTAAGAGGAAAACCTATGGGAAATGGCAAAGGCATGTGATTTTATCCACACAGCTGGCATTTTGTAACTGCTTTTGATAGGATGCAAGAGGTGATCAGCTACACCTTTAAATTACTGGACCCAAGGAAAGTTTGAAAAACAGACTGGAGTTATAGGCAACAAATGCACTGTTGTGCTTTCTTTGCCAGAAAGAAGCTGCTGCTGAGATAAAATACAGTTGTGCACATTAGATGATCAATCCCTGACTGTCCAGGACTCAGGAATGCATCCTAATAATGATGATAGTTCTACAGTGCAGGCTGCAATCAATGGGGCTTTGCATGTACTGCAAACCAAGCTCCAGCAGCTTCCTGAACTGATGGCAGCAAAGGATAAGCATGTGCTGGACAAAGTGCTGAACAACATTCTCCACTAGGCATGGACAGAGGCAGCAGGAATTTACTGGCAGGCCCACAGTGGCTTTGAAGCATTTGTTCTAGTACAGGTTTATGCTGTGCACCAGTCGTTCTGTCTGTTTACAGAAGAGGAAATATTTTCTGCAGAAAACAGAGAAGAAGACAATGGTCCTCTCTGAGGGATCCTCCTCCCTTCCCATCTCAGCTCTAACACTACACCTCATATGCTGGCTGCTTTTGGACAGCCACTCGTTCATCCAAGGGCATCCTGCAGCACCTCAGAGTTGGTAACCCTGAGGGATTTCCCACAGCTGCACCAGGAATGACTGGGAGAGAGGACTCCACAGACACTGCTCGTGGGCCAAGTCAGCAGAGAACAGTTTGAATTCTTTCAAGATACACACAGGTAAAAAGAAGTCTGTGCTCTCCAGCAGTCCACACAGTAAGCCTGTCTAATAAATAAATAAACGAACCCTATCTGAACTACTTTGTTCCATGAGCTGCCTCCCTCAAAGCACAGGTAGTGGCTGGCCTGCTCCTGTGGGCCTGGGACCATCCAAACTTTGCTCCCTTGTGCCCTCAAAACCACCACACTGCTCTGCCACGCTGGGGGAACTACTGGGCCAAAATTGTTCTTTGCTAAATTTGACTAAAGGCAGCATTTATTTCACTATTTGAGGTAAGACTAAGCCAAACTTACTCAAACTAATGTTCCAACACAGGGGAAGGACAACATATGGGACTCTGGCCACACACCACACAGCAGGGATGGGAGTATTTAGGAATATTTATTTGTGTTCCGAGCACTTCTTTCCCTCAATAGTCTTAATACCCTTGTTTGGTTTGCTGTGAGCTGGCATCACTCCTTGGGATGTTTTCCTTGTGGGAATACACAGGGAACACCTGTGCCCATGCCCTGTGTGACTAAGCTGAGGTCTGTGCACATGAAACAACTGCTGGTTATTTGCCATTCCTTGCTCATTACTCCTTCTGTGTCAGATGCTTCAATTTGATCTTGCATGGGTGGGAATACAGCCATGCTATAAAACAGAACACTTGCCATGTGCATTTTGTGTCCCAAATCACCATCCAACAGCAGAGTTTGGCTTTGCAACATTTCAGAGGCAGCAAACCAAGCCACAGGAGCTGCCCTGTGTCTGCAAGACTTGCCTGTGCAGCAAAGCAGGGGAATGAAGAGCCTTGGTAAGTAACACACCTGCCACCCCTCCAGCCTGTCTTGGTTAGGAGCCCACAGACTTACACCTGATTTACTCCTGGGAAACCAACAGGAATGCTCAGGGCAGTGAAGCTGAACACACCTGAAACCCTCCCTCTCAACACACAAGAAGTGGTGGATGCTGGTGAAAAACCCACACGTGGCTTCCCCTCCACTTGAGAAAATATTCTGCAACAGAGCAGTTTGTTCACCTGCATGAACTACCTGTGGTAAGAACTGCCTGGAGGCAGCAGCCCAGGAGGAAATGGCACATTTTCACATAAAGCAGAGAGGGGAAAACAGCTGAGTGTTCTAGACCTTGTTCTCTGTGCCTCAGTGGTGGAGGTGCAGAGGCAGCCAGGCTGAAGGCCACTGCTGTGTCAGGCAGCTGAGCCTCGGGGGGTTTGGACAGGCCATGTGGAGAAGGGCAGATCTGCTGGGAAATGTTGGCCTCCAGCAGAGCTGGGCAATGTGGCACCACAGAGACAAAGGGTGCAAGGACATTTCCACAGCTGTGCCCCCA
>JAWWLZ010000118.1:1554611-1580336 GCA_035041345.1 Poliocrania exsul | reverse complement strand
GTCCAACTCCAGTCCCTTTACCAGATCATGGCACTCAGTGCCACATCCAATCTTAGTTTAAAAACCTCCAGGGATGGTGAAAAAACCTCCAGAAGTGCCTGGCTGTGGCTGATGCCACTCAATGCACCAGCCAACCAAGAACATGCAACAGAATCCCTGGTTGTTTTACTTTCCTGGGGTTCTAAAGCACAGCAAAACCTGCTCCACACAGAACCTGCTGCAAGAAACAAATGTCCAGTGGAGAGGGAAATAAATCACAGGAGAGAATTCATGCAGTTCTGCCAACACATCCACAGACATTACTGAGGACTCTTCAGGGACTCCACACCAAATTCTGCAGTCAGAGATTCCCAGTCAGAATGTGCTCAGCAAAATGTGCATCTGGCCCAAAACACCTGAGTTTTTGGGGTTACTTCAGATTTTATGGGTATTTTTGGGATTGGACTCTGACTGGAACTCCCTAATTCAACGAGAAGTGAAGCAGAAATGGTCTTGGCCGTGCCAAAGATCAAACTGAGATTGCTGGATACTGAGAACTACATGAAAAAGTAAGACACAGCCAAAACTATGGCAGATCAAGAAAAGGTTGGGAAGTAGATTAAAAACTGAATGAAATGATCAGGAAAGCTTTCTAAATTCTTTCTCTTTGAACACAACTAATATTTAAATCCTTGTGTAGTATTTATTCTGCAAAGCAGTGCAGAAAAATAACAGGCTCAGATAAAAATAAGCACACACATTTTGGTTATTTTTAAATAACATCATACCCCTGAAATAACTCTCAGACATTAAGAGAAAACCTCCTGGCTCTGGGGGTATTATTTTAACCTACATCACACACACAAAAGATGCTGAAGATTTTTTTTTTTTACTATGAGATAAAATAAAACAAGATAAAAGTATTTGACTTTGGCTTTTTCTGCCTTTTCCTTAGGGATGGGCCAAGATTAGTTGTGTGCCAGACAAAGGGATGCCAGCACTGATGGTTACTATGTTGGTACTTTTCTATAATACTTGGAATATCAACAAGAAATCTCTTGTGGAATGTAACTTTATTTCCCAGCTCAGCAGCAGCACCCCTGTGCCAGACATGGACTGTGCTCCCATCCTGAGGCTCTAACACTCCTGTTCTCTCCATGTGATCTGTTTTCACTGCATGTTTGGGAAGTGGGATGTCACTGGATGTCACACAGTTCACTATGGGATTCTCATTCTGAGACAAAGCCTCTGACTCCTGCTGGAAAATGGGTCACAATGGTCACAAATAACAAGCATCAAAGGAAAACCTCAGAAGCATCCCAAATTTTTGAGCATTTGGCAACACAAGTCCAGCTTTATTTCTAAACACCAGGACAGCAATGTGTGTTTGTCCTGTAGTTTAGGTGGTATCACAAAGAGAGCCCACAGAATTAAGTCTCTTCCCAAAATGCCATTCTAATGCAAAGGGAGAGAAACACAACCAGCTGCTCAATCTGTGCAGAGCCCAGTCATGTTTGCTGGCCCAGCACCTGCACCTCACACATGGACCACCCCATGTCTTGAGCTGTTTCTCCACCAGAGGCTCAGAAATGACCCATTGACACCACAACATCATGGACCTTTGGCCCAGCACAGTCCAAATTCAGGCTGTCACGAGGTGGGGAGAGCACAGTCCAGGACACCCTCTCCTTTCCCTGATAACCACCCTCAGCTGCAACACTTCCTACAACAAATAGTTAAGGAGATCCATTTCTATCCCTTGGCACCTGCTCCAGCTCACAAGGCAGCTGTGGGACCTGTCCATCAACAAGACCCCCATTAAAGCCATCCTGCTGCTGCCATGCTCCACAGAGCCTTCCCAAAGGACATTCCACACCCCCAGGGAGCACTGGGCACCCAGAGGGCACAGAGCAGGCTCTGCCCTGGGGCCGCCCAGCTGGCTCTGAGGTTTTGCTGTGCTTCAGGTAAGCATTCAACCTCTCAGGTGCTGAGAATAATTAGAATTGAACCTTCAAAACCTTCTATACACACAACCTCTTATAAACAGTGAGGAGAAATCTGCCAGTATTAGCAGGGAGCACACAGGACCTGACTCGATGCAACCATTGGTCAACATTTCCTTTCCCAGCCACCAAGGAAACCAATTAGTCAGGAAAAGGTCTCCTCTTTGAAATAATTAATTCATGCAATTCTGCTGTTCTGTTCAGGTTCTAATCACACCCTTTCATTTTATCTTAACTAACAGAACTAAAATACAAACCCCAGGTATCTGTACCCCCAAACAGAACAGTACAGAACATCAATATTTAATGAAAATTAGTATGTGCTCTTACTACTGGTTTTAGCAAAAATCCAAGCAGAGATTTTAAAAATACAATATGTTTAATTTCAAAATACACTGTTTGCTACACACATACAAATCTGTTGCTGCCAACTGGTCTTTCATGAGGACAATGCACTTATGCCTTTCTGGTTACCCTGGACAAAACCCCAATGTGAAACACTTCTGGATCTGTGGGTGGTTTCTCACCAGTGAGGGAGACACGTCAGTGCTCACAGGCACAGGAATAGTTGCCCTCTTGCAAGTGTGGTGGGTTCTGTTTTTCCAGCCTTGGCCTTTGGGTCCGAGAGTTACCGAGGATTTTCCGTCCTGACTTTTGACTCAAATCAAGTCCAGATGGTACCACTCACAGTCAGCATTATCTGCAGACTTTTCAGTGGCTGGTAGAGCCAAAAAGGTTTTGAGGTTGGGAGGGGTCAGTGTGATAGCCTGACAAAGAGGAGCTCACCCCACCATCCTGCACCAAACCCATGCCAGACAGCAGAGCCACAGAAGGGCTTTAAAAATACACCCCATCTTGTTTGAAGGACCATCAGGGCAGCTCAGCGAGACAGATGCAGATTACAAGCCTCAGCAAACCAAATTTGCACTGTCTGGGATCAATATTACAAAACTGGCTCTACTCCCCAGCTCTGCTGTGCAGGTCAGGGTCACTCCCTTTCCTCTTGACTCCCTAAGATTCAGATGCACACGAGGGAAACAAAAAATTATTGGAAGAAAATAAGAAATAGAAATAAGAAATAAGAAATAGAAATAAGAATAGAAACCAGAAATAAATCCCAGCTTCTCAAAGTATGTGGGCTTCATTTTTATTTTCTCCACCTTTTTCCTTTTCTCAGCTAAAGCAAACACTGTTCTTGTCTTTCCCCACCTTTCCAGCTCTATTCTTCAGGCACTTTTCCTTTATTTCAAATATTTTTTAAAAGTCTGACACTACTCAAAGCTACAAAATTTCTTTTGTATCTTGTACTTGCCTCTTTCACTTTTGCACAATTTGGTAAGTTTTGAAAAGTTCAGGATGATAAAAGAAAAAATGGCATGTGATACCACCCTCCATGTGGAAATGGGAATATCAGAATCACCTAAACATTGACAGCACCAAGATCTCTTTCCTTCAACATATACAAAATCCAGGAGGAAAGGGGGAAAAATAGGTATTATTTCCTTTTGCTTTTGTAAGCACCTTGTTTAGCTTAAGCTATTGCAAACCACAGGATATTGTGCTGCTTTATTCACAAATGGTTCCTAAAATCCAACAGAAGACCCAGAGATGAGCAGGAAAACCAGATAGGCTGGTGGAGGTTCCTTCCACCAGCCTGGCTAAATACACCAAGTCTGACCCAGGTATTATTGTAATGGCTGCAGGCAAGGCACCAGAAAGCTCTGGAACACCAGTGGCTGACCCAAGGGCTTCCCAGAAGCACCAGCTGTGTGCCAGAATTTGGGAGATGAGAAGCTGCAGAGGCTGCAGGGTGAGCTCCCCAGCTCGGGGCTGTGCCACTGCTGACTCCAACATCCACCTTTCTACTCAACAAACACTCCTCCAAGACTTGACTCTTCCCATTCCCATGGCCCCCTGTTGTCCATAAAACATCCACCTCTAACCTTTCTGCTGATCTGATTTGGCTGCAGTGAGTTCTTGTGACAAACTGGGCCCTGTCCCATCTCCAGGGACGATGCCCTCAGACCCGCCTGGTGCTCAAGTAGGTGCTGAACTTCCATGGCCAAGATCATCTCTCTGAAGGCATCCTTTCAATTTTCAATTTTAAACACAATTAAAGTATCACATGAAACCACAGCCTGAGGGGTAGGACACACCTCCAGCCACGGCTCCTTTTAGTCATTTGGCAAATCAGGGAGCACAAGATCCTGACCTGGTATTTCACTAATTATTAGTAGCACTATTTCACTATGCAAAGAGCTTTAATTCCAGTATATTTTATTTTCTCAGAAAAACAGCTCCCTCCAATATAAAAGTATAGAAATTCAAGATATTTAGTTCCCACAAAACCCCAATATTTTCAGCATGAAGCATTTCCCTCCTTATCATAGAAGACTTAAGAACACACTTGATTTTCAGCCTATGCACAGTCCCCATGACACAACTGCTTAAATCAGTACATCTGCTCCAATGTGTTTCTAAATCATCAGGACAAAAACTCATTCCAAGATTAAATTTGGCAGAGAAAATTCAAGCCTGGAAATTCATTTTTTAACATGTTTTGAAAAAGATTAGCACATCTATATTTGAGTTTATAGAACACACAAAGAATCGATTAAGAGATTCCTGACATCTTCTTTTGGTTCTCGTGTGAGAAACCAGCTTTGTTTCTCCAAGCCTGGAATTGCCAAGTGATTAATAGAAGACTAAGGACTTTCTCAGTTTGAAATAAAGCCCTATAAAGAAAAATAAAACAAGATCACCCTTATGACATCTCTGAGCTTTCTGTGAAAGCAAAGCAGGTTGTCACAGAGACCTTGTCAGTCCTGACTCACTCCATATCCACACATTTCTGTTTGTCAGGACAATCAATCAGCTCATGGGTAACCCAACTGGACTCATTAAACTTAAGAAGACATTTGAGAGCCGTGTAGCTGATCCTGAAGGAATCACCATCCATGGTGGAAATGCTGAAGGCAGAAAGCAGGTCCCCTTGGACACAGCCCTGAGAACAGGCTGAGTCAGCAGTTCTGCAGCGCTGCTAAAGACTTCCTTTACCTTCAGGCACTAATTTGTCTGAAGACTCTTGTAAGGCTTTTGCTAAAGAGAACCAGAAAGCCTATGAAAATGTGCTTTACTGGTAACACTTTCCATCTGTTCCCTGTGAGGCAACAGGCAGGGGATGGTGTGCTTGGGAACACCTCAGACCGAGGCGCTGGGGCTGTCAGGTCTGCCCGGGGTTTTGAACAGTTCAGCTTGTCAGTGACCTCACTGAGGGGGCAAACCTTAAACTTCTGCCTCTCAGAAATGTGCTTTCCCTGCACTCAGCTGTCAGGGGTGCAAGAAGGGTCTTCACAGAGGATCCCCAGGATAAATACATAAGCAATGCTGTAAGGTGGCACATTTCCTTGGAGGAGCATCACTGCACAATGCTAGATAGAACTGGGTTGGGTGGGTGTTTTCTGGGGTTTGGTTGTGGGTGTTAAAATCAGCCAGATCATCGTCTTGGGGAGGAAAAAAAAAACACCCAAATGCCAAAATCAGGGGAAAAAAAAGGGCATAACCCCCCCCAACCAACAAAACCCCCCCAACCAAAAGAAGAGCCAATGTCATTCTTCCTTTCATTGGCAATTTCCTCCCATTTTTATGTTGCTATATTTATCCTGTGAGAGCTGATCAAACTTGTCTATATTTTGAAATTTCACCTTATTTTTGTTTCTGGCAATCGAGTAGTGTTTCAAAAAGAAGTTCAGGGAAAAGATGAGCAATAGCTCTCACCAAGCTGAGCCTTCACTCCAGAAGCAGCCAACCCAAGGACAACAGAAGTATTTCCCATAGTTTCTGTACTTTGTTCTGACTAATCTGTGTTTCTTTGGCTGTGCAACCTTACATTTATTCCCTATTAGATCTTTCCCCAAATTTTAAAAACATGTTTGTTGTTGGAAATCTTCAGGTACTCTTGAACATCCACAGCAGAGAAATGAGCTGACCTCTAATCCCACTTAACTGCTCTGTTCCAAATTCACAGGTTTTTAACTGCCTTATCATCCAGGCAACGTTCTTAACATTTCCTGATGACAAACGAAGGAAATCATATGGCTTTAATACCTAAAAAGCTGTTCAGGAAAAAACTAACATACATATTCTTGCACCCAAAAGATAAGGAATTACAGCAAGTCCAAGTTAGCCCAGCAATAAGTCCACTGCAGCATCTCCTGATGAGCACTCCCTCTGGGCCTCCTTACAGCACAGGAAAGGACAACAGATAAACACAGATTTGCCTACTTGAGGTCCTCCATGAAAGCAATCTAAGGGATTTATTACATTTCCTGTTGATTATTCCCATTCCTAGGACTGCCTGGTTGTCACATACAACTTTTAGAACTTAGCAGTGCACTGGTTACACAGTGAGATCCTGCCAGAGCACAGGCAGGGTTGTCCAAATCACTGTCATTTCCCTCATTTACACCTTCTGAACGGCCGGTTTCTGCTTTTATTTCAAGTTCACTCTATTTCTTCTCTTTCTGTGCAGTCACCGGGCCAGTTTGAACCCTGGAATCAGACCGAGCACATTGGGTAATCCACAGAGCCAAAATCCAAGCCATTTCCTCCCCCTTCACTTGTCCTGGAGTTTTTCTACTCCATTTCTCCTCCTACCCCTTCCTTCTCCCTACATTTGCTTTTAGGCGTGTGAAGAAGACAGAAAGCTGGAGAAATAAGCAGGGTGAGCTTTGGCAATTTGCTGCTGCACTCACTTGCTGTTCCCTCGGTGCCCAGCTGGTGGGGGCTCTGCAGGCTGCCCAGTGCCATTGTCCCCCTGCCAATGCTCTTTCTCCACCTGGCCAGTGCTCATTAATGAAGCCCAGCTGGGCTTCACTGACCTTGGACCAGGTACCCCAGGGCTGGCAGCAGCTCCTGGTCAGACATCAGCGTCACTCAGCCCTCTGGAAGGTGAAGGCAGTGACCAAGGGCTGCCAGGGTAAGGAAAAGGCAGCTCCATGCACCAGGGTGGGGTGGCACCATTTCCCAGAGGTCACACTCCCCGAACATTAGGATGTGACACAGAAAAGAAGGCACAGGCACCTGCAGCAGATGATTCAGCTTGAAGAGATGGAGCTTATATGGTAGTGAAGGAAACTAATCCCACCAGCTCTAGGGAAACAAGTAAGTGCTGAACAGGTGCCAGCAATGACTTGGCACTTCCAGTCACCTCACAGTTCATTTCCAGTGCAAGCTGGGAGGTGAATGCAAGAAAGTTTTTTCCTGTTCTGTATGTGTTACCCTACAGAGGTTTTGGAAATGACAAAGCACAGAGGAGGAAAGGAGCAGCTGAAGCAGCACCAAGTGAGGGGATGAGCATGTTAGTCCTTGGGATCTTGCAAGGATGGCAAATCCAGACACATCCCTGGGCACCATAACCTGTATGGCCCCAGCTCCAGATGCAGCATCCACACAGGCTGCAGAGGGAGAGGAGCAGGTGGTCACCTTGGGCACACCAAAACACCTCACATGGACCGTGGGGAGCCCCTGCCACCAAACCTTTCCTCAAGAGTCAGTGACAAGTCAGCCAATTATGCTCCGGAGCTTTGCAGGGTGAAAACAGCACGAATGGTGGGAAGCTCCAAGTTTATCAGCAGAGCAGAACTGTGAGAGTGTCTGAAGGGGCTGCTGGGGTAAAATCAAACGACTCTGAGATCAGGAAAATAAAACCAAAAATACAAGCTGCACTAATGACCGTAGATCTGAAGTACAAATTGCAACAGGCTATTGCTGTTTATAATGTTGACCTTGCCTTTTTTTTTATAATCCACTGTGAAGGACAGACATACCACCTACTGCCTCGTCCACCAGACCAAGGACTGCAGCTATTTTTGGCATTCGTTATGGTCCAGGTGGCCCATCTGGCCTGATTCACTTGGCCAGTTTTCCTTTCCATCTGGGAATTTTGACCCTCGTGCTTTCCAACTAATTGTATCACATTATCTCCTTTTTGTTCCCCACTTCCCTCGCTGCAAAAGGTTGCAAAAATCTCATGCGCTGTGTTAGAAAGTCTCAATTAACCTCTAACCCCGCTTCAGTGCATGCGGCTTGGGTTACTTCTCACACCCAACCGTGGGCCCATTAACACGTTGTCGTAAAACAAAAACTGTTTTGACGGGCTGTAATTGCTGCTAAGTGATGCCGGACAAAGGCGCTCTTGTCCCGGGCGGGCCGGGGCTCAGCCCCGCTCCCAGCGCCGCTCCCGCAGCTCCCCAGCGCTCTGGGAGCTGATGCAGGAGCCGCGGGGCACCCCGCAAACCTGGCGGTGCCCCCGCAAGACCCGCAGGAAGATTTGGGGGGGTGGGCGGTACCCCCCTTCCTCCTCCTGCCGCAAATATAATTAGTTTATGTTCGCTGGAAAAGGTCGGAGGGGACGGAAGGGCAGGGCCCTTTTTGTTTTTAGGCAAGATAGTGGAATAATTGCTTGACGCTCAGATCTGCAGGTGCTTTATGAAGCTCATTTGGTGCTGGCAGCCCGCAGTGAAAGCTGATTTCCCTGGAAAACGCCGGATTCCATGTGACAGGGTTTATTTGCCGTGGCGGGAGTGATTGTCCATTCATGCCATTCATCATTACGGTACCTGTTACAGTCAACACTTCCCTCAGCCGCCAGTCCTTTTAACGCTCGCTCAGCTTCTCTCCAAAGCCTGGGCATCTGCAGCCGGGGCAGGGCCGAGCCTCCATGGGCAATTCCAGGCGGGACACAAGGATGCCATGCGGGTTTGTGCCTGCCAGCTCTTCTCCTGTCCCACCCAGGACACCGAGAAAGGCTTCGCGGCAGAGACAGAGCCACGGGACACCCTGACAGACTGAGAGCATGAAACAGCCCCTGGCCAACCCAGACTGGACTCCAGGCACCCTGGGACAGATTTCCTGGGAAAAACAGGAATTTCACCCCTCAGCTCGAGCTGCAGGAAGGGCAGTATCCATTCTGCCAAATGTGCTCTCTCAGAGAGCTGTAAATACACCCAGTTTGTCAAACATACCTTGATAAAAGCCCCTATGCCAAGGAAAAGACGTGGACTGAGCATCTCAGAGCTCTCCTTCAGGCTGAAGAGAGGATTTTGCAAGAAATTTGTCCCTTCCGCCCATTCAAATTCAAATTTCAAAGACACTGATCCATCACTAAGACAGAAACAGCTCACTGCAGTGTTCCCTGCACCGTTCTAGAAAGTAATTTTCTATCTTGTTCTTAATTCTGTGCAGTTCTTGTATATGGAGCCTCTGGTAGACAACCTGGCCGTGTATGTCCTTAATGCCAGAAAGTTCCTTCTGCTATTCAGCCTGACTCTTTTTGGATGCAATTTCACCTCATCATTAATTGTTCTACCTGCTACAAACCCAGAATTTTCCCTCCTTCTCCTGCAAAAGCCTGTACACAGCAGAAGAGCTTCGTTTCACAGCAGATGATCCTTGTTAAACAGCATCAACAACTTCCAGAGCGCAACCAGGAAACTCCTCGTCCTTTGTGCAAACCCAGCGATGATGCTCGGTCCCTGTTTGTAATAAAATAAAAGCCACCCCATCTTTTTTTAATTCTAAACATCCCCCCACTCCTTCAAGTGTCTAGTGGGCTGTTATCTTTGTTTCTTACCGTAAATAAAAGCTAAACAGCTTCAAGCATTAGCGTTTCAAAGCAGCCTGCACTTGGAAACACACCAAAATAGCTATTCCAGATCCTCTGGAATAGCTGTTTTGGTTAATTTCCAGGCATAGACAAGCCTTAAGATTTCACCTCCCGATGTTGCCTGCAAGGGGTTGCTGACCCCAAATCCCAGCTCTCACCTCCTGTGCCTGGAGGTACCACCTGGCCTCGAGGAAATCCAACCCTTTCACAGCCAACAATTCCAGCTCAGACGTTTCCACATCAGCATTTCTGGCCTACTGCACTCATTGCTGGGTTGTATCTTATTTAGCTCTTTATCTCCTGGCTGGGGAATGCTGTTTCTACAAACACTACCTGAGCCCTGATTAATAATGCACAGATATTACCTAACCAGTGTCAACTGGCACTTCTCTCCATGGATCTGCACAGAGCTGCTTTAATTTCCATCAGGTGAGGATCTGGCCTGCCCAAGAGTGTGTTAACAGAAGACAAAGCCCAAGTGTGTTTTATCTCTAGTGATAAACATTGCCTTGCACTGTGCAAGGAGGATATTCCCTCTCAGAAATGTAATCTTGGCTGGAGCATGTCCTGGGCACAACAGCTGGAAAATTGTAGATATTTTCAAGTAGGAGTGGTTAGAAATTGCCAAGAGCTGTCAGTTGAGGCCTGAACCAAAGCAATTTGTTATTGCCTGAGGAACAAGTGCCCAGATCTATCAGGACAGTTTAAAGAGAGGAAAATCAGGCCTTTGGCCCCTTTTGCAGCCAGGGCAGGAAGGCCCTGGAGGGACGCATTCAGGGGGGAAAGTTGGGCACCTCAGAGCAGTCTAGAACAGAGATAAGATAGTGCTGGCTAAAGACAGACCTGGGCATAAAAGTTGGAATGCAGCATTTCTGTGCCTGTTCTGGAAAGCTAAAATGTATCCAGGGAAGCAGAAGATCCAAACTGCAGGTGCAAAAGCAATTGCAGTGCCCAGCAGGTGTGCAGCCCTAGACATGACTATTTCCTGAAGCAGTTCCTGAGGTTTAGCACCTGAAGTCACATCACCAACCCCTCCTAGGTGTCACTTTGCAGCCTTTGCAGGGGGCTTTGCATCAGTATTTCCCTTGTGGGCTTTAAACCCTGCCAGTGGAATGTGTACAATCACACTCTTCCTCCTGGATTTGTATCTGTAAATGCAGGAGAAATCAGTCCTTGCACACAGGACAGGTGAGTTCTCTTCTTGGCACTGCTGGGTGACCCTGACAAAATCCCTTTTATGTCTGTTCCTGCATTTCTGAACTATGAATTAAATAAATAATAATTTGTGTTTCCTTTTTATATTGAAAAATTCTCCACAGAGAGAAGACACACAATTCCCTTCCAGGAGATACACATTACAAATGTTTCTGCAATTAGACACTGCAATTTGTATAAACAGTGAAGGGAAATGATGCATTAAATGCATTTAATCTCTGAGGGAGATCCCCGGGAAGAGCACTACAACTGAGGAGAAAAGGTAAGAGTAGTGTTTGCTTGTCATATCCCAACCTTTTGCCTGGATAGCTGCAGAATTTTCCTCTGCCCCTTTCACCCATGATTCACCAATATATTCCACTAAACTGCTGAAGCAAAGCCTATAATTAGGTTATTATCTTTACGAAAGGAGTCTAATTGTAGGACAACAAATGCCAAGCACATGAAGGATTACTCGTGTCTTAGGAACAGATGATGATGCCTTGCAACAGATGCTCCTTTCTGGTGTGGAACACTCAGATGCCAGTTTCAGACAGCACTGAATCACTGACATCCACTCACAAAGACATCTGGAAGCAGATGATTCCATGTGGTGAAAAGGGACGATAAATTAACGACACGAACGACATCGTTTTCCCGGCAGCAAGGGGGGAAAAAGAAAAGTAATCCAACTGTGTGCAAGTGGATTTCCAGTGCAAAGGTAAACCATATGGGAATCAACAGCAGAGGCAGGAGGACAACTGCTCTACAAAGGATGCAGGGAATTGAAGCCAATTAATAGCTGTGGGAAGATGAAACGAAGATGACTCAATTGTCAAGAAAATTATTTTGTTTCCCCCCACAGCCATCAGTCCCAGTTATTTGATACAGATTCCCATTAGGCTGCCTCAAAAATAGGTCAGGGAAGTTGTACCAATGGGTTGAGCAAGACCTGTGCTGCCAGAGGTGACAGGAGCTCTGCCAGGGAATGGCTCAGGGAATCACCTCCAGGAAGGCACCCAGAGACTGCAGCTGGAATTAGTCTCCTAAACCCACAGTGACAGCCCGAGCTCAGCTCTACCACTTTTAAATTAAATCATTGAGAACCTCCCAGAGTTTTGGCCTTAGGAAGAGTGTAAAGAGCATCACACAGGACTCACAAACCCCAACTGCTATTTTTGTTAAGCTGTTTGTCAAGTTACAGTAACTGTCAGGTAAAATGACAGCGCCACTGAAGCACCTTGATCCACGTGCCTCACTCTGGGACACTGGATGAGGAATATATATTTCTTAATTATTTTTTTAATCAAAGCTATTCATTGATGCTCTGGATCACGCAATTGGATGCAAAAGTTAAGGAAATCTCAACTCTTGTGGCAGAAGAGCCGCCCATCCCATTTCCCAGCCCGCTCACAGATCTGCCTGGGTGACCTCCCGCCGTGACAGGACTGACAGAATAACGAACACACTGTGTGAAGTAGCACAGCAAAGCCTCGTTAATATTCCCCTTGCTAATCCACACACCTCATAATTCACACACAGAAAGCCGTGGTCTCTTCCCCCTCCTCTGCTAAGGCTGCACAGATTGCTCTGAGGAGGTCTCACCTTACCCAGAGCTCAGGAGGATTGCAAAACACACTCCTGGGCACTTCTTCCTGTACCAGAAGGATAAACAGAAATCATCACAAAGTCTATTCACACGGCAATGGACCAAACCCACAGCTTTACAGTCACTTCCACAGCTGTTAGAATGAGGGATCAAAATGGGATGGCTTCGTTTTGTGTTTCCTGTTTCATCTAAACAAGCTTAGTTAGTAATATTACTGAAAGGCATCATCTCATTGTGACAGAAAGAACTGACCTCTTTCTAATGTTTCCTCAAAAATCCCAAAGGCCTTGGGAAAACTCTTTTTAAACTCTTTCTCCCTGCGAAGTTGGTTCATGCTGTATCTTGAGTTACCACCCTACACAGAGGAGGAATTCTTAATTTAAATGGGTGGGCTTGTTAGGTCATCTTGGCTGGCCCAGAGACAAGACATTTGAGTAGTGAGTAGACAAGAACTGTTAGTTCCCCAGTGTTTTCCCACAACTCCTGCTGGGAAGGAGGAAGGACAACAAAGTTCTCCTGGATCCATTAAAACACCATTTGTAGAACAGCCCAGCCCAGCAGAGCTGTCTTGAAGAACTGGGAGTCTATGAATTAATTCTTTCATCAGGGTTTCCAGGAGAACTGTTGTGTCATTTCTGAGCCCAAGAGAAGCTCAGCCTTTGTCCTCACAGTGAAAATAAGTGGGTTACTTGTCCACCCAAGTCAAACAAGCTCATGTCCCTTCTCTCCTCATGGGGGGAAGCACGAAGATCTTGCACAATCTCTGCCTCTTACTCACTGTGTATCCCCAGCACAGAGCTGGGCAGCACATCCAGAGGCTGCAGAGTGGTGGGGAAGAGCCTTCTGAAATTAATGCAGTAAACCCACCAGCCCCTGTCCATTGGCTCTGTTACTGTATGAGCAGAAACTCCCTGCCTGCATGCACAGGTTCCTGGCTGCTTTTGTTTCCTCAAGCTATGCAAGAAATTCAGAACCTGCTCAGACAGAGGAAAAATTCTTCCCATTTGTGCCCACCAGAACCTGATGAAACCAACCTGTCCAGCAATAACATCTGCTCTGTTGGCTGCCCTTGCTCAGCTCTGCTAAACTTCTGCTTACAACTTGCTCCAAAAACAAGCAAGCAAACCCTCCCAGCTCCCTCTGTAATAATTAAAATAAATAACTGGAACTCAAGTGCAAACACTTTCCTGACATCACGTTAGGGCTGTGTGTTATAGGAGAACACTTGTGCTAAGGCTGGAAATTGGCTCTGGGGCCAAGTGCCTCAGATCCTCAGTGGAGTCAAACCAGTTAAGTCTCTTTTCTGCTTAATTTCAGCTCCTGAACCTGCTAACAAACTACCTGGGGTCAACAGCAACTTCACCATTGCTGTATGCATCATCCCCCAACACATTAATGATATTAAAATAATGCTACTGGCCCCAAAACACTCTCACTGCCTGTCATTCCTCAGCAGGAACGAGCAGGATCCCCTTCTCTGGGGTTCATCCAACTGTCCCAGAAATCAATCTGTTTTCCTTTTCTAAGCTTATATATTAGGGATGTCATAAAAGCAATCTGGTCCCTCATACGAGCTGTGTTTTGGTCTGCTGTATAACCTCTTAATGGAGTCACTTGGATCAGGAAAAGGGATTATTCCCCTCTAGAGCAGCTCTGTTGTTTTGACCTTGGTAGATGAAATTATTTATTTTAAAATGAAAACCAAACAAATAAATGAAAGCCAATGCAAGAACCAAGAACTTGCTCTTGTTTGTTTGTTCTTGAGTGTTGAAGGCTTTCAATTTTTTGGGTGGGTGGAGGAGGAAAAGGGTGAATGAATTTTTTTTTTAATAGAAAAATTTCCTTGATCAGAAAGCTGAATTTTTTTAAAAGAACATCTGGAGGAAGAAATTACAGACTACCTATTTATGCAGCCCTTTTCACCAGAACTCAGCATTTGCTCAGTTCAGAGTAGGTTTTATCTGGAGTCAGGAGTCCTTGGCAAACATGAGTGAATGCAGCAGCATTCCAGCTTTTCCCACTGTCTCTACTGGCCTTGCCACTTCATACCTAAATTTCTGCAAAACCCTTCAAATTGGTATTCCTGTGACCCACTGCTTACAAGCTGCTCCAAATTTCATTTCCTCCCTGAGGATTTTGACTCCTGTCAAAACCAAACATGGATTTTCTCTTTTTTTCTGGGGTTTGTGTTTCCTTCCTTATCCTCTTCTGCTGCCAAGCAGGAGAAGATTCAGACCTAACTGGAGAGATGTTCAGCAGACAGACAGACCGACCCAGGGATGAGCTCTGCCCTGAGCAGGGGCTGATTTCCAGTTTGCCTCCCCCCAGTTCTCTGTGCTGCCCCTGAACATCTGAGTTCTTCCAGGCTGAAACTTCCCCGTGGAGAGCAGGGAACCTCCTCACTCTCCAAGTGCACAGGAGCTGTTTGGGCATCCCATGAGGGTAACCCGGAGCTGCTGGCAAGGTGTGAAGCAGGACTGAGTGTAAACCTTGAAGCATCTGCCATGTATTGATCTGTAATTGCTTCAGGTACAACCACAGATCGATAACGGTTTTAACCCTTCCCCCATCAGCCCAACCTTCTGCCCTGATCCCACTGCATGAAGTAAAACATGGAGCTGTTTTGAACATCACTGCTGTCACACACCCCGGGCGAGGGACAGGGGACACTGAGCTGGCACAAGTGGAGCCACTCTGGGGACTGAGTTTCCATTCATGCTGCTGGGGATGGGAGGGGAGATACCCCTTAGAGCTTGTTGTCATTTAGGAATATGATAAAACCAGCCATCCCTGGTATTAACAGGCACCTCCCTTGGAAGTTTTCACAAAGATAGTCCTGTCCAGCTTATCTGCTCACAACCTGGCTCAGCCCACGAGCTGTGGCCTGGCTGCAACACTCACCCAAAGGGAGCTCGCCCTGTTTGCAGCCCAGCCCTGCACCTGCTCATGGGGAAGGAGCAGCTTTAAGACTCTGCTTCATAACAGCCAATTTTATATAAACTTCTTTTGTTCAGGAGAAGGCTGTGACAGCAAAGCCACAACTCCAACACGATTAGTTAAGCTGTAGAATTCCTCTAATAGAACCAACCACCAAGAAAAAAACAAAGCAAAACTCACCATCATTAAAAAGAACCTATTTCTGCCTCACCACTTATTAACTTAGACCTTTCTCCCCAGAACACTACTATTTATTTTCTCAGCTTGTTATATAAAAGCTGTTCCTCTTGGGGAGCACTGCACACACACATAGAGATAATCACTAATAAATTGAAAAGCTCTGAATTTCACAAATTAATTCTGGCTTAATCTTGCCAATTGTAATCTGCCAACAAGTTCTCAGGTCTAGCCATCACATTTTTGGTCCCAATAAAAGCAGGAATTTTAATACTTATATTGCAATTTCATATAATAAAGACTGATGTTTCAAAAATATTGTCATTGTTAAAAAAATATTTAAGCTCAAAAGGTTTTCCTTTGAGTATAACTAAAGGAAATGATTGCTATTTTTCTTGGGAAATGCAGTTTGCACTCCTACCTAGAGCACATTTTGTTTCTATTTTCTTAATACCTATAAATTGTATTTGACATGTCTTCCTTTATTAAGCACCTAAATTTGTCCCTGAGTAAATGTGTGCTGTTTAAAGTAGTTTAACACAGGGGTTCAAAACCACTGGGGCTGCCAGGGCAAATTCTGAACTTTATGCTCCCAAGAAATGTGTGGCCTTGACCTTGGCAAACCCCCTTGTTTTATGTTTAAATGGTCACAGATTTAATAATGGGCTGCAAGAAAGACTTGCCATTAAGCACCTCCTTTCCTTTGCTCCTAGTTAACAAAACACTTATGTCTGCAGTGGCTGCTGTAAGAACTGAATGAGTTATCTGGGATAATCTGCCCACATTAGCGAACGGTGTCCCACTAGGTCAATACAGAAATTAATTGTGGCATTCTTGTCAAATCCACATTGTTTCCTGGCGCAGTTGCAAGCCACTCAATTAGACACCTTTCAAGGCCTTTTGCTGGTCTAAATGTAGCTAATTGCTCCAGTTTGGATGGGGATGATTCATGTCCCAGATGTCCCGGCCCCTCGGCAGCGCTGCTGGGCTCACACCAACACCAGCCGACGGGAGATGGCTGTGAACAGGAGATTTCTCCTCATGCCTCCTTTTATCTGATTAATCCCGAACAAGGAAGGTCTCCTGAGTCCCGCTCTTGACACGGCAACTCCCTTAGGTCTGCTGGCTTCCCACACACGGGGGCCTGGCCATGAATGCAGCCCTTTTGTCCGTGCTCTCCAGGTGCAGCACCATTCACACTTGGCCTTGACAGCAGAACACAACAGTTTTTATTTGCTGCTCTCCTCTGTCAAGTGTTCTTTTCTCTCCTGCCGCTTCCTCATTTGTCCGTGTATCAGTGGCAGGGCTGGCCAAATTGGAAATGAATGAAGCACAAAGACAGACTGTAGTTTCCACAGGGATGGTCTATGGGAAAACAGTGCACGGTTTAGGTTTTTTTAGAAGAGTCCTCAAAGGTCACTGGTGGCACTTGGAGCTGTGAGACCCAGAGGGAAACACCAGAGCATCTGGTCCTCTGGTTACCAGCTTTCAAGGAGAAATCTTCATGGGCTGTTCTTAAGAGCCACTGGGGAAAGAAATAAAAATCCAGTAACCTTGAAATTTCTTCCCCAGCTCCCTTTGTGTAGGAATAGGTTCAGGAGCACAGGAGCGAGGGAGAAGGGCAGCCTGGCACCTCAGGTGGTGCCTGGGTGGGAGGCTGCTTAGCCAGACTGCAGCTCCGTGTGGTGCAGCACTGCTGGTTCCAGGACAGCCCCGCGAGGTTCCCTCGCTCACCTGTCATTAACCCAAACAGCCACCGGATGTCTTCGTTGCTCCACGCCAATACCCACGGAACAGCATTTCCCCGGGAGTGGGAAATGAGGTCTCCTAAGGAGGGTGACACGTGAAATGACACCTGGAAGGTCACAGCTCAGCCTGAGCATCACACCTGAGCTGTAGTAGGAGCTGACACGCAGTGGTTGGACACAAGCTTGAGGAACAGTTCTGGTTCAGCTCAGCACTGACTGTCCCTAGGACTGACCTTCACTTATGAGACACGCCTGAGCTTCTCCATCAGCAAACTGGAATGCTGGGCATCCCCTGCTTGGGAAAGTGTCAGGAGAGCAGCACAACATTTGTAATGTTGAGGTTCCTGCTCTGTAACTGCAGCTGAGTCTGTGGCACCACAAGCACTAAAAGGAGCAGCCCTGTCCACTTTTGAGAGCTGGTTCTCACCCAGCTCTGCAGATCTGAATCCAACCTCAGAAGTAAAAGAAAAGAGGGGAAAATGGAGTTCAGTGATGCCTATAAATACAAATACATAAAGACAGCGCTGTAAGCACTGGGTGTAACATGGGGGGAGGCAGAGGCCAGCCCTGAGCTGGACAGCAGCACTGCAAACATGCAGAGCAGAAAGGCAGCATCCTCCCTGCAGGCCCCTGGACCATGTCTGTCAGTTCATTCATTTCTCTCCATTTCTTCTTGTTCTCTTCTAGTAACCTCTCCTTCCATATTTTTCCTTATCAAACCTCCTTCTGCCTCCTCCTCCACTTTAACAGTGTTTGTAATTCTGGATGCCACCCCTCACGCTGCCGTCACTTCCTGGGAGCAGTGCCTAAAAATTCCTCTGCACATCCTGAACTCTGTGTGAAAGAAGAGCAAGTTTCTCTCAGCTGCCTGCTCATCTTTATCAACATGTGCCCCCAGGGCAGCTCACGTGTCCAGTCCTTACTGCCAGGGCTGGGCTAGAGGTGCTTCAGACCAGTTCTCTGCAAGCAGCTACTACAGGCTGTGGTCCAGCTCTGCTTTTCTGCCTTCCTGCCCAGCACTTTGCTGCCAGCTCTTGGCTTAGGCACACCTGGAGATGCCTTTTTCCATCTTGTACCACTCAGGTTTGCCAGGGACACGCTCAGGTAGGACAGGCTCAAGAGATGGAGCTCAAATACCAACCCCAAAGTAACACACAGTTTCAGCAGAACACGTTTTTGGGCTCTCACGAGGCCTCAGTGTAGCATGTAAAGAAATTTATCTTTCTTATCAAAACTATCCCTGTGCTAACAACTGCATATTTGTCTAAGTGCTTTCATATGGTTGGGTCTGTCTGATACAACAGCCATTCACAGCCCTGCTGACTCAGAACTTTCTTGGCCATTCCACTATCCCTTGGATCAACTCTGCCTTTGGGGGAGATGTAAACTCCTGAGCACTGAAAACAACCTACTTAAGGTTTTTCAGCTGTTATTGACTCCCTTGGTATGTCAGTTCCATTCACTCAAGAATTACAGCCTCAGCAAAGTCCCTGTCTCATTCTAATCCCTCCCATACCGTTGCATACAAGTCACCAGGATTGTTTTCTTGGTGCAACAACTAAAGCAGCAACTTGGACACTTTGCTACAGTTTTGTAATAAATTTTTGCACTGTTAGTGAGGTGGTGAGCCTGCCCCAGGCTTGCAGAGGCACTGCTTGCATTTCTGCATTTCCAGTGACTGTTCTATGGTAACACCTTGAGAGGTCAACTACATGGTGTTTTAAGTCTGGAATCATATTTTTTAATAACAGAATCACTTTACTCAGTACATTATTGCTCCACTGTTAGTGAACATCAAATGAAAATAACTACAGTGTGATACTCCTTGACATGGACTGCAACTATGAGCAAAACTGATGATAGAGTATCTCTTCTATTTACTTCCTGGCTGCTTTTCTTTACTTATTTAACTTAATAATCATCTTATGCTTGCCTTCTGTCAGCTTTTCAGGTGTTTTCTCCTGGTCTCCATTTCAGATGGAAAGGTTTAGGAGCTTTTTTAAGTGCTCCAGAAAAATCAAGTGATAATGGAGTCTTCTATTTTGCTTTTAAAGAATAAAGCTAATGAGAAGTAGGTCAAGCTGAACTGTGTTTCCCCAAGCATTATTTTTGAAATCTGTTAGCACCCTGTACCTCTGTTCTTCTCTTAGCACTGCAGTGTTTACAAGCTCTTTAGGCACCTCACATGCCAATTATGCCAAACAGACCAATTCAGACAGGAGAGACCATTCCCAAATTTGAGGCAGTAGCTCTTGAGGTAGCTATTTGGGGGGCAAAAAAAAAACAACAACAAAAACAAACAAAAAACCAAACCACAAACTGAACATCACCCAGATCCACTAATTTTTCTCTTTGGCTTAGTTCCAGACTATGTCTTAAGCTTTTGAATAGGGACTAAAGCAGAATACACACACAGAAGTTTATTATTCCACTGCTGCTCTGAGAGTTTAACAGCAGAGAGAGCAAGGCAAGATGTGTGAGGGCATAATAGCCCCTTACAGCAAAGGTTTGCAATTTAAGATGAAAAGTAGGTGTTCTGCTGTGCTGACAATTGTAATCCTTGCTACAACAAGCAGTGCTACAATGCCCTGGCCTGCAGCGCTGGGCTCGGTGTGTCCCCCACGCTGTGACACAGCCCTGGCTCTCAGTGGCACCTGGGGAGAGCAGGAGCTGCTGGGGCTCCAGGGGCAGCACCTGAGCTCAGTCACTCCCCTGAGCTATCAGGGCTCTGCACAGACAGGGCTGCTGTCTAAAGAATTCCAATGCAAAGCCACTTTGGGATCCAGTCCCTAAAAACAGCCTCACCCCACATTGCTGTTAACCCTTTTGAGCATCCACGACCCAAACAGGGGCTTTGTGGCTTTGATTTACAAATATATTTAGACACAAACTTGCCAGCAAAGACCCAAACATGTATCCTCTTTCCTGTCTCTGTTCCTCCCTGATATTTGATTTTCCACCTCCAAAGGTTTAAATTGGCAAGCTGGAAATCACAGCAACCCAAAAGGCAAACCTATTTGTGATGGCACTGAAACATCACACACCCAAGAGCTGTGCACTACAGACAGACCAGACTACACCAGCTGTCTTAGGGAATAATCCCCATGTGGGAACAGAGGGAAGTTTGGAAACCAGTGTTAAGGAATTCACTGCCCTGTGGAACTGGATATTCCACTGGCACTCGAGCACTGAGCCAGAGAGTGAATCCTTGCTCCCACAGGAGGGCTGTGTAAGGCCCAGGTTAACTGGGAGAAAGCACCTGCAGCTCATGGCTAGACCTTCCCCGCAGCCAGGACAAAGCTGGGGAAGAGCCTGAGCTGGGGGATACTTGGAGAGTTTCCCCCCCATAACTGAGCCAGCACAGAGAACCAACCTGCAGCAGAAATCAAGTGTTGGGTCTAAAACTTGTCCAAACCATCTGCTAAGGGCTGAAACACTGATTTTTTTGTACAATGTATTTTTTATCCAAAACAAATAAAATCATGTCCTGCCTCTGTATGGTTTGAAATGGGAGAAGCAGCACGACAGCAAGTTAGAGAAGTGCTACCCCAGCAGAAATCTCTAATGGTATTTTCAGTCTGGTGGTAAGAGAGAAAGCACAAATTGCTTGAGAATTTTGCCCCAGTGTGAAAAGCCAGAAAGTGAGCCTGCACCACAATGCAGAAGATGTGCCCAGCTAAGGAGCACTGCTGGGCAGGCCACTGGGTGGAATCCATCCAAGAGGAAGGGGCAGGGTCATTGCCCTCTGGCTCCTGTGACAGGAGCCACCACTGGCAGCCCAGAGCACAGCAAACAGGGAGAAACAACACCAAAATCTCAGCCACCTGCAGTAATTTCATCTTTGCTGGACTGAGATGGGGATGTTTTTACCACATCAGGATGAAGGTGCCCCAGGAGGCACAAGGAAGAAGCTCACAGTGTTCCAGTCCCCTAAACTTGCAATGCAAACAAACAAACCTGGTCATCTGCCACAGGCCCCACACAGAAAAATTCAAGGAAAATCCTGACTGCTGCAGGAAGAACTCAGATTTTTACATAATTGAGTTGATGAGACACTCAAACAGCAGAACTACAGTGTGAATTATCATATAATGTCATGTCATTCACTTGGCTATTATTCTGCCCTAAAGGGTATTTTATTTGTGTCAACCAAGTTGGCATTTCCATTCCATTCTGTTGCAATTCTTTTTTCTGTCATGAAGTGTAATTACATTTCCACAAACGTCATGCCCACAGAGGGAGCCCAGCATTTGGGTTGCTGCAGGGCCAGATGTGGAGCCCATGGACTTGCTGAGGACCATGAGGTGTCTCATTTTGCCCAATTCTCCCTGTCTCGGTGGGGCACACGTGGGAACATCAGCACAGCCACTTCACAAAGGTGGCAGCTCATGAGATCAGCACGTGTAGTTCCCTCCCACCACAAGCAACGTGCAAGTCACCCACATTATGAGGACAGAAAATAATATTAAATTCCACACAGCAAAGGGACTGGAAAAGAGTATTGAAAGAATGAGAACTGCTATTTGTCTAGCAGATTCCTCCAGACCTGCTGCACAAATGTGAGCACACACAGTAAGTTTTCCCACTCCTGGATTCTTGTGGAACAAATTGGAATTTTGCTGTGCCTTTTTCATTACAAAGTCTTTGCTATCTTCTACCACCTGCCACATCCGTGAGGTACCAGAAATGAAAGCCTAAGTCATCTTAGGCTGAACTTTGTTATTCTTTATTAATGCCCTATAAATCAGTCTTGTTATAAATCAGGGAATGTTCATTAATCAATTCTCAGAAAATATTTTATTTGGCCAAGAGTGTCAAATCAGGAAAGTAACAAAGCAGAAATGAAAGCCATGTGCAAGGAGTGGGTTCAGGGCTGGGTGCTGACGTCAACAACGACTCCAACTGCACAAATAATTGCCATCTATCATGGGAACTTGCATGAATAAAACCATGCTGAAAACCAGTAGTACAACCCTTATAAAACACACATGTTTTCTAAGACATTTGTGTACCCAGGGCAGCATTTTGTGCTGAGTTAACTGCAAACTTGGGCTGCGTGTGTGTAAATGTGGGCAGGGTTTTTCCTGCTGCTTTTCTGTACACAGATATCTATAAAATATTGCCTGAAACCCCCATTTCTAGCAGTTTGCTCTGTAGACAGAGCAATGTCATCCTCCTTTTAAGACAGACTCTGTTGCTGAGTGACAGAAACAGAGGACTAAACTTCAGGGGTCTGCAGACTTCCCTCCTTAGCCTGTTACTACCCAGTTATTTAACCTTTGATAAGCCACTTATAGCAAATTATTTATACCTGTCTGAGACCAGATCATTAAACAAGAATATAGTCCCTTGAATACCTGGAATCAGCTGGGGTCTGGCTTCCTAAACATAAAGTTAGACAACACTATCTACATTTAGGAGAGGTTTGGAATAAAAAGCTGTGCCAGAAGTAAATCCTCCTAGAGAAGAAACAAGTTAAAGCAGCAAAATAACAGAGCTTCCTTCTGCAAAGCAACTCTGCCAGTGGGAGAGTATTCAGTTGGTGTCAGTCTGTTTCTAGAGCACTACAAAAGTATTTTGAAAAAAGGAACCCCCACATTTGTCACATGCAGAAGTCTGAAGCAGATCTGACCCAAGAGCTGGGACAGCAGAAGAGCAGAATCATAGAACGCAGACAGCAAACCACATGAACCACACGAGCTTCCAAGTCCAGCCTGGGCCCATCTGTAGGTCAGGCTTGTCCTTTTCCACATTTCTGTTTACTGATATTTATATTACAGTAGTTCCTAGAGGTTTAAGTGATACCACACTCCTACTGAACAAGGCAATATAAAAAAATAAATAGAGCAAAATAAAACATATTGAGAGCATCTCCAGGCAATTAGAAATTGAAGCAGACAATACAGGCCCTGCCTCAGCCTCTGCACTCTTGCAAGCTGCTCATGTTTAGGTTTCTGTGCACTAATGGGCATCCAGTGGGTAGCTGTTTATTTGACACAGGAAAGCCTCCCCTGTGGAGCTGGTAGTTTAAGTATTTTACATAAATATTATCCACAAATGCTGAAATGGTGCCTTTGCCAGGGGTTTTATACACATTCAGATGTGCAGGGAAAAATAAATGCAAAGAGGTTAATTTAAGCCTTGGCACGGGTGGAGTTTCATCCCTGAACTTCAGCACCTGATGTTTATTAATGAGTTGTGGCCTGAATGTTGGCACAGCCCGAAAATCCTCTGCCAGGGTTTTAATCAGAGATAAGCACCAAGGGTATGCACAGAATAAACCGTGATTGGCTGCCCAGGATTGGGGATGTGCAGGAGCCTCTCCTGCCCTGCAGGAGCACAACCCACCCAGTGTTGGGGCAGCACAAACAAATGCCTGCCCTCTCTCAGGCCTGGTGCACATGGCACCCATTTGCTGATGAGCTGCATTGATTCTGTGAAGTGTCCCATGAAATAGGCCTTCAAAGCAGCAAGAAAAAACCCACCCTGAAAGAGGACAAGCACTGTGAAAGCCACAGACCCCTCTTTGTGTGGCTGCTCTTGCCCTGAGCCGAGGGAACGCACACGGCGGGATGGAGGGAGGCCCTGGCCATTCCCCACCTCTTGGGGGCACTTCCCGCAGGCACCTGACTCTGTATCTGGAACTGCAGAGCAGATTCACCCCTTTAAATCCCTTGGAACTTCACCTCACACCAGGCAGACTGTGGAGGCAGCTACAGGTGGCCAGTAGAGATGCCCACCACAGGGGTGAGAGGAGAAGTCTCTCCTGAAAGTTGTCAGATAAAATAAAAAGCTGGTTCAAAACCAGTTAAGTTTAATCTGCACTTTCCTGCCTTTTTCACATGTTTTTTCTAAATTACATACAAAGGAGTAGGAAAGGAAAAGGAGAGAAAATTCCACAATGAGAGGAGGAAAGAGCCAAATAATGCCATCTCTAAGGGATGCTAAAAAGCAGCCTGTGCATGTGCAGCCTGCCCAGTCTGAACTTTCTGTCTCTGCTTGTTCACTCACAGATCTGCCATCTGTGCAGTTTCCCCACACACTTCAAGCACACGACTAGAGGTGCTGAACTTCACTTTCCCCTCACCCTCATGGAAAACTGGGGTTTTAATTAGAGGAAAATGTCTATTTTTCTTGAGCACAGTAATTACATTTTCCCCCTCCGAGTCACAAAGCTCATTTGGGAAAGTTTTACCTGAATGTTTTTGTTTGCCCAGACTGGAAGGAAGGTTGGTGGTGGAAATAAGTGAGGGCAAGGGGGAAGTTTTTTCTACATTTTTGTTTCGGAATGAAAGGCTGGATTTCCTGAAAATGTTGGGGAACAGAGTGTGGCAAAGTCTGGAAATTACACTGAAAAATGAAATCAAATACACAAGTATGTTAACCCTTGGTGAACAGTTCCCTGCCCAAGGAAGGGGCTGGTCCATGGGATGAGGCAGCCCCTTCTGCTCCTCCCTGCACTGGGCTGGAACTCTCCAGCTGACCCAAACAACACCACTCCTGTGCTGAACTGCTGGATGGTTTCTAATGCAGACCTTCACTGAGCTCACATCTATCCATATCACCCTTCTGATACCCTGAGGCACAGGGCAAGCCAAAATCACCCAGGAGTCAATGACAGCAAACCCAGCCCCTCCAGAGCAATACATGGCTGTATATTTGACAGAGAAGGGGGAAAAAGGTTCATTCAGCCCAGACTGCTCAACCAACAGGCCTAATCTGGACCCAGCTTTTACTTAAGGCTGAAATCCTACACAGCCAACAAGGGCTCGTTTCTGAAAACATGAAGTTACTTGCAGGTTGGATGTGCTGCATCAGAAACCAGCACCAGTGCAGGTTTGCAAAAGAGAGACAACTTTCATCTCTCAGTTTATACCCAAGGGGAACCTGTGCCAGTGCAACCATCTTGTGTTCTCTGATATCAATCAATCAATCTAGTACAGTTCTAGAAAACCCATCCTGAGCTTGAAGAAACACACAGGGTGCCCATTCCTCTCTTCTCCCACCACCACTAAAAGGGAAAAATCCAGATGGGAAAATTTCAGATAAGGCTCAAAAGCCTGGCAGCCTCGGAGTGCTTAGGAAATGTTGCTTTTCTTGTTCCCAGGAAATACTTCTATAATGTTAGCATTTTATGTTTTAACAAAGAAATTCATGTTAACGATGAAAAAAGGAGGATTATTAATTCTTTCAGTAATTTCAATAATTCTTTCTTTGTTTTAAAGGGGAAAAAAGGCCACAGACATTATGAGGGGAAATGTTCTTTACATAATAAAAAGGATGCCTAGTTCAGGCAGAAAATGTCCTGAGAAATGAGGGAGTTGCATCTGAGCTGCTCCACAGTGCACAGGGCTGAATCTTACCCATTCCACCTCCACCTGCACATCAGCTTTGCTTCCTCTCACACTCACC
>JAWWLZ010000118.1:1493788-1540678 GCA_035041345.1 Poliocrania exsul | reverse complement strand
GAGGGCACAGGCACTGCGGTGCTTCCTGTCCCTGCCCCATTGCGGGACCGCAGCGCTGAGGGCACAGACACTGCGGTGCGCCCCGTCCCTGCTGAGTGCGGGACCGCAGCGCTGAGGGCACAGACACTGCGGTGCTTCCTGTCCCGGCCCCAATGCGGGACCGCAGCGCTGAGGGCACAGACACTGCGGTGCGCCCCGTCCCTGCCCAATGTGAGACCGCAGCGCTGAGGGCACAGACACTGCGGTGCGCCCCGTCCCTGCCCAATGCGGGACCGCAGCGCTGAGGGCACAGACACTGCGGTGCGCCCCGTCCCTGCCCCAGTGTGGGACCGCAGCGCTGAGGGCACAGACACTGCGGTGCGCCCCGTCCCTGCCGAGTGCGGGACCGCAGCGCTGAGGGCACAGCTGCGGGACAGTACTAAATGGCTATTGCGGACTTCCTTACTGCCAGGATGTACGTCGTGATCGCAGGCTGAGGCGCAGGGACCCTTTCACAAACCCTGCCTTGTGCCGCGGCGGGGCTTTGATGGCATAAAAACGCTGTGACATATTTGAAAGCCTTAATTGCGGTGCGCTGCGGTGCCGTCCGCTCCCTGCGGGAACAGCGACCCTGACCGGGAATGCCTCGACTGGGCAGGACGCTCCTTTGCAGGGTTCCTAATGCGGTCTCTCCATGTGCCATGCCCTCAGCTCCCTAAGGCAGCCTCTCCTCGCTCATTTCCAACCCCTCAGCCCTCGTACACTACAAGGTCTGCGCGCCGGGGAGGGAGAGGAGCGGGAAAGGACAAATCCCCTTGCCTGCCCCAGGCTCTTCTGAATAACAGCACCCACTTGCTAAATGTCAGGGACACGCCCTCAAACACCCTGCCCAGAACCCCTTCCCTCAGTGCCTCCGAGACAGTCCCACCCACCCCAGTGTTCCCAGACAACCCTCCCACTGATCCTTGCCCCAATATCCAGAGAATCCGTTCTGCCTTTCTGCATGGACTCAGCACGTTCTGCCTTTCTGCATGGACTCTCCAGCCTCTCTTCTACCTGCATTTTCCTCAGATCACCCAAAACTGAATGCCTTCAAATTGCTGACTTAATTTTTTTTAATACCTGATCTTGGTCGCTGTTGCCATCTCAGTAACACCTTTTTTTCAACCAGTTCTCAGTCTTTCTGAGCCTCCCCTGGTGGGCAACTCCCCATTGCTACCCCATAAATGGTGGAAATCTGGCTCAGAGAGTCTCAAATGAAAACCAGCAAAGCTTGGGAGAGCAGAGACTTGTGTCACTCATCTGGTGTCACCAAAACGCTTCTGTACACAACCCACACCAAACCCTGCCCCTGCAATAAGGAAAAGGTCCCAGATCCTTCCACTGTTGCCAGCAATCCATTCAGGGATCAAACATCACCTGCAACAGGCTCTGCTGACCTCAGGTGGTCTTTTCTAGACATCCTTGTAACAGAAATAAAGAACAGTGACAGAAACCACACACAGGGAGGATTTGGATCTAAAAACATGGGATTTGTGCAGTATCCCTGGTAAACACCAGCACTTTGGAACTTGTCTTGATGAATGGGGTTGCCTGATGGCAACACAATGGGGACTGATGATGAAACAGTGACAAATGGGTTTCCTCCCTGGCTGGACACAGCTATTATTTGCCATCTGCAGTCTGTGTCTCAAGGAGGTATATTTTGCAACATGAACACTGAGATCAGGCAAAAAAAAAAAAAGCCCTGTCTGACAAAGGCAGCTCCCAGAGCAAGCAGCAACTGGATTAAAGGCACAGAAGAGGACAAGAGCTGTCTCCAAGGGAGTTGGAGACCTCAAAGAATGACCCAGGGAAGAAAAAGATGGTTTTACTTTATACCCCTGCATTTACCAAGTAAACAGAGCACCTAAAATCCCTCTTGATACCTCAGTCTTTGGATAAGGGACTGAGTGTATCACCAGTGACAAGGAGGGCACAAAAAAAGCTGGATAAAGGAGAAGAGTTAAGTCTAACTGACTTAGCAGTAGGAAGCAACAAAGAGAAGAAGATTTGTGAAGCCATTATAAATTTGCAAGGAGACTGGTGGAAAACAGACAAATCAGTCACACAGGAAAAAACAGCTTGCCAGAACTGGATGGCCAAGTCACTGCACAGCAACACCCAACCCACTGGGTGATGCTTCATTCAAGCCCAGTTAGTTGGGTGTCTGGGCCCCGAGGCAGCTCTTCTGGAAAGCTCAAGTGTCACCACCAGAGCTGCCCCTGGGCGGGAAGCTCCCATGGGAGTAGCTCAAGATCCCTACAGGAACACACACATCTCCCAGCACAATTATAAAGGCAGAGTTGGAACTGCTGTTGTTAAAGAGCACACTGAGAAGGAGCTAAGAGAGCAGAACAACCACCCAAATCCTTTTCCCTTCACTCTTCACTATCCTAAAGGGCTTAAACAATGGCAAGAACACAGTGGGATAAGTAAGAGATTAGAGACAAATTTTAAAAACCCAGTTAGTCATTTGGCACACAGTAGAATCCAAAACCATACATCATTGCCTTGAAAAGTTCCCCTGGGATATCACTGACAATATGGGAGGTGCTCCAGTGCTGCACCAGTGAGACAAACCCTTAAGCAAAATGAAGGTGTTAGGGTCAGGTATATTATGGGCAGCTTGGGAATAAATGAAAATAAATTAAAATGACACACAAAATCCCCCAAAATACCATCAAACCAATAAATTTAAACAAATAAATAAAAAGTTTCTGCTTCATTGACTGGTTTTATGTTTGCACATCCAGCATAACTGGATACCCTTGCCCCCAGGCTCTTGCTGCCATCCTATTTTTTGTTGACCTATGAGAAGTCCACCAGAGAAACCAGGTTCTATCAGTGAGTACTAAGAGAGCATAAATCATCACAGGTTTTGTGCTTTAAGTAAAACACTGAATTCCCTCTCATTTCTAAAACCAGATAGTTCCTGGTTCTGCCACAGCTTCTCTGTGTCACCTACTGGCCCCTTGCTTTTTGCTCCAAGACTTCTGTATATTTACAAACCAAGGCTTATGGTGTTTTCCAACACAGTGTCTGGCTTTTCTACTCAGCTTAGAAAGCTCTGAGTCCAGCAACCAGTCTCAGTTTCAGCAATACAGAATCAAGCATGAGGGGCCACCACATCAGCTGGAGCCCAGAGCAACAAAAAACCCTTAAGAACAAATCAATCTCCCTTATCCTGGTTTATGTTGTAAAGGCCATACAACAATAAAACTGATTTAGCAGCCAACAGGACTGGGGTATCTTCACTCTCAGAACTGCACTGAAAGACATGTCCCTTCCACTCTCATTTTTTTTGGGGGAAAAAAACCCTTCCAAAACCCTTTTATGGGAAAGACCAGTGCTCATAGTCAGAACCAAACCAAGAGAGAGAGGCCAGGAACTCCATGTGGGGCTCTACTGCACTCTGCTTTCACAGAACCCTGGCAGAGATGGAGCTTGAAGGAAGTGTAAAACCATTACCATGATTCAGATCATAAAAGGGTAAGTTAGTCAGGCTGGCCCCAGCCCCAGACAGAGTAACTGGGGGGCAGTTTTTAGCATAAGCAAAGGCCCCTTGAGGCAACATTAACTCTTGAGCTCCTGAAGGGTCACTTCACAGCAGTGCAGGCAGAAGTTTTGTTTACATTAGATATCCCCACCTACAGGCAGGGACTTGTGGATACCCCCAAATTACTGCCTGACTCAGGAGGTAACATTTCTGGAAATAATGATTCAGTGCCATGGGGTGGCTGCATGGATCTGCTCCCTCCCACCCAACCCAACACAGACACCCACAACCTCAGGTCTGTGGTATTTCTCTCTTTGGAAACATGCAAAAATGTTGGGAGTGTTCAAATATCTTCCAACTGTGCAGCAGATCTTATCTGCTGTGCTGTACACAGCACCCAGTGCTGGCAGCCTACCTGGAAATGCCATTCCCTTGGATTTCACTACCAGCATCTAATCAAAGTGTTTGTTTGGTTCCCCCCTATCCCCCCCCAAAATTAAAAATCAGTGAGGTCTATAGACAGTTCCTCATTAGCTTAAGCTCTAAAACATTACAGTAGCTTGGGTGCTTTTTAAAATGGGCCATGTTAATCTAATCTCTCAAAGGGCAATGATTTTTAAAACACGTTTATGGTTCAAATTAATTCCTTCAAGTTGTTCCCAAAAGCTTTATTTTGCTTTAGACAGTGCAGAAATCCCATCTGGGACTGAGATTCCTGGTGTGTCCACAACACAATATCTATTTTTCAAAGGACTGGAGGAGAAAAAATAAAAAGATTAAAAAAAAGTGCCTAACTCCTTGAAGCAAACACACCTCAAAATCCATTATTTTAGGAAGAGCAGAGTAACATCTGTCCAGTTCTAATAACTAAGATTTAGGATAAGAATCTAGCTTAAGAAGCAAAAAAAAAAAAAATTGTTGCAGTTACACCTGGGATGAATTTGGTTTAGCAGCCCACTTATCTGTATGTAAAAGTTAAATAATCCCCCTTAAACAGCAGGTTATCGAGCAGAAATCAGCAACACCTGCTATATTTGTACAATAACAATAACAAGCTGGGATGCCATTGGTTTATGGGAAGAGAAGGCCAACTTGGCCAAGGTTTGTTTTGGCCGCCGGTAAATCTGTGTCTAATAGGCAAGGGATGCATTTCATGGAAAATAAGCTGCACCTGGATTTGAGTCATACCTTGTCCCCTTGAAAACCTGTCATAGCCTCCTCCTTAAATGTCTTTGAAACAATAAACACACGAGCATAAACAAGGGCCCAGCTCTCTTGCCCTGTCTCTCTCTTCATTCCAGACAGGAAACATAAAACAGCTCAACAGCCTGAGATGCATGAAACCATTTCCAAAGCTACTTGGGGCCATTTGTTTCATGTCATCCAGGATCTCTTTTGTGCACTGGACAATTTTCCTACCACGTGTTTGCTTATTGTGTTACCTGCTGCTGCATTTCCATGCAGAAAGAGCCCCTAATAGAAACTGGAGCCAGCCTAGTCCTCACACAGTGCCTGAGCCTGCCCCATGGAGGTAAAGAGGAGCTTTAGAAGGGACAGATGGTGCAGGTGGACTCATAAAATGTAGGTATATGAAAAATCGGGGAAATTGGATGTGGACTGGAATATGTATCATATGGGAGATGTGACAGACTGATTAATATCCATTACTTGTGAAGTATCTTATGTCTTCACTTCAGCAGCAGGTCCCAGCAGGAATGAAACACATGTGGGTGACAGGGGCAGCTTTGGAGGGGCTGTTGAGTCAGGGAACAAACAGGCCATCATGGGTGATCCAAGCCCAGAACCATCCTGGGCAGACAGGGAATGGAAGGGCAGGAATGGGGCAGGGCAGTGCCTCAGCTGATGGGAGCAGCTCCTGGCACCTGCAGACACCTGCAAACCTCACCCTGGGCAGGTCATGTCATTGCTGCCCATCCCACTGCAGCAGGGAAATGAACACACTGGCACTGCAAACCTCACCCTGGGCAGGTCATGTCATTGCTGCCCATCCCACTGCAGCAGGGAAAGGAACACACTAGCACTGCAAACCTCACCCTGGACAGGCCACATCACTGCTCCCCATCCCACTGCAGCAGGGAAAGGAACACACTGGCACTGCAAACCTCACCCTGGACAGGTCACGTCACTGCTGCCCATCCCACACTGCAGCAGGGGAAGCAGCTCATTGGCACTGCAAACCTCACCCTGGACAGGTCACGTCACTGCTGCCCATCCCACACTGCAGCTGGGGAATGAACACACTGGCACTGCCATGCCAAGAGAGCAATGTCAGCAGCTGCCTCCCGAATTTCCCTACCACAGCAGCAGAGGTCATGCACACATCTGATCCATGGAAACCCCTGGCTTCCAAAAGGCCCCATTCCCCCAGCACTTAGCAAACCCCTCAGCTTTGCTACAAGGATTGTTGATGTATAAAAATTCTCACTACTATTTCAGGTTTTAAGTGTTTTATTGGCATAATCCAGCCAATTTTCCCCTCTTTGCCTGTCACATGCCATGCTGCAAGGCAGGTGCAAGGCTTGCAGAATTTCAAGCTTTCACATTTAACATATTTTCCCCTTCCTTTATACATTGACTTTTCCATATAGGATCTATACACATCGACACACCTGAAACTGGGTAACTAGATCCCTTTTCCACATTTAATGAGTGCTTCCCTCATTATTCTCCTTCCTGTAGGGCCACACAGGTAGACATAAAAGGGAAAATTAAAATGACTCAAAGTCACTTCAGTAATGCCCAGACCACCCATGTCATTAGTGCTACTCCTCCTGCAGCAAATGCTCCATTTCAAGGGGTTCTCTGTCACTCCCAATAATTTTGGAGCAAGACAGACCATAAAACCTGCTGGACCTGTGAGCAGACAGAGGTAATGGCACACTGTGGCACTCCAATAACTCAGCCTGAGCACAGCAGCTCACCAACAAATCACAAACCCTGCCTAACACAGAGTTTCCCACCCACCTCAGTGATTTTTCTTCAGCTTTCTGGCTCATTTCTCAGTTCAGTTTCCTCTCTCAAACTCTTCAGTCCCTCCCAAAGCACATGGGTGGAAAGAACTATCAGACCAAAGCAGTTCACTGAGTGTTTCTGAGAAGAGGTTGCCTGGGCTGGGGTTGTGCCTGGCTGCTGGAGCAATGTCAGGGCAAGCAGGGAGAACACGGTGACCTGGAAAAAAGCCTAACCCTGGGGAAGGGAGTGTGGGTAGTGATAACAGGGTTATACAAGGGACAGAAAGGGAAATGGAGGGTCAGTTTGCTGATGTCTGCATGTTCAGGCAAGTAGCATGGGAAACGAAAAGGAGGAACTGAGAGCATCAATATATAATGGAAATTATAGGTTAGCTGGCATACCATGTAATGAAATAACTCATATGACTGGAAAATGAACATTGCACATATTCAGGAAGAGCAAGCAGGGGAAAAGAAATCTGCTCAGAAACACAGAGGAAATTGCTGGAAGACTGGATAGAATAGCAAGAAAAATGGTAAGAACCACAGATGTAATTTGCTAAATACTCAACTCTAAAGGTGATATTGAAGAGGCTTTTTGTCTTCCCTGAAAGTCACCCAAAAGATGATTTAAGACACCCTGATATATTTTGTACCATCTGCTGGACCACCACCTTTCCAAGAGCAGTGTCCAGGGAAGGCAATGAGGGCAATCAGAAGCAGCTTGAGGAGCTCCTCAGTAAGAGGAGACAAAAAAGACTAAAAACAAAAGGCACTTTTAGTGATACTGAGCAGTGACCAGAGCACGAACAAAGATCACAGACAGTACAGAAGTCACCAAAACCTGCCATGGTTCACTCTGATATCTACAAGCAGATGGGATCACAGCCACGCTCCATTTGCTTTTGGAGCACAAAGGAGCTTCCCAGAGGAGCTGTGACCTGGGTAAAGCTGTGGCATCCAGTCATGGCTGACTCCACATTTTCCTCATGTCCTAATGGGAAAAGAACAAAAAGTTTCAAATGCACTGCTATAATTAAATTTTCATCCACAAATTGATTCCAAGAGGTGAATGATGAATTCTGTCTAAATAATGTCTCAGAGGCATCTGGAGCAGTGCCTGCCCTTAGTAGTAAAGGTTTTTCAATAAAAGCTCTCCTCCCTGTGGCACTGAGTCACTCACAGGAGCAGAAGTTCACTTGCAGGATCACGTGTCACCACGGGTGACTATCGTGTGTTCCATGCTTTGAGGGCACAGTGCTGATGTAGAAGCTCCTGAAATTGTGCTCAGTTGCTGCTGTTGCAAACCCTTGCATGTTCAATGCCATTTCTAAATGATCAGAGGAAAAGTCTGGTGCCTTTTACTCAAATTATCCCCACAACCTTTCTCCCTTGCAAGAACTTCACCACCAACTGCAGTTAGTTGTGCCTGGTAAGTCACTTCTCTAAGACAATCACAAAACACAATCAAAAACAATACAAATAAGTTTCCCTCTCCTATTGGGACAGGCTGAGAGAGTTTGGGTTGCTCAGCCTGGAAAGGAAAAGGCTCTGGGAAGACCTTCTAGCACCTGCCACTACCTAAAGGGGCTACAGGAAAGATGGAGAGGGACTTTGGACAAGGAGGAAAGAATTCAAACTGAGAGTAGGTTTAGATGGAATATTGGGGAGAAATTCTTCCCTGTGAGGGTGGGCAGGCCCTGGCACAGGTTGCCCAGCGAAGCTGTGGATGCCCCATCCCTGAAAGTGTCCAAGGCCAGACTGGATGGGCTCTGAGCAACCTGGGATAGTGGGAGGTGTCCCTGTCCATGGCAACAGGGTTGGAACCAGATGATCTTTAAGGTTCCTTCCAATCTATGCCATTCTGTGATTCAGAGTCCAGGCAGGGGTTGCATTTCCAACCCACAGCTACATTACCATTCTATTTGTGATATCATGAGCTGAATTCCTCCAGCAGGTTGTTTGGATATAGCTGGCACTTCATCCACTTGCAGCAGTTACGGAAAAGACCATACAGGATGGTTGGCAGAGCAGAGAGCAAGTGGGGAACCTTCAGAGGGTAAATCACCGCCAATTATTTGATTTGAGCTCTCTTAACTCTTCCCTCTTCTGTGCTCAGACTGGCTGAGTTCCTGCACATCACTTGAGCATTTGCAGAGTGTTTATCAAGCAGATTCAGAAACAGAACTTTTGTAGGTGTTGTGGCATTTTCCACATCAAGCCCCATGTGCCCAATAGCTTGTGCATACCCTGAGCTTCTCTGGGCATGTTGCCCTCTGTGACTGCCACCCTGTGCAACCAGGATGCTTTGTCTCCAGATCCCCACCCTTCCTCTGCCCCATCAGTGGTGGACAAAAGGCAGCCATCACTGGTCCCACATTCCTGCCTCACTCTGGGACAGTGCCCATCTCTACTTATGCTGCCCCAGTGACAAGTTCCTCTCCCTGGGACAACAAAGAAGAGCAGGTTATATGACAACAGTTCCACTCAAACATCCCACTGAGATGAGCTCTTTGTAAACCTGTACCCTCAAAGAACCCTCTTGTGCACCTTCTACTCTTGCCACAGCAAAACCTCCTATGTAGGAGACACATTTATACACACAATGCACTGACACAGCTGAAACTGTTCTAAAAAATATTGGCCCTGGTTGGTTTTTGATGGACTGCCTTTTCAATTATTTTTCTTGCCTGTAGCATCTGTTTTAATCCTGTAACAGCTGCTTAAATGGTCAAAATAACAATAATAACAGTAAAAAAGAAATGAATGATTTTTGTGATCTTCTGTAGAGCTGGTTGGAAAGTGCTCTATTTTTCCTGGGCAAAACTTCAATGGAAACACAAAACAGTTTTCATGTCGATTTTTCAAAGGAAAAATTTCAGTGTTTTGGCTGAAACCCAAATACCAAAATATTTCCACCAAACCCTAAAATATTTCCATTAGGAAATGCTACTGCATGGTGTCCTGAGAGATGGAATTCCAGATCTCATCCTCTCATTTCCCTTTATGCCCCATGATACAGCTGATTTCCCTTTCTCCACATGGAAGCTGCTGCATCACCAAAGTCCTATTTCCCAAGTGCTGGTGGGACAAACACCAGAGAAACAAACGGGGATGTGAAGCCTCAGGACACCAACAGGTTCCCACACCTCCCCTTCAGCTTAGCCAGATGGAAACATTTTGGATTTCAAGAAAGGTTTCAAGAAAAAGGTTTCCCTGGAAAGCAAGCCCCTTTTCAAGCTAAACTTAATTGAAACCTGTGATTTCTGTCAACAGGCAGTTTCAGGACAGCTATTTTGTTTCAGTTGGTTGAACAGATCCTGCTGTTTAGCAGGTTCCCATCCAGCTTGAGGGCAGTTGGTACAGCAGTTGAACTTCCAAAGGTTTCTGGAAGATTTGGGCACTTCATTTCTCTGAGGTTTTGAAATGGACATCCTGATCCTGGAGGATTTGACACCAACCAGTTTGGACAGGACAATGCCAAGAGGTGTGGGCAGGTGAGAGGCACTTCCCAGGGCACTGGGCAGGTGCCTTGGAGAATTACAGCTAAATGGCTCTTTGATTTGAGGAACCACCAGCCCTGCTCCACCCTGTGGCACAGGAAGCTGCCAGCAGAACTCAGAGCATCCCAGGGGGGCTTCTGGATGTAAAAGATAATTTTACACCTTTGAAGAGCCTCTTGGCTCTTCATGCCACTGCATGGCAAGTCACAAGAGGTGTGAAGCCCAGACAGGAAAAGGGAACAAGCACTTATGGAGCAGCAGGAAAAGCAGCCAGTATAACCTTGGCCATCCAAGGGCTACAAGGCCCTCCAGGGGAAATGCCCTCTGTGAGCTCATTTTAGTGCTACAAACCTTTCCTTAGACTCCAGCTGAAGCCCAGCTTAGATCCCTTCCTAAGGGCAGAGAGCTGAGAGGGCTGGCAGACCCTTTCCTGAACTCATGGTTGGGTGGAATTTGAGCATCTCTCCTTGAAGTTCTGTCTACCATGGAGGCTTTCTGTCTGCAGGCTCAGCTGCTTCTTTTAAGTTGCCACACCCCAGAGCTTTCTCTGCTTTACTTTTCCACCCAAAATGCCTTGTTGTTCTGGGCCTTACCAAGTGATGCACAACAAAACTTCTTCCCGAATCTGGTAATCAAATCAGTTTGACCAGCCAGTCCTCTGCAAAAAGAGGATTTTAAGTACCACACCCAAGCACTGGCCCACCTCCAGTGTCATATCTCCAGCTGGGAAAAATCTGGTGGCTCAGAGGAAAGCAAACAATAAATCCTACCCAAGATCTGCAGGCTGAAACCCTGAACACAAGATTTGGTTGCAGCTTTCCATTTCCAAAGGGTTCTCCCTAAGAAGGGAATGAATGCTGCCACATCCCAAATCATTCCTCCCCATAGCAGGATTTCAGCACCAAAATCCTTCATACAGACATGATGGATTTTCTACCATTGCAGGGAGATATTTAGGGCTATTTTGGATGCTGGGGAAAGGTTGGGGGGGTGGAATCTCATCCACCTGCTCCTCCAGAAGGACACAAGTACCTGTAATCCTATTTCAGACCAGACTCAGCCAGATCTCCCCAAGACCTTGGGGTTTAAGTGTCTGCAAGAAACTGAACTGAGGCCTCAATCTCAGCCCAAGGGCCTTAGGTGCTGATAAAACAATTTTTAATTTTTTTTTCTTTTCTTAATTTGTTCCAGGGCTGGGTTACATCACTATTATTCCTCACCTTCACCCCAGGCTGAAACAGTCTGACTTTGACCAGCTATTACATCTCATTCTACACCCCAACAAACCAGAGCCATCCCAGCAGCCTCTCACATGTAAATACCTACAGGATGCTCAAGGCACTGCACTTTCAGCTGTAACACCTAAATAAACTGAGATTTACAAGCCTTGTGCTTGGGCTTAGGCTCATTTTGGAGAGTCTCTCTGGAAATGAGCACACCGACCCCTTCCTCAGGAAGGAACACAACGACTGGGCGCTCTTGCAAGTCTGGATGTGTCACAGAGGGGCAAAAGCAGTGCTGGTATAAACTCCTGTACACATCCAGAGCTCACACTTGGCACAGAACTGCACTGAGACCACAGGTCAGAAGTTTCATCAAGTTTGTATCTTCACTGCAGTGCAAACTAATTAGCTGACACAGCTGACACTTTTAATTAGGAAAAGTAAGGAAATATTTTAGCATTATTTCCACAGATCACATTCCTCCCACCTCCAGCAGGTAGTTTCTAATATTATTAACTAGTAAAATATTTATTGAAAAGGAAGACTTGAATGTTCAGTCAGACTGATTGAAGGCTGAGCAGGGCTGGCATAAGACAGGTAAAGACAAAGGAAGAAACCAAGTTCAGACAACCCTGCAGCACCTCCCCAGCCAGTGGTAACACCACAGACTGCTCCCATCCCCTCACACTCTGGAGTGCCTGCTCTGGTTTCTGCCTGTTTCCATAGCACTCAGTCTACTTCCAATGGCTTCCTCTAATAGAGCAATAAACATTTTAACTCCCTCCCAAAGTAGTTCCTTATGCACCAGTTTAAATCCCGTGGCAAACCCTCAGGAGGGAGCATGGACACATCCAAATGATATTCATGCACAAGCCAGAAATTAAATTCACGTGCTAATATAATTTGTGCTGTCATTCTGCAGTTCACTGGGAGCTTCAGCCTTGATATCTTACACATTTGCAGTTGCCCAAGTTCACTCCTTTGGCCATCTTCTCTCCCATGGGACCATCCTGGAGCACAGTGCAGTCCAACATGCCATTGAAGGCAGGATAATCCCCCACTGAGCACTCCAGCTGTGCCTCTGGGGAACCACTCAGGATGGCCTTGAGCCAGGAATACAAGGGTTTTGCAGGGATTTCCCTTACAAAGAGTGGATTTCTGAGCCTAGGGACCAAACCCCTTGACCCTGCTCTTACCAGAGAGAAGGATCTTTGCCCAGCTTGGACAGGACAGAGGCTCTTGAGGGCCATTGAAGGACCAGCACAAGCCTTTCCATAACAACAGCCACGTGTGTGCCAACAGCACCATGCACATGTTGGAACCCTCTGTGCCTGCTCCAGTACCTTGCTGAATCAGGGCCACAGCACAGGCATTCTTCTCAGAGAAACATTTTTCCATGGACCTGATCCAAAGCCCACTGAGGTCAGCAAGAGTCTTTCACTTCAATGGGATTTGGATCAGACCCTGTGAGCATTTCCAACTCAAACCAGCACTGGAATTTGTGCATGCCCTTGCATTGAAACAATTTGAGTCTAGTTCATCGTAAACCCTAAACTCAAACACTCCTCAGCTCTGGGAAACTTGGGAACACAAGCTGGGTCTTTACTTTGCCTTCAAAGGCCAATTTGAAAGGGATTCTGACTCCAATGATCATAGGCCTTTAGAACATTCATACCTGAATCAGGGGCTTAAGTGCAAAACCAGCTGATATCTCTGAGGAGGAGAGTTTCAGCAGAATTTTTCATACAGCACTGCAGGTTAAGTATAAAAATCATAATTAAAGACCAGCTGAAGAGGCATCTGCTGAGGTATGCATCTTCCTACAAAGATAAGGATTCTACTTCCTAACAGCCATATAAATCCATAAAGACTTATCTATGATTTCACTGAGAGATCACCACTGGAAAAAAGAGAGCAATCATAAAAGCATTCCACCTGTATTGCTGGCAGATGGCTTATAAATGTCACACAGACTTAGCCCTACTACTGGCTCATACAAGAGGTATTAAATAAACTGCTGAACATCTGCTGGTAAATACACAGCAAACAAGAATGCAACTTGGAGCCAAACATCTGGCGAGTGTGGACCACATCTCTGCTCATAAACCAAGCAATGTTTTCTGCTAATCATTAACAGAGTTATTGATTTTAGAAGTGTATCACACAGCTATAATTTTGTCAGAGAGTAGACCACATAAGTTGTTCTTTTTCTGGTTGTTTCATTTTGTCTTATTCCAAAAGTCCGTAAATTGACGAGCGGGACAAAAATTATAATTGACATCATCTGTGGGAAATATTTCATAAAACAACAGGCCCAGATGTAGGATTAAAGCCATGTGGTAGTAAAATACCACACTGAAAAAAGTCCAGGTTCCATGATTTCTTACGAAAACAGATGTGCTATTACTCCACTCTACTTGTTTTTCAATGCTTTTTACTCCAAATAATTCTCTCTTTTTTCCTCCCTCCTTTTTTTTTTTTCTTTTTTTTTTTTTTTCCACAATTGCACTAGGGAGAGATCATAAATTGATTGCAGATGGCAACTTGTACTTCAAAATCCTAACTGTCACAATCTTTGAAATAAAAATAAATGAAACATTTTGAGAAATTATATTGAGCTGTGTTAAAAGTAATGAAGATTATACAAACATATGTCTTTTTGTCATTTATGCAGCACCTTCAGGCATGGCAACCAGATCTATTAGACAACACCTCCCTCCTTGGGAAGGAGTTATTTTCCAAGGCCAGGATGTACTGAAATATAGAAGGTAACATATAGCCTGAGCAGCCCTTTATCCAAGCCTCAGGAATCCCATCCCTGATTGTGTCACACACAAAGAGGCAACGTGGAAACAAGGCCGGAGAGTTCCGTGCGTCGCTTCCCACGAGGACATTCCTGACAAGCACATTGGACAAGAGATCTGTGAAAAGCAGAGGCTTGTATGGTTTGAATCCTAATTTGTCAGGGCTGTGCAGAATGGCAAACAACTGTATTTCTTCCTAAATGACTTACTAACATATGGAGCCCATTGGGATGCCACTAATTACAATTCATTAAGTTCTGAATTTATGCAGTTTCACAATGCAGTCAGAGATTCTCCATTTTTTAGTTACCAGAGATTTTGTAAGACATAATAAAGTCTAAACAGACTCCCATCCTGTCACTGAAATGCCTTTGTGCTAAAGCCATTTCTGAGAGAGCTGATGGGGCTTGATGTTGATTAAAAAGGGGCTGATGGAGGTGCCTGTTGTGGGGATTCCCAAAGACAGAAAGAGAAGGAAAGCCCAGATACTCCTGTAGGAAAGTTGATGTTCATATCTCAGCATACTCTGGGGGAAGCTGTGAGGGAAATGGGAATATTGCTGTTAAAGTGTAGCCCCTTTCTCGACTCACCTAGAAGAAAACTAAACCAACAGCAGTGGTAACAGGAAGGACAAGAATGGAGGATTTTGGGGGATTGCAAAAAACCATCATAGTGGATGATGGGAAGAGTCAGAAGGGAAGATTTTGAGGGACCACAAAACCATTAAACCCCCCAAAAACCTTGATGAGGAGCAGAGTCAATGCCCACAACAAGATGTGGGCACAGCCAGAGAAATAGCACTATTCTTCTATGAAATCTTTATATCCAAGAGAGTTAACAGGAATCCCTCCATTATTCCCTCTCCCAGGCAAACCCTGCAGATAGTTCAGTCTTTGCCATCTGGCTCTGAAACCTCCACATCCTTGCTGTGAAATCTTTGCTAATGATGCAGCTCTTGGAGCATCCCTTCCTCAGTAGCAGTAAAACTTGGGCAACTGTTCACACACCAATCCAGCATCCCTTCTGCCAGAAATGCCAGGAGCAGGAAGACTCCAACCAGGATATGGAATGTGCACAGTGTCTGATATGACAGAGCAGAGTTTGGGGGGCTGAAGCAGGGGCTGAGGGAGAAGGGGTGGGACTGAACTGTTGCTCAGCTGGCTGGAATGAAGGCTTTCGAGCAACAAGGGGAAGGCTTGGAGAAAGTTCAAATCAGGGTCATTTGCCTTTTGTAACAGAGGAGTGGGGAGTCCCACAGAGCCTGGTAATACAGAGCATGGAAATTCCAGCCCCAGCAACGCCCCCGTGGAGGGACAGCCTTTAACACTCAGCCTTCCCCCCCGAGGAGACACAGCTCAAACCCTCGGGCAGGAATCCCCACTCCTTACACCACCTGCTATTTTGGCCCAGAGGTTCAACCCTTGCCTGCTGGATGTGGAGATACATGGCAAAAGAACAAAATTAGAAGCTCATGGAGAAAGATTCAGTTCACTGGGGACTGACATCCTGGATTGCAAAGAGCATCCCTGCACACATCAAAGAAAAAAATTATTGCTCTGGATGCCCCTGCACACTCTGCTCTAACCCACTGTGGGTTCTGCCTTATGCCATCTCCCCTCCCACTTTTCTCCAAGGAGACTTTGATTAACTCAACTCGCTGCAAAAATGACCTTGACCAGAATATCTGCAGAGTGTATGAAGTTTTGGGGTCAGCAAGGAACAGTGAGTACATTATTACTGCTTTTCCTGTCAATAGAAAAATAGGGTTGTATGTTTGGAACGAGGCTGGCATCTACCATCAACATTCAGAAGACACCTCCTCATTTGAAACCCATTTTCCAAGTTAAAAAAATAAAAAAGGCATAAACTCTGCATTACACTAAATGTATATATAGTCCAGATTAAACAAAAGAAAGGGGGCACCTTTCTGAATGTATTTTTAAATCCAAGTCCTCCTTAAGACTGGGACCTGTCACGCTTAACTTTCAGCAGTTTCCAAGTCTGAAGAAATAGTGAAACAGTGTTTCTCTTACCTAATTTGCAGAAATCTCCCCTCTCCAATAAGACATAAGCAAGGCCCACAAGATCTGAAGCAGGGCCACGATACTGTGAGAATCAGAACGTAAGAGAGGTTGTTTGGCTGGGGGATAGGGGAAGTTTTTTTCAGTCTGCTTTGGGCCATGCACTCTCAGCTACTCTTGCTCAGTGATATTACCTTGGTACCACCTGAAAACCTGCACAGCTGCACCCACCAGAGCAGCCCAAGGAAGGAAAGCCAAGTCCATCAGAGACTACAAAACCACACACGATTCAGGAGGTAAGCAGAGAGAAAATCATCCATATGGACACACAGCAGAGCAGAAGAGAAGCCTAAATTAAGATTTAGATCAGCTCACTCCTGGCCCAGTTTTCTAAGAGACAACTCCAAGAACTACCTCATGTTTTCCCATAATGAAAACGCTGCCCAAAGGAAGATGTTGTAGAGCTGCACACTGAGCCAGACAGAGCCCAGAGGAATGTCACATTTACTGACTTAGCTCAACTCCAGGGACTTGGAGGCTGCCTTGACCTTCTTTATCACAGCAGTTTTATCCTTTCAAAACCTGCTGCTGTTCCTGAAAGAGCCAACAGCTTTCCCCATCCTTCCAGTCTTACACACTGGAAAAACAGAGGATGTGTTTTAGAGAGCTTGAAAAGGTCAGAGAAACAGAGGAACAGTAAAAGAGGATGAAAATGGAAGTTTGTGCCTAAATCAAGATGTGACCTTCACTTGAAAAAGGCTGCATTTTTCAAGTTTCCATTCATTTTCAGGGGTTTCCCTGCAGCACATAAAAAGCCTAGAAATACATTCATTTTCCAAACAAAACTTGAGAACAAGTTTCTGAGCTCACATTAGATGGGAAAATGCGGTCAAGAGGCTACTCCTGTACCCACAGTTCAAGAACTGCCCTCAGAGCTGCTCTTCTGCTCCACAGCAAGGAAGGAGTGAGAAGAGGGAGCCCACAGGGCACTGCAATCAACATTTTGTTTCACCATCAGTCAGCCTGCTGGTATTCCTGACACAAGCCAAAACCACCCCACTGAGCTGCCTGAAAAAAGGGGTGGTCGGTGCTAGAAGAGGATTTCAAACATTCGAGATGGATGAAAGGAAGCCCATGGCCATTAGCACTGTTGGAGACACAATTGTTATTATTAACAGCAGCTGCAACATGGACAGTTGGGTCTTTGATGAAGGGAGGATGGAGCTGGAGACCACCAGCAGCAGCCTGGAGTGGGTGGGGCAGGGAGGAAACAAACCATGGTAGCAGCAGCCACAGAACTCAGGATGGAGAGCAAGGAGGACGGACCCCACCAGGATGCTGGTGGCTGAGCAGCCACCGTGCTGTCGGGCAGTCGAGGCTCTGCACGCACAGTGCACCAAGAACTTGGGGAAACACCATTCTCTGAGACCCAGTGCTGCTCTGAATTAAGCCCAGCCATTGTAACAAATCATGCCGAGCTTTGTGTCTCTCAGCAGCTGGTCAGAAGCCTGAGCAGCAAGGAGCAGGAGAAAGTGTCATGAGCACAGCCTGCAGCCAGACAGGCTCCTGCCCCCAGAATACACCCTGTGCCACTGGAACACCCTCAGCATCCTGGTATTAGCAGGGTAGGGAAGAAAATAAACAAGACACAACACTGCACATATGATTCACACCCAGGTTAGACGGCACACAAAGGAGCACACAAACACCATGGCCTTGGGAGCTCTTTTTGTGACACAGCAGCCCCTGCACTGCTCTCAAGAACCAAACTACACGAGCCAGTGTTGGCAGGACAGGCAGCACAATCACCAGTGACAGCAGTGCAGACAAACACTCCCATCTTCTCCCACTTCCAGTACGAGCATAGCCATAATTACCCATTTCCCAGAGGTAATGCTGGCAGACTCCACCTCTCCCATCCTGTTGCCTCAGCAACAGCCACGAGATGACAGTACTGAGATATCACCCTCAGCTTCCCACAGCAAAGCTCAGCCCCTCAAGCCTGTGGGAGGGCACCTGACCTGACTGATGGGGCAGGTGAAACACTTGCTGTTCACATGCTGGTGGGTGCTTTACTGCCAGGTTCAGACCTGGAGAGGCCTTTCCACTAAAAGAACAGGATCTTGGGAACTTTGCTGCAAGATCAAAGTGAATTACATGCAAGAGATGCTAAAAAACTTTCTTAGTGTCTTTTCTTCAGAATTGGCTCCTTAGGGAAGGAAAAAGACCTGTTTGGAATAGGCTGGAGGATGGCAGTGAGCAGCAGGGAGCCTATTATTTATATTTGACTTCACTTTGTCAGTCACTGTCACGAGACCTTCCTGCTCATTTTTAAACCGACAGCTTCATTGTGGCTGATGTAGAACTTTGTATCAGAGGTGACTGACCTCACCTCACTGTTCATTCTGTTGGATCATGGATAATGGGCTGAACTGCACAAGTCTTGGCACAAAACCTTCATTGGACCATCACAACCTCCCAGAAGAGCCAGAGATAAACACAAGGCCTATATAAATAAGGTTTTGGCCTTCCATGCCAAAGCCCAGGGCTAAAAATGACCATGCAGCAACAAGAAATCAGGAATTATTTTTTACATATGAGAGAAAAGGCATAATGACTCAGTTTTGACACAGAACAAAACTTCTGTCGTTGGCAGAGGACCCGTGTCATTTGTCAGAGAAGTAATTTGTCTTCTTGTGTAACAACAGCCACTAATGGGAAGCACACTCATTGCTCCATCACTGCTGGCCACCAGAAGTGGATCTGAACACAACCAGAGCCAGATCACCTGGGCTGAGCCCTCACTGTCTCCTCTCTGCACCAAACATACTCTCTCACATGTGGACCCAGGATCAACACTCCCCACTGTACTCTCTGGCAAATCAAACCCAGCTAAGTGGCAGAGCCCTTGGGGCTGTTCCTGGGCTCATTGCTTTCATTAGCTCTCCAGAAACACAAAAGCCCTTGAAGCCACGCACTGGATGTCCTGCCAAGAGTCCCTGGGTTTGGAAAGCCTCAGGCCCCTCTCAGAGGGAAACTCCCATCAGTCTCATTGCCCGAGTTGCCCGCTGAACCCAAGAGGACCCTGCAGGACTTAAATATCAGCAGAAAAGTTTAACCAAACCCAGTTCTCAATGCCCTGATACAGAGACAGGGAGCCATGCAAAGTGTGGAGTTTCTTGGAAGTAAGTGGAAGAAATCATTTTCCCCCCACTTGGGCCTGGTGCAGAGCCAGCCTCCAGAAAGGGTCCAGTAACTCAGCTGTCTAAATGCTGAGGGAAGGAGCCAGGGGTTTTCTGGAGTTCACCCTTCCCAACAAGGACTGTGCAGCAGCACTGATCTATCAGCAGTAGCTACATGGGATCTGCCACATTCCTTTTCAAGCAGCAACTTGTATTTCACCACTAATAGGATATCAAACAACAGGAAACGCTCGCTCGGTGGTGGAATCATCCCACATCCTGTCCAAGTTTTATCAATTCCATTAGTTCTCATTTCCTAGCACAGTACAATTTACCACTTCACATGGCCAAAGCCTAACTCCATCTCAAGAACATTTTAAGGAGCTTTAGCCAGCTGCTGGGAATTACATGTTGTTCCACATGGAGATTCAAGCATTTCACAGCCATGGGATATGGGTGAGCTTGGAAGGGACCACAGTGGGTCCTTTACCCTCCCTGTGTCCAGGACTGACCAAACCATTGGCACAACAAACAGGTCAGTATTAGAAGACAGAAGTAAGAAGGAGAAGGAAGTTTAATTCTGCTCTTTTGAGAGATTCTCCTTATAAATAAGTGCAGGAGATGGAGGCCTCTTGAGGAAAAACAAGTGGAACAGTGACACTTCAACAATCCTGTGAGCACACCAACCATGCCAAAGCAATTCACCCTGGAGGTACAGGACGGGAATTTGCTGTTATTTGAACAACATCAACAGTGAGACTTGGTGCTGGTCATCCCAACACACTTGAAGACCACATTTTTTTTCCTGTGTAAAGTGAGTCACTACAGGTTTGCCTTTGCAAGGTGCAGTCCTTCTATTCCCTTAAAAATCAGAAGCCAAGCAGAGCACAACAAATCAGAGAAGTATTATTTGAAGAGAGAAAAATTATTTTCTCTTCCCAGTTTCAAAAACTTGCAGTTATTCACTCCATTCACCAAACTAATTAATAAAAAAACCTAAAAAGTATATTCTGGTTAAGCAGCTGAGAACATTCCTAACCAGACCTTTGATTAGCATTTCACACCCCTTTTTCTTTAGCAAACATCTGTTTTCCAATGAAAAGCTGTGCAAACATCTGCAGTTTGCTGGCAAGAATTAGAAGCCCTTTCCCTTTGGTGTCCCCACCTATGTCAAGATCTTTGTGACAAAGTATCATAATGGCTCCCATTATGCCCCACTAACTGGAGATCTGGGCCACCTATAAAGTCAAGAAAGAGCACAAAATGGCTGAAGGATTGCCCAGCTTTGTCCCAGTGTAACTCTGCCCCAGGATCCTGTCAGTGTAACATTTCTCCTGCCTGGAACGCAGCTCCTGGGACGCCTCCAGTGCCTGCAAAAAGGATCAGTCTGAAGTATTATTTGCAGTTTCTATGCACCATTGAAAATCTGAACAGGCAGCTGGAGATGCCTCTGGAGAGGTTTCCTCTCAAGTTCTGTCTTTTTCTAAAATGGTGGTCAACTTGATCAGCTTTATTATTTATCATCCATCTGAAGTCGTGATATCTTAATCAATGCTGGATGATTTCAAAACCAAAAGGACTTACACTTGCATGACACCAGACACAAACTCACACTTCCAAATCTGTCTATTTATAGTTTGGGATCAAAGTACTAAAAAGCTGCAGCATAGAAACCAGCATCACACAAAGTTCAGGAGATTCATGGAGTAATCACAGTAGCAATTAGTGTTTAAATCAATTTACAGTAAGCTCTGGTCTTCCATGGCTTGTCAACTCAAAGTGTTTAAAGGGGTCTCTGGCTTTGACCTGTGAACTGCTCTACACCAGAAGCATTTTGCAAGGATTCACCTGCTGGCCACTCTCTCAACTCAGCCAAAGGGGAGAAGAGACTTGGAATAACAGCCAGGGTGACAAGGGGGAGTTCAGAGGCACTACATTCCTCAGAGGTATTGGAGACAAACCTTTGGGGTCTTACACGCTGCTTTTCCCAAACTCCTGAAGCTGCAAGGTCCATCTGCCCTCCAGCGTTCAGGCAGTGCTTTGCTCAGACAGCAGCTCGTTCCCCCAGTCAGAGATGCTGCTCAAAGCACATTCCCTAAAGGATGTGTTCAGCCAGAAGGCCGTGCTTCTACACACTGAGGTCCCAAATGTGGGGCTCTCCCTCCCCTTTTTGCTGCCTAAAGTCCTTTCCAAGGATTTCATTTTCATGATTGATTGTTTTGCAATGATCTTTATTTTGCAATGATCTGTTTTTTGTGGTTTTCCTTTACTGTTTAAAGGTAAAACTCCACTGTTGGTTACTTATTTTTGTTATCTTCTTGCCAGGGCCCTCCTTTAGCAGAGTTAACTCTGGATTTTCTGTTCCCACCCCTGTGTCTTGAGTTAAACAACTCTGCAAACACCTTGGTAATGGGCAGTATGTCAAATATAATGCAACTAATTTTAATTATCAGTTCCTACTTTGAATTTCTTTTACCCATTTTAAAAGCATTTGGAAGAGAGCAACACTGAAGCACAGATGGCATCATTAAAAGTCAACCCTGGCCAGGCTACAGTACAAATACCACACTGTGGCATCTGCTCTAAATATAGGTCATGCCACAGTCAGGTCAATAGCATGGTTTGATATTGGTTTACCTTTTAATGAGATCCACAATATTAGTGAAAAAGTGGCAGAACAACATGTGACACTGCTCTTCGTGAGGAAGGTGTTGCCTCTTGAATGCTCAGAATTAACTTTGGGGCACTGTCTGGCTGTGTGTGATTCTCCAGACCTCAGTCCCCCCAAGCCAAAAGGTAGCATTAATCAATTAGCCACTTTGTTAAGCTGGTGACAGCTCCCCTGCTCTCTGTCCTGCACTAGCAGTGGCTCTGAACAGCCCACAGCCCCTCCTGGGAGCAACACCAAGCCAGCATTTAATGTCCACTTCCTCCTCTGTCCTGTGGTTTGATAACTGGGGAAGCAACACAAGGCACAACAGTGTTTGAATCCCACATATAGGCTGATAATGAGAATTTGAGGCACAGAAGTGATTTAGGAATGCTCGTGCTGGGGGACTGGGGAGAAATAAATCACTACATCTTCTGTTTCTAAATGTATTCCTGAAATGCAACCCATCCTAGAGTGCTCTGGTAATGCCTCAGGGTGCACTGCAGATCTCAGCAGTTTTTGAAAGAAGGCTTTTTGCCTTTTTGCTGGTTAGGGTACAATTTTCAGTGTATGTGGAGAACCAGCCATCAAAACCCCCAAGGTGATCCTATCAGGAACCATCTATCCCACTGCTTTCTGCAGATGAGAAGACTTTTCTCCAGGGCCAACAGCCCAGAGGTATCTGCTTCATTCCTTGCCAATGAATCCAAAAGAAAGCCACAAGAGATGCCCATGATCACCACCTTTCCCATAGGATGGCCTCCAGAAATGCTTCCCTGCACCAGGGCTCATCTTCTCCCTGCAAACATTCCATGATTTATGAGGGCAGAGGTGGAAAGCAAACCTTTTCTGTTTATGTACATAACTACCCATCAGCTGGGCTTCTGGCTGGCTATGAAATTGTGCTGCTTTACTGACCTCAATCAACACAAAATGAAATTGCTACAGAGAAATTGCTATTCATGGCAAAACAGGAGTTGCCACCTCAGACTTTCTGTTGGACTAAACAGCCAGTCCATTATTTTCCTCTTCATAGCTATTCCTTGTGCATTTCAGCTGCTCTGCTAGATGAGTCTTCAGGGATTAGGGAGTAATGTTTCATTTTTCACTGATCCTTAACAAAATACAGCAAAAGTATCTACAATATAACAGAAGGGGTGCTGTCATTGTTCCAAGCATATTATATTTTAGACTAGCTGAATAACCTTTGGGGAGCCAGAATGCTGAATCACATATAAAATGTTACATTCTCTTATCCATTAGGCCACATTTATGCAGAAATGCATTCCCTGTTTCAGACTGGGGTTTGCTCATCTGTAAAGAAAGGGACTTTATTCTCATCTTGGGGGTAGGATCAGCTAAGAATCTCATAATATTTTTCTTCCCATTACAGTTGGCCAGGCCACTGAGTAGCTCAGTTACTCGACCCACAGAATTAGGTAAGGCTACACTGAGCAGCACCCACTCCTTCCCAGGGGGTTACAGTCTCCTCTGGTTTCAGCAGCAAGGCTTTGGTAATAAAATGCTACTGCAGCAGAAAAGAGAGAAGGGGGGGAGGAAAATTACCCAGTGTTTCAGATCACCACCTCCCCTCCTCACCTGGCTGAGCCAGGGGGTCACACCACCTTGGCTGTGCCCCTGCTCCCAGCCAGGCTCCTGTGCTCATTTCTGCTGCAACTGTGCAAAGCATCACTACACCACGTGTTTCAGGTATGTGCTCATCCTCCAACAAGTCCCAAAAGCCATTACAACCAAAAAAGCTTCAGGTGCTTTCTAACAATCTCTTATTAACCAGCACAGATTTTGAAAATCACTCCGGCAGGAACAGCCATTCCATCATTAGGCTGCTGGTCTTTTGAAAATCTGCTCTGAGTCACTTAGAATCTAATTATCAGTGGTATCTAAATCATCCTCATTAAGGGAACTAAAGATGTTTTCTGTAAAGATTCAAGTGCTGCCTCCAGATTTGTTTCATCAAGCAGAGGATGTCAAGATCTCCACAACAGCAGATCATGGAAAGAAAAGCAAGTTCCATACTGAGCTGCAGAACATCAGAAAACACTTAAGAGATGTTAAGGCTGAAACAATTATCTAGCAAAAGCTTTTACATAATTTGTGTCATCACACTTAAACAAATCTATGAAAAAACTTCAAGGGCCTCCAATATTTAAGATACATTTGCCAGAGTGTTGGAACCTGGATAGAACTTGCAGGGAAGAAAAGAATAAGTGGTCCAGTCGCCAAGCCAAGGCAAACTCTACCAGGGAAAACAAGTTGGAGTCACATATTCAGGCTTTCCTGCAGGGTAGAAGTTTAACAGAGCAGACACTCTCCTCTGTGCTGCCATTTCAAAACTAATGGGAATTCTTGGGCAGAACAACAGATCTTTAGCACTGCCTCACATTATGGTGTAGATATTGGCATTTCACAAATACAGCAGTAATTCCCACTAACAGCCTTCACTGCAATTCCTGCCCCCAGGGGCTTGGGCAGATCCTGTTGTAACCGAAGTCAAGGTGGGTGCTTTGGCACTGGTTTGCCACCTCTAACTGCCCTGAGCAGTGCCATCCAACAGGAGTCACCCACCCCTCAGCAGCTGGGCCTGTGGATCACTTCTGTCTCAAGCCAACCCTTTTAAGTGGTCTGCATGCTCACCCTCTGCTCAGGAGAATTTCATCTCTCACTGGGCTTGGTTGGGTAGCAAAACATCCACTCTCCACCTTTATGTGGTAGGGGGAGCCACTAAATCATTGCCCTTGTATGTGCAGGCTTAGAGCCATTCCCCCAAACCCCCACCAGGAGCTGGGAAAACACCCTCTGGCTGCTGCAGTTATTAAAGCTGAGGGACAAATGCCCATCTTCCTTTGGTAAGTAAAAGTGTGCATTTTGTTTCCCAAAATGGGGGAAAACTGTACCTGCTCCAATTCATTCTGTGTCAGAACCTCAGGGGATGTGCTCAAAATGGACATCTTCATTCTCTTCCCACATTGCCACAGCCTCAATCATCAGGGACACAGCTCCTCAAGGAACAAGGAAATTATCTGGTAAAAGGTGCTGGGGCTGGACCTGTCCAGGCCACTGAACAGTTTCTCACAGAGACACCAGAGCTCCTACTCAAAGGCAAACTCCACTCACTTTATTGCAGTTCTACCCAGCAGGAATGGGCTCAGTTCCCTGCCCAGCATGAGCTGTCTCTCCCCACATCTGCTGCCTCTCCCAGCCCCCAGCCCAAGAGAGAAAAAAGGAAAACTAGTTTATTAAAGAAAACAAACCCAAAGCTGTGCAACTGCTGTTTTAGCCCCACTGGAGAAGCTTTTGTCTGCTTTTACAGGGCCTAACATGTGTTCGATCAAGATCAATTTCTGAGGAGATGGAGATGGAAAACAATCAGGTGTTATCAACAGTATCACTGGAGCAACATCAAAGCCCTGCCTTAGCCATGAGCCCTGATGCACCCCAGCTGCTCCACACAGAGCCCAAGGAAAAGCTCCAGGATCTGACAGAGGTTGTGAGACACCTTGTAAAGATGGAGAAAATTAGCCAAGCAGGTGCCTAGTGTGGAATGTTTCTAGAAACTCCTGCCTCAGCACTGCAACACGTAAAAACAGCAAGAAAAGAAAAAAAAAATCAATTTTTTTTAAAAATACAGATGCATTGTGTAACAAGTACTTTTTAAAAACTAGAATAGCCACAAACAAGAATTGTGGAGATGGTTTGTCCCACAGCTGTTTGTGAGGAAGCAGGACACAGCCCCTGTTCTCATCACTGCTGGACAGGGGATTGTGCCCATGGCTGTAGGTGGTTCAGAGGAAACTCAGATCTGCCATAAGGACTCAGAAGAAGCTCATACAAATTGTAACTGCTTATGAACCACCAGGACTTTGTGCAGAGGTCACAGGTCCTGCTAATTAGACACAGCCCCAATTAACACAGGCCTGACAGTTGTCAGGTTCTAAGGGTCTGTTTGCCAGCAGGGCTGTCATGGTCATGCTCCCATCTCCAAACAGTCCACAGTGCCCCAGGGTTTTACCTGAGACAGAGGCAAAGGGCAGGGACACAGGCCTTAGACAGCTCTAAAACCTGCCTGATGGCTCAGTGGCCAGATGCAGAAAACCAGGCAGTTTTTATTTCACATGCCTCTCCTTGGGCATGGGAAGCTTCTGGGTGGAAAAGGTGCAATGTGATTTGACATTCTGCTGATAGCCCGGGAGATCCATCCCTAAGTATGGAGGGAGACCTTCCAACCAATGCAAAAGGCCCACTTGCTGATAACACATCCTTTGGAGCTCAGCAACACATCTCCCTCTGCCATGTGTCTCCCATCTGAGCAGCTTAGGCTACACAGCACATGTAATCAGTTCCAGCAGGGACATTTCCTGTCTCTCCACAAACTGCATTAACCCCTTCTTTCTTTCTTTCTGCTATTCAGAGGATCTTGGAGCACAGATACTTCTCCCAGGCATCACTGCACATCTCACAAACATTACTACTTGTTCCTACTGTTTTGAACACTCCAGTGTCACTCAGGGCTCCTTTGGCACAAGTTTAAGCCCAGCATTTCACAGAGATGTCTGACCCATGACTAAGTGGACTAGAAAAGGAACTTCACTACTAGATATTCCTTCTTAAAGGAATCTGCATTTACATCCAAGTAGGTTAAACCAGGTGGTATTCTTTGAATTAGATGCCCCTTTTTCTCTAAGAGAAATCCTTGATAACAGAACCAGCCTATCTTGGTCAGGAACTACTGTTCACCCACATCTGCTTGACCCTTCTAGGGCCCAGAACTTCAGCAGTGTTGGCAGGACAGGCCACCAGTGCAGTAGGCATGCACTTCCTGGGGGAACTAGGCCAAAACCAGGGAAGGGCATCATCACCTCTCTGCTCCCAAGGCATGTGTTACAGCTGGGGTCACTGTGGAGCTGGTCCAGCCAAATCACCCAGTGGGGTCCCAGGACAGGTATCCAAAGGGAGCAGAGCCCCTCTGGCTTCAGGACTGCTATTAACAGGCTGTGCCACTCACTGTGACCTCTGTCTGACCACTAATTCCTTCCTATTCTTACTGTGCACTCTCCCCACCATGTATTTTGCAGATTTCCCCATGCTGGCAGGATACCCAGAAGGGGACTCAGCTCCAGCTGAGGTGCCTCCTGCAGCCTGCCCTGCTTCACTGGCATTTGCTGCAGGGTTTGCCCACACTGCCAGGCAGCACAAAGCCCGGGAGCACCTGGCACCTCCAGCAGCCCCTCAGCCCTGCCAGAGCCTGCAGAAGCCACATCTGAAAATAAACACAGGTTTGCTTACACTGTATCCTGATCTCCCACCGAGGGCTTGGCCCTGCCCGGGGCAGACACAGAGACTCAGCTGGGCAGGGCCAGGGGCCTGTGGTTGGGGCCCTGGTCTGGGAGCTGACACAGCTGGGACCAGCCCCTGCCCCCCTGCCATGTTCCTGCCTGACCCTGAACAAGCTGTGAGTTCCTCTGGGCCTCAGTTCCTCCTCTTCAAAATGCAATACAGATCTGGTGCACCTACCCTGGAGGGACTCACCAGGAATTAAAGACAAAATGGGACTTCTAAATTGCATTTCAACCAACCTTCCCAACCTGTAAGCTGGCACCAACTTGGGTACAGTGTGTGGCCTGCACAACGTAACTTAGATGGGTAAGGTTGCAGCTACAAGGGAATCTAGAGATACAAATTAAATTAAAATTATGTGGTGAGAAACAATGTCAGACAACTCAGTAAGAGCAATATTTTTACTACAAAGTGGGAATAGTCATTTATGGCTACAAGAAGAGGTAAGGACTGTGCAGAAGGGAACCAGACTTTTTAACAAATAAAGCTGAAACCATCATCCTGGAACACAGAACCAGGAGGCAAAACTGTGAGGCACATGAAGTGCCCACTTCATTCAGCTTTTGCAAGACCTCAGCTGAATAATTATGCCTTGACTTGGGCCATTTAGAGAAATTCCAGAGAAGAGTCATGGGAACAGTCTGAAGCTCAGCAATCATGAGCTGCCAAAAAAGGCTGAGAAACTGGGGTTGCTTAAAGAGAAGAGAAATGGGCTGCTGAAAAAAGGGAAAGAATTAATCCATGGTGGTCAGAACAAATAGGAATATGATTAAGTTACACATATTCAGGAAAACATTGGAAGGAAAGGAGTAGCAAAGAACAGGAATGTTTTTCTTGGACAGAACATCCACCAATAGGAGAACTAAGGACAGGTAGGAAGAAAATCTGTAAGGAGTGACATGGGTTGGCAGAGGATGCCCTGGGAGAACTGCACCCCTCTCTGCTGCAGTTTTGAATTCTTTCCTTTCTGAAGAGATGGTCACTGTCACCTACAGAGTCCACAGCTTGGAAAGACTCAATATGGATGTACCTGAAAACACTCAGGGTCTGGGTTTTCATCAGCTCTGGTTCCAGACCCTCAGTTTTGAGGAAGAGTTTCACCTGAGCATGTTCAAGAAAGGTGTTTGGTTGCCACATTACCCCTTATAATATAATAATGATATTTCTAAATGTTGAGAAAACATTTTACCTTTCAAGCACGCTGGGTAAGCAAGTTGCATACATAAGATAAGATGGGAGACACCCATTGCATCCACGGGTGTGCCCTGCACCTTTATTTTTAAAAGTATGTTAAATGTTTTGCCTTAGTGACTCCATGGCAATGAACACTGAAGAAATGTGAGTTTCATTCAGAAGGATTAGTGATTTTTGTAACATCCTTAATAGAAGGTTTTCAGGAAAATTCAAGTCTTGTAAGACAAAGGTTGGACATTTTCCTCATGTTGCCAATCCTGAAAGACTCCAACTCAAAAAAACAAAAGACTCTACATAGCTGGACACAGCCAAGTCTGAAGAAAGAAGTTGAATTGTTTTTACAAGGGTAGTAATTTCTCTAAATATACAAAGACCCTTGCTAAGCTTTAATGCCTATTAAGTCCCCTGGGTGTTAATTTTGAACAAGAAATACATAAATAACCACCCCCCAGTTACTACATTAGTGATGGAGAGATGCATCTCCACACTTACAGGCAGGGAAGGGTTTTTCAAGCCCCAAACCCAACAACTGCTCTCATTTAACAAGTCCCTCCAAAGGGACAAATATCATTAATTGTACACTGACAAACTGCAAGTCCAGTGCCATGTGTTTTTTCACCTCCCCTGTCTTCAGTTCCTGGAAGGTGAAAAGAGCAGCAGCTCTTTCTGGTTCTAACTATATGAGTTAGTCCTCAGAAAAAGGGGAAAACCTTTTGGAAAGGTCAGTGCAGGGCTGTGTCAGCTCAGCTGTAAAATGCCTCTAGCCATTTATGTGGGTTATACCCAAATATTTACTGGGTTTGCAATCAAAAACAAATATTTACTCTTCTGGTTGCAGCAGTACTTGGCAAACACACTAGTCTGCAAATACAGAGCATCTTCCTAAGGAAACACATCTTCATCCACCAGAGTTAAGGAGGGTAAAAGGAAAACCTCTCCTGTGGAGACAGGCTGAGAGAGCTGGGGTTGGTCAGTCTGGAGAAGAGAAAGCTCCAGGGAGAGATCAGAGGCCTACCCAGTACCTAAAGGGACTCCAAGAGAGCTGGAGAGGCTCTTTTCACAAGGGCATGGAGTGACAGAGCAAGGGGGAAATGGCTGCAGACTGAGAAAGGGTAGTTCAGCTTAGCTATGAGCAAGAATTCTCCATCACGAGGGTGGTGAGGCCCTGGCACAGGCTGCCCAGAGAAGCTATGGACACCTCACCCCTGGCAGTGCCCAAGCAACATGGGATAGTGGAGGGTGTCCCTCCCATGGAAGGAGGGTTGGAACGAGATGCTCTTTAAGGTCCCTTCCAGTCCAAAAGGTTCTGTGATTTTCTGAATAAAGGATCATTTCTATAATTTCATTTCCATCCCTGAATGTCAACCAACTCAAACAGAACAAGATCTGTTTCGTGCACACTCAAACGCAGCTTTGACCACATGTCATGAACTGATGGAAAGTTTTGCTTTCCCACTCTCTTCTCCATGACTGAAGGTGCAGAGCCCACAGCAGGGACTTCCAAGACATCAATATATTAGAGAGGAAACACCCACACATCTTAATAACCCACAGCTCCCAAATTTCTGTTAAAATGGCAAGTGCTGTGAACCTTAATTGACCACGGCAGATTTGGAAAGCCAGAGAAAATCAGACTGAACTGAAAATGTTAAGCAGACATTTTTGTTCTAGCTAAGATTTCAAAACAGAGGAAAAACTCGAGAGCTCCTCCATTTATAACATCTGAAAACAAGTTTTGCTTATGGACAATTGAACTATTGATTTCTACTCTGGAATACTTCATGAAAGTATCTTTAATATTCAATAAACAATAAGGTTTAATTTAAAACAATCAGTTCCACATAAGCAAGGGTGAACCAAATGAAAGGTTATAAAGAATTAACTTTCTATACATCTTCACAGTCATGCAACAAGTGAAAAAGGAAACAGTGTTCAGCAACGTTTTCAGAGGGCTCCCTGATAATCTCAGTCCTTATATTTTGGGACAGAATGAGATTTTCAGGCTTTGAAAGGCTCTGTTAAGTCCTTCAGAAGGGTGAGCTGAGCTGCCCAAGTTTGAGACAACCCTGACCCAAGGCATGTACCAACCTAATCAATACCATTTGCAGTGGCTGTGCCCACAGCACATCCCCCATCACCAGCAGGGGAATTGGGCATTAGAGGTTTGAGGCCAGACAGCCACAGATTTCTTCCTTCCTTCATCTCACCAGAGAAATCTCAAGAAACCTGGACAGAGAGAAGGGGAGGGAGTTGCTCACTTTGAATCATTCGTTACCATAAACCTGATGACTTGGACTCCAGTTTGGGACAAGTGTGTCATGAGACCTGTTGAAAAAAGGTCTGTTTCAAATGGACACACACCCATCTGGATGGTCCTTCTGGTTTTGTCTTCATTTTAGGTTTGGTTTGGCTCTCTTGGACCTTGTTATTTCACTTTTCAAACAAAGCTGCCAACTGTGGACACTGGGTGTGTCTTGTTGACATCTTGCGGTCCCCAGAATGTGTCCATTCTGCTGATTGTCAGAGCAATATGATTAAGACCTTAAAATCAAGGCAGACTTCAGCCAGCAACATGTGTTGAACAGCAGCAGCCTTTGTTGAACAACAGCAATTAAGCCTCATTTCCACTGTCCAGGATGACCACCTCCATCATTCCTCAGCACAACCTCTCTCAGTCCCCAGCTGTGTCATTTGTCTGGGTCCTCCCTCACCAACCATCATCAGGCTCAGCTCCAGCCAGAGATCACTCACAGAGAAATAGCAGCAGCCACTCTGAGTCAACCCAAAGCCCTCCCAGCCCAGCACCCTTGTCCAGCCACAGCCAGGAAACAGCTGTTCAGGAACACAAACCAAGGGAATTATCCCTCTTGTGGTCCAGTCTCCCAGCAATCAGCAGTTGAAGGAAATACTTCCTGATTTCCAGAAGTAGACTGTTCCCACAAGATTATGTGCAGCCCAGGCTTGGTGTTCCCTCCCAGCCAACTGGCAGAGGTTGGATCTTGAATCTGTCAACCCTAAAACACAGCAGAATAGGCCAAATTCTCTGCCAATAAAAAAAAAAAAAAAATCTGTGACATTTCACCAGCTTGAAAGCTGTTAATATTATATAAGCACTTTGGAGTCCTATCTCAAAATGAAAGCATCCTAAGGCCCAGTTCTCATGTACACAGAGGACCTTTAAATCATAGAAGCAATGAGAAAAAGATTAGAAGCAATCCTGAATTTTATTTGGCTGCCCCCAAGAAGTCTTAGCCCAAGCTAGAAAGAGGTTTTATTACGAATTTAAAAGCTAAGAGATAACCCCTCAACATTAATCTCCTTTTAAGCACCACACATTGGACACAGTACTAAGAAAACCAAGTATCAGATGTGAATATATAAAAGAAATTAAATTAAAGTGTTGCAACTAACTATCCACATAGCTAAGTGATTTACAGCAGCCATGAGTTCAGCCAAGCACCGATAGGAAGAGCAGCACACACAGTAAGATGATACGCTGTGGTTTAATATTTATTAATCTTTTCAAGGATTACTTCAGTATAAATGACTTCAATGACCCCAAAAATCCCTGCTAAAGTAGTGTAACATATATCACAGGCCACACAGAGAGAAAGGTACCAAGGTAGGGGATACTCTTGTTAAAAGCATTTTAAGGGACCTCTGGAAGTCATCTACTCCAACCTCCAGTTCAGAGCAGGTGTAATTAAACCAGGCTGCTCAGGGACTTGTCTAGTTGAGTCCTGAACATTTCCAAGGCCAAAAATTCCACAAAATTTAAGTCATGATGTTAGAAAAGTTATTCCTTTTAAGTTGCAACTGTCAAACACCATTATTCCTCCATTACAACGTGCACTTTACATTTAGTACTTCCCACCATTTCTGTTTCTTATTGCTGTTCTGCTGAGACTCCAAAAAACTATTTGATGAAGAAATTCTCTGCAGAGGCCTCCCTCAGCTTCTGGAGCTGATATGAAAGGGGAAAGGACAGGTTCCTACCACACCAGTCCTCACTTGAGCCAAAACATTGGTTAGGAAAAGCATGAAATGAGACAGTATGTGTATATTCATCTCCAGTGAAGGACTCGGAACTTCCTAATGGGTTGCAGGTCTTGGGCTGTTGCACCACCACTCTGGAGGGGCACAGGAAGGGACAAGCAATAGCTACAAGACAGCCTGAAAGTGCACCCCAGCCCACCCAGAGCCTGGCTCCTAAATCATCCCCTACTCAGGACTTCCATGAGATCAAAACAGTTGTATAACAAATGTCCTCCTGTACTGGGACTGTCTACAGGGGTGGTTTCTGTGAGAAGCTCCTGGAAGCTTTCCCTGTGTCCAGCAGAGCCAGTGCCTGTTGGCTGCAAGACAGACCCACCACTGGCCAAGGCTGAGCCCATGAGTGGTGGTGGCAGCACCTCTGGGATAACAGACCTAGGAAAGGGGAAACACCCTCCATGGAGGTGCATGGGGGATCCAACTGCTCCAGCCTCTGGAGGATCCCATGCCCAGCACGTGGATGCCCACAGGAGGCTGTGACCCTGTGGGAAGCTCACACTGCAGCTCCTGGCAGGACCAGAGGACCCATGGAGAGAGGAGCCCACACTGGAGCAGGATTGCTGGCTGGTTTGTGACCCCTGGGGAGGCCCACACTGGAGCAGTCTGACCCTGAAGAACTGCAGCCCTTAGAAGGGCTCCCATGGCAGAGAAGTCTCCACAATCTTCTCCAGTGTGAGGGACCCTACACTGAAAGTTCCTCAGACCTCTACTGAGATGTTGTTACCTGACCAACTCTCCTTTTTCTTCAAGTACATTCATGACCTCCAGGGAGAAATGATCTCCTGCTCCACTAAGAGGTTTGCAGGACTCACTCTTAACAAACAACAGCATTATTGTGAATGAAAGCAAAACCAAAAAAACCAAAGTCCATCAAGAAATTCTGGCCAGACCAGACAGACAGTGACACACTTTGGATATTGAGCCAGCTCCTGGACCACACACATATTGCTCAGTATCCCTGGTAATACATGAGGGAGCAGAACAACTTCCAGAGTGCAGGGTGTGATGAACAATTTCTACCCCGCTGTCCTGCCCAAACCATAATGTTACAAAATGGAGGGATTAATTGTGTCAGGCATCACATAGAGCAAGAAAAACATTACTGGTATTTGCACTGTCCTGGGCATTTGACTGCACAACCTAATTCCTAACACTCCTTAGACTGCTCTAATCACTCTGCATTCCCCACTGGTGGGGAGGGATGGCTGAATACCAGTGCCCAACAGCAATTCAGTGGAATGAAGAGAAGGAAGATCCTACAGCTTTAAAATGCCTCTCCTAATTTCCTCAAACTTGCACCTCTCATTCTTATAATGAAAGCAAGAATATGAAGCAACAGCAAAAAATTAATTGAGCAACATATTGTAGAATTGCAACAAAACTCAGGTCAGGGAGACATCCTCAGGGAAACATTGTGGTGCCTCCCCAAGCACAGGCTCAGGGGAGGCTACTGAGTTCAGCAGTGCTACAGCCACCACCATCACCTGTTTGAGTAACCAAATGATCAGAGAGAAGGGACTTCACAAGGTACAGCACAGATTTCTCTGAGGAATAACAGCGACCATCACTTTGCAGATAGTTATGGCAAGCCATGGTACATGCTCCAGGAGTAAAGTGGATCTTAACTAGTCTTGGTAACTACAGAAAAATGAAGTTTTACATCCTCAAGCAAAGGATTTCAAAGCTGTTCCTTCTGATCAATGACAACAGCTTGTCTCAACATCTGTCTTAATTCTTCAGAGTGCAACAGAAATGAAGGTCAGGCACCAGCCACTTGCAATCTCATCTGGACCAATAAATGTCTGCAGATGATGGTGAACCTGCTTAAAAAGCATGTCTAAGTGATGTCACCCTTTCCTTGAACCTGCACTACCCTGGGATTTACAACATCCTCCTTGTACCAAAATCAAAGCACCACTGCTTGTTCTGATAAAGGCTGTAACTTCCCAGACATCACCCCAACAACATGCCATCAGTTCAACAAAGGGCTCAAATATCAGACTGCAGCACAGCCCTCGGCTTTGCATTCCCCCTGCTAAGCTGCAGGGAGCACGGGCTGGTGAGCCACAGGCAGAGGGCACACACAGCAGGCTCACCACAGCTCTGCAGGGCTCGGCAGGTACCTGCTCTTACACACAGACATAAAACAAAGCCATCCAGTGCCCATCATCTCTACCCCAGGTATTGTACACAGTGGTATTATCCCAAACAAGCCTTTGCACTCCCAGAGCCACACTCCTGTAGGGCACACTCACCATTCTGGGTTGGCTGCTAATACTGCATCACTTCCACAGGCTGCCCATGCATGAAGAAAGTCTCATTTGCCAGCCACTTATAAACAGGTAACAGCAAAGGGGTTCACCAAGTCCCCAGGCCTTCAAAGGAGAACTTTGTCGAGGAAAAAGGATCTCTCTCCCAGCAGGGTTTGGTTTCAGTCCTTGCTGCTGCCTTCCAGCTGCACCAGGCAGTGCAGCCAGTTTGCCAGGCCTCAATCCTCTGCCTCCAGGGACTCTCTGCAGGACCAGGGCTGTAACCACATTGCCAAGTCTTTCATTCTTACTCCTTGCTCTCAGTATTCTCTCCTTTTTCAAGGGGAGAAAGTTCTGAGTTATGAGGAAATCTTATGCAGAGCAGCTGAACTCCATTCCTCACTATTTCCTCTTCCTCAGGAGGCACCTTCCCAGCAGCAGCTTCCATCCAGGGAGTATTCCTCAGTTCAGCACCATCACCCTATTAAAAAGCTCTCCCTCAATCTCAAAACTGCTACAACTCACTCTTATAAAGCAGCATATTCCCAATTCAGCTTTTCCTCAGCTTACAGCTCTCCATAAAAACAGCATCCACATACCAGCCCTTCCCTATAAGCCCAGTTCCTTCCTTGCTACAAAACCTTGTGCAGGTGTGGCCAATTGAGCAGGGCTGGCCACAGCTGAGAAGGTGCAAACACCTCCCACGTCCTGCCAGTGACTACAGGGGATTTGCTTTCAGATTTCACAAACTCAGCTGCAATAAGGAGAGGTAAAAGAAAATGTCTATTTGGGTATGTTTTAGGTAGCCTTCTGATTCACAAGAATCAAAGTTATTTTCAGGATGTTCCTGATTTGAAATTGAAAAGTTCCTTTATTTAAGACCAGCAAAGAATCAAGAACACACATAAGCAGTTGAGGGAAAATTAGGTAGTGATGAAGAAGGTGTTTTCAATTACATGGGGACTGGGCTGAAGTAGCCTGTTCTAGCACTTAATTAAAGCAGCATCTTCTTGTTCTTGCAAGGTGAACTGTTAATGAGGCATTTACAGACAATATGGAGAATTAAGTGTTCCCCCTTTATTGTGCCAGGGGTTTGGATGGGTGGCATCAGAGGGGCTAACCCATGTACTGCAGGCCTTGGCAGAGCTGCCAGTGCTGCTTCCCCTCTGCACTGCTGTATCCTGAGGGCTCCCAGGTGCTGACAGCAAGGAGTTGTTCAAGCCATTCAGCCTCTTTCCAAGGGGTTTGGTCACTCCTGGGGTCCTCACACAGGCAAGAGGAGTGGCAAAGTCATTGCAACCTGCCCTAAAGCCCCTCCCCAGGTGCTCCAAGCCTGCACTGCACCTCTTGCCCCAGTCAACAACAGCACTGGCAGCAAGGGGAATGCTTGTGACTCTGAGGGAATATTTTCTGCTGGAAGGTAAAACAGGAAGGCAGAACAGTAATACAGGTTTAATTATGACACTCAAACCCAAACCTAACTGGAGTTTATGGCAATCTGTTCGTTGACTTTACCTGGCAAAGAATGAGGCCCATCCTTAAAAGGGTTCCTTGTTTTCCCTCCAGATCCCTTACAACCTTAGAAAGAATCATGTGTTGGGAAATCTGTGGTAATATCTCTGCCCTAATGGGATGACTTCATGCTGCCATTAAAGAAACGTAAATGATGAAAGGTGACAGAAGAAATTAGACTTTCTGTAACTTCCCAAACAGACCCTCTCTGTAGCTTTCTGCCCTCTTTCTGGGAGAGCACAGACTTTCTCCTACACTGCTTTTCCCCCAAAATTAGCTTGAAGTGGCTGAGCAGGGCCTAGAAGGATGACATCCCTGATTATCTGTGTGACTTTGGGAACCCAGGCTTTCAGGGGTCATGGCAACACAAGTGCTACCTGTGAATACCATCTTCCCAAACCCTCGCAAGGAAAACACGTAAGGTTTGCAGTGTGCACAAACAACCTCCCGTCAGCCTGGCACCTTCCCTCCATCTGGAACATCCTGTCTTCGTGTTTCAGAAAGGACAGAATGAGGGAGGACAGGAAATATTAAGAGTTCACGAACAAATTTTGAAAGTTCTTTGCGTCAGAATGGAAATAATTTTCCTTCCCAGTGTTTTTTGACCCCTCTCCCACCACATGCGAGAATATTTTCCCTCTCGTTGCACTTCGTGTTTGACCTCCTGGTGAAAGTCAGGAAAACATCATCCAGCTAATTGTGAGCACCTGCACAGCTGCAGGTGTGAGGGGAAACACCTCGTCCAGTGGGTCAAGGAACTCTGTGCTGCTTTACAATATTCACACCAGCTACACCCAGAAAAAGCAGCCAGAGCTCATTGCTGATGCAGTGGTGGAGGGACGTGTCAGAAATGCCACTCATGGCAGCAAGGGTGGTTGTACCTGCTTCATTTTTGAGGAGGTAATCTGTAGTGTCAGAACTGCCTGGTCTGCATTTTCAGCAGGATTTGTTCTCTCTTTTGAAATCCTTCTCTGCCTCTCTCTGGACCGAGGCAGTGCACACACCCAGGACCGCCCTCAGCAGCGCTGACCATGCACACACTGGGCTGCCTATGGGACATCTGCAGCGCTTTTTCTGTTTAACTTTTAAACTGGACTCGTATGAGACTCTCCCCAGCCAGACACCTCATTAAAGCTGACAGATTTACAATCCCCAGCTTACAGTTCGTGGACTGTGGGTGGCCTTGGCCTTGGCCAACTTGCGAAACTTTGCATGCCACCATTTGTAGAGTAGGAAGGAGACTCCTCCTTACCTCCCATACACAGCCTTGCTGCTCAGAATAAAGCGCTAATATTTCAGAGAGGACCTGCCTGTTATGACATGCCCCTCCACTGATTCTAACAATGGAACCCCAACCACAGCTGGGGCTCCTAATTAAAAATAAATTAGTGCTGCTGTTGTAAAAACAAATAAATAACTCTTGTAACTCCAGGAGAGTTCTGTCAACGCAGATGATGGGCAGGGCTGTCACAGCATTTATTTACTACATTTCTAGAACTTTGCTGTCGACCTTTTACCTTCTGGAAACAGCCATGCTACAGAAACCTCCCTGAAGAACAGTCTCTGTCTCTCCAGGCAAACAGCTGAGAACCCTCTGGAGAGCTGCTAGTGAGATATATGCACTGTCTGTCAGTGCTGAAGGAGTCAATTCAAACCCACGATTCAAACAAATGCACTTTAAGAGCATCTAATGTTTATATTGGCTTTGTGTCTGCAACGCTATTTTGAGAATGGGCTGCCTCAGGCATTTTTGTCCTTTGCAGACTGAAAGGTACTTTAATGGGGCCATGCCTGCAATGGTTTAGCTGCTGCACTGGGCTCCTTGCCGAGGCTTCCACCTGCCTGTTCAGTGGCAGAGCCTTTCAGCTCTCTCGGAGGGGTATCTGGACTTTGGGGACTCTGCAGTGATGGTGTGAGTGGTAGAATGGTAGGTGGTGCTGCACCCACCTTCTGCCCCCAGGCTGGGAGCAATCAGAGCAGGCAGAGCAGGGAAAGAGTAAGAAAAAGCAATATTTAGACAGTGAACCTTCCAAGCATTCAGGAGAGAATGGCTTGCAGATGTATATGTTTAAATGGCATTTACACTCCCATTGTTTCCTTTAACTTGGTGCTCATCTTACTCTGGGCTTCTTCAGATGAAAAAAATAACACTGCTGAGAGCTGTGTCCTCTTGGTGAGAAGTAACACCCTTCCCCTTCCCTCTCAGATGTCCTGAATGCTGAGGGGGAAAAAATCAGCATTTTTGGAATTGTGAGTTTAGGGCTGAGGTCTCCCTTGTGCACATGAGCTTGGTCCCTTGGATGGTTTCCAGACAGAGGACAGAGCAGAAGGCTCCACATACCCAGTATGGGGGTTGAGAGCTGGCACAGCATTTTAAATCACCCAGTCCAAGGCTCCTGATGGAAGGAGAAAAGGTAAGGATGCCTCAGCATGACTTAATATTCAGGTCCATTTTCCCCTCTGCAAAGACATATAACTGACCCAAACCTTCTATTATTTCTTTTATAAACTGGGAGTCCAAGATTTCTGCAGTCTTTCCTTGCTCAGTAATCTTGGGACACTTGGATCAATCCACAGATGTGCCTGCACCTACTTGGGTACATCCATATCTTTAAAATAAACATAACAATTAAACCAGACTAGTTAGGCTGCAGTGTTTGTACTGAACACGAGTGTGAGAAGATACAGACTCTAAGCATGAGCCTCACGTCCTGCAAATGATTCCCTCACTAGCAAAATCAGTGGAAGGATTTATACCAAGGAATCATTTTCCTTAGACTAAACCTTCCAGAAAACCAGGCTATCACACCTAACACCCCAGGCTAGGCAATGAAAAATAGCATCTTCCAGTTCTGGAAGTCAGGAGGCAAAATAAAAGCAATCAACTTCTTGAATTGCTGGCTGGTTTGTTTTGAGTCCTTCCCTGGATTGGGGACATTGCAGTGAACACAAGTCACAGCACCCTGGGAGTGGGAATCAGCAGGAATCAGCAGTCCAGCAGCAACAGCTCACTGCTGGAAGCCAGTGCTGGAGCTTAAGTGCTCTTTTCTTCTCCATGTGCAGCCAGGAGGGTAAGGGGAAACACAACCAGACACCTCCAAATAACTCACATGTGAGCGGTGGCAACTGGCACAAGTAAAAAGCAACACCTGAGCAAAGGTCAGTGGGAAACACTAATGCTGCCTTTTCCATAAGTAACCAGGATATCACAGCCACTCGAAGGCCAGTCCACCACTCACCCAAATCAAAGACCACAGAGACTTCTGCAGGTTTTGCAATACATTTGATAACATCTCCACAGAAAAATTCTCTTTCATTTACCCAGTAGTCTCTGCCCAGATGCAATGATACCTTGGCATCTCACTCCGCAACATCTCTATTTTTGATTTTCTGTCTTGGAAACTGGTTTTGTGGTTCAACCACACGTTTTTTTTAACTTCCTATGATTGACATATGATCTGAGCTTGGCTGGAGCAAAGGGACATGGTGCATGACACATCATCCAGACAAAACCTGCCCAGCCAAGGAATCTGTATGGGCTTGGTTTGACTGGTAAAGAAGGAGATCGGAATCATTTCCTATGTAGAGAAAGAGCCCCATGAGATTAATGTGAGGGCAGGAAGATAAATCAGATGTGTAATGCAGTGTTATCAGCCCTACCTCTGGTGTCTCTTGCTGCTCCTTGGGCCTTTGCTGAGCTGACAATCTGCACACCAACCACAGCTGAAGCCCCTTGTCACTCACGGGACACCGTGGTGCTCCCCTGCCCACAGATCGGGACAAGTTGCAGCACAAAGTCCTGCTCAGGCTCCAGCTGAAGGGCCTGAAAGGAGAGGCAGAGGTATCTCATCCCATGGGGGCACGTGGGATTTGTTAATCCTGGGATGAAGGGAGAGTGAGTCTGCTGAAATTCCTAATAACTCAACTCCCGATGCAGTTTGCTCCTCTTGGTGCCACATTCAAATCACTGCACAATTATATCACAGAAATTCATTAAGTACACGTTGGTGTATGGTTACAAATCAATATATGACCATGACCTGCAAAGCCATTCCTTTCCCAGCTGAGGAGTCTGCTCTGGCTTTTTACTGCACTAATTCAAAGCCAGTATCAGGCCATGTGGGCCTGAATCACACAGTGCCAGGGAGGGCAGGATTGTGCCCCTGGACCCGGCAGACCCAACCAGGACTCTTGAGAATTGCCTTTACTGTGTGGGTTTTTTCAGATGCCTTTGCAAGATGGGCATTTGCAGAACAGCAAGTACCTGATATAGGGAGAGAAGCAATAATTTGGTAGGAATCAATTAAGTTAAATCACTCCTGTGAAGAATTTTCATAGGTCTGTAATTAATAACATCAGGAGTGAAAGATCAAACTGGATTCCCTGCAGCTCAGGATTTCTGAACACACATGAACTGCTCAAAGTACAACACACAACACAACTGTGCAGCCCTACAGAAAACCAGCTCCACTTGCATACATTTTGCAAACACCAAATGTTACTTTTCACCAAAGCCTCCTTCTGATTCCTTTTTGCTTTTTAAACTAAACTGTCATTCACTACAGGACTGGATGGAAATGATCAAACTGCAGTCACTGGAAAGACTTCTGTACATGTTGGATGGGGTTCCACTGGAGTAGCTTGAAGCAAATGTTTATATATACTTCCAGTCAGTTTATTTTCTTAGGGTGAATGAAAATAGAAACTTCTTGGAGCAGGGGATGGAGAAAATCAGCTTTCCACGGAAACCACAACTGAGAAGAATTTGATAACAGCTCAGAATAAGGAGCACTGTGATACCAAAGTTACTTGTCTTCCTTCAGAAATTACTCATACCTTATATACTTAAAACTGGTTACCCACAGGTTGCCTTCATGTGAGCAATCTGGAATACTGATTTTAACTGAGGTATTTTGATGTTTTAACAGCATCCTGGGAAACCAGGGCTCAGCTATTTTAGGCAGAAGTCAAAGCCACTTCATTTCCAACGCCTCAAGAAATAACAGAGCAGCCAATTATTTCCCTCTCCCCCTTATAGCACATATGAAATTAGCAATATCACCCAATCACGTGTCCAAGCCACAAACCCACTTTCTAAATAGGTTCAATACTGAGCCAACACTGCAAACATAGTGAATAAAGGAAGCTCAGGAGAAGGGGCCACGCCATGTCCAGCACCTTGCCTGGTACCAGGAATTCCATCCCCTCCATGCAGAAGACAGGCAGGTCCCATGTGATGCTGGGGAGGAAAAGGTCAGCTCTGTGAGGCTGCAAGGCTTGGAAAAGTGTAGCTCAGCATGTAGAGGTTTTAGTGTTCTTGTTTAAACCTAAACCAGCTTTTCACCCTCCCCTCCAGGCACACCACAGCATCCCTGCTCAGTCCTCACCATCAGTCTGTCCCTGGCACAAGGAACACAGAAAGGAAACTGGGCAATCATTGGACCAGACCCTGCTGTTTCCTCCCACTGAAGAATTTCCAGCGTCCTCACTGTGAGGGAGGCAAAGAGAGGGCCCTGCCTTGGCATAGCAGAGGAGAGACATCAGAGTTGGGGTGATTTGGACTGACCAAAAAACAAGATCAGCAGATGGATGGGAGAAACTTCCAGCTCAGGGTAAAGATTTGAGAAATAAGAAAATATCATTGAAATCAGTTCATTTTAAAAATATAAAAATTATTATACCTAAGATTGTGGAACACCTGGTGCCAATGCCTCAGTTTCTGCAGTATCTGTAAAACCCCTTGAATCCTGCTCTTACAGACTCTCTTCAGGAAGGGCATGTAGGAATTTTCACTCCCTGTGGTTCTCCCTGAGAGCACACCCAGTGCCCAGGGAATGAGTCCCAAACACAGGTGGGACCTGTACAAGTGTCTGCAATCTGAAGAATCACAAAACACCCCAAAGAATTCTTTTTGAAGAATTATTGAAAAATAAGCAGTAATTATATTCTTATTATTCTGAAGGAAAAAATTGATTGCCACAGAATCTCACCAGGAAAAAGAATTACACCTTAATACTTTTTTGGATGTCACTATCCATGCTGGTGAATAATCAATCCCTTCTGTGTCTGACAGCATCTGCATTGCTAAAACCTGCTTTTCTTGCCAGACTCCATCTCTCCTAAAGCAGAGCAGTATCAGAGCAGCCCCTACAGTGTCATTCAGATACCACTCAGGTCCTGGGGGAGAGAATAAAACAGGAGAGGCTTGGAGCTATGAGTGCCATGGGACAGCACCACAAGACAGATGCAGGGATTTATTTCTATTTTAATGAAATCCCATTTTCTGATGGGGAAAGATTTGGTCTGGATTGTCTTTTCTGGACTCATTCTTTGAGTACAAAGCTACAGGAGGGATTGCATTCATTTGTTTTAATATACAAGAAGCAAAAGGCAAAGTGCTATTGATCCAGTTTCATTTCATGTGTTTAAGACAACTTTTTCTATTGTCAATAAAGCACCAAGTTTTGATTTGTGCCAAGCTCATAATAAAAGTGCAGACCAACACCACTTCTGTTTGGAAATGGGGTCAAAGGTGGAAAGGATTGGCATGAAAACACATCAACAGAATCAAGACCATGACTTGAAAAGGAAAATAATAAGTTAACAGCCCTGAAACCACAGCTCTCCATGACTTGTGCACAGTATGTGCAAGGACAGACTGGTTTTGACTAAACTGCCTCGCTCTGCCAAAGGGTTATTTCTCATGAAAACTCCTCTGAGCTTTTCAACCCACAAAAAAACTTCCATTATATTATCTTTTCATTCAGATTTGGAACTGAGACAAACAAGAGCTTGTCAGGATTTCTCCAAGATGGAAATTCTGAGGCAGGTTGCTGAGGTTTTTTTGTCAGCTGTCATGGAAGATAAATGATTGTCTAAGGAGAGGTGTGCCAGGGCTTCCTCCTGGGAGACTGGACTGAGGACTGTTCTCCCACAGACACTGTCACAAAGCACTCTGGGACTCTGCTGGACAGCTCCAGAGGCCTAGCGAGGAGAGAGGCAAAGGGGGTGACATGCAGGTCACAGCCTCTGTAATTTGACCATTTGTTTTATAGCAAACAATATGTTTTCCCAGTTATTTATTTACTAACAGCTGCAGAGGCTGCTTGTCTGTCTGTACTCCCTTGCCTGAACATCAGGAGTGGCCATCACGTATTTCTCACAGATTCTCTCCCTGGATTATCTGTAACTCTCTGTAAAGGCTTCCCTGGTTAAAAAATTACCACCCAAATGGGCAGCACAGGGAAGGTTTGATCAGTCCATGCTGCACATCCCTGGAGGAAATAACCAGATGCTTTTTCAATGGGATTCAGTGAAGGAGAGCCATTCCCAGAATGCCAACACACCAGACTGTGTCTGTCAGGGCCCCCTGCTCCTGCCCTGGGGCTGCCATGCACACTGACAGCCCCACAACTGCAACAGGCAATCCATCTGTGTGTCACAACAAAGCAGCAAAAAGACACCACTGGGTGTGGTTCAGCTTCAGAACCTGCTGTGCTGAAATTCACCTTCTCCAGGGTATTAACCTGCCACCTAATCTGCATCCCCTCCAGCTGAGATGAGGAGCATTTCTGTTTACACAGGGCACAGGGGGAAGCTCCAGGGAAACACAGGCATGGCCAAACTGACATGCAGAAAGGGTCTTCCTTACTCAGCCTCTCCCAGGTAAAGATACTCCCATGTCAGCAATCACACAAACCCACACCCTGCACTCCTGCTGGATTCCTTCCCCACAGCCTTCCCATTCCTGCATCCAGCTCCAGGCTGCAGCTGCTCCTCCCCAGTCCCTGCTGGCCTTGCCTGCCTCACTCCTGCAAGTGGGAGGTGGCAGGAGGGGCAGCTGCTCAGGTAGCCACAGGGCTACTGCTGCTGCTAGCAGGGTAACAGGGGCAAAGGAGAAATCATCTCACCCCCTCTCAAGCTTCCTGTGACTCTTCTCGAGGCCATCCAGATGTGGCCACAGCCTTGCACAGCTCCCCAGGAGCCAGTTACCATCCCAACGTGGTCCTCCAGTGCCAAATCCCCATCCCATGCCAGGACTGCAGGGGCAGATTGTCCCTCAAACACAAGCTCCACAACCCACACCCCACTAAGACATTTGAGCTGCAACCACAGCCAGAGGTCACCAGCCATTATGTACAACCACCTTCCCCAGGGATCTGTCTCCTTCCTGGAATCACTGTCAGAGCATCTCTGCTCAGGTCACAGCAGTTCAGGATGGCCAGGCTGAGCAGAAGGCACAGCTGTACAGACCAGAGGAGAGATGGAGATGCTGCAGAGGGCAGCTGGTCCTGCTCATTTGCTGTAAAATGGCTTCTCTCCCAGAGCACTGGAGCACAAACCTACTCCAAACCTCAGCCAGCCCCTGTGGATGGCTGTCTGGTTCCTGAGCAACCTGATCCAACTCTGAAGTAGATCCCAGTTGGAAGCTGACCTGCTCTGAGCAAGAGGTTAGAGCAGGTGACTTCCAGCAGTCCCCCTGCAGTCAAAGTTATTCCATGCCTAAACAAACAGAGGGGAAGCTGCAACTCTCATATCTGGTTTTGCTCCCAAGCAAATGCACCATTGCAGAGTTATCAACAGTGCAAAGAAAAGCACCAGGTTGGAAGGATAACACAGTTTTACTCCTGGTGACAGTGCAGCTTCTCCAGGACACTTTTACTCACATGTGGACCAGTAGGTACAAACTCACCTGCCTGTGCCCAGGCAAATAGACCCTCTCTCTGCAGTCACACAGAACATGGTCAGGATACAGCATGAATAGCACAAACCTACTGACACACCTTTGGGTTTGTACTCCTTCTGGCAGTAGGAAAAAATACTATTTTTCCTCTTTTGCCTCAATTTTTTAAAATGACAATACACAAGATACAACTTGTTGCCACCTACTGATCCATGACTTCCATTTCTCTATTTGCTCCTTTCTAGATCTGAAAAAATGTGAAGGTTCTCCACAATTTTCACTCAAAGAACTTCTTTAGGACATGTGACATTTCAATGTCAACCTTTTAATAGGCATTTGCATCACCAATAGCCATTTGGCTCTGCAAAACAAAATCTTTCATTTAAATTACGCCAAAAGGGCAACTTCTTGCTGGTTTGACTCACAATTGAGTGTAAAAATCAGCAACTGAAACACTTTTTTCTTGGAAGCTGTTCTGTCTGGAAAAAAAAATCAGCATTTCCAAACTATATTTTCCTCCAAAATTCCTGCCTTGTCCTCGATGAAGGTTTTTTCAACACAGAGGTTCCAAAGATCAGAAAAACAGCCATGAGCTCTCTCTCCTTTATGCTACCCTGGGTCATGCCATGAGAGGGCTGAAAGCTTAGCAAACTCACTCTAGGTTGTCATTTTTAAGTTGTTTTTGCCAAAAATATATGGGGATAGTAAAGGAGTCCACCTGGTAGGTTCTTCAAGGACACTTGAACCTTGGGCAATGCACGGGGTAGATGGGAATGAACTGATTTAGAGCAGCAGACATGACACACCTCCTGCTTTAGGGTGATGCAGCTGAGTAAAGAGGCTTTAATTGCTGCTGTGCTTGAGGACACTGAGCCTTCTCCAAAGCCTGTGGTAAGCCTGGAGAGGATCTCACTCATTCTTTTCCTTAATTACACTGCCCAGTTGATACAGTTTCATCAGAACCTAAATATCAAAGGCATGTTTGTGTCAATGCAGTAAAAAACCATAATAAAAAGAATCAAAATGTGATGTTCTGTGTTCTCACTGCTGCAAAAATCTGAGTGACTTCAATGGTATTTTCAATTGAGCAAGGAACACAAACTAAAGCCCAACATTATTTGTGTGTGTGGATTTTGCCCCATAAATTTTTTGTTTGTTTTAAAACAGTTGTTAAAAATGTAAGATGTTTGATTGAGTAAAACTTACTTCCCAACAGCAAATATTTTTAACAATACTGTTCTTATAACCTTGTTTTTTTAGCTGAAGAATAAGATTAGACAAAAAGCACTCGTGACAGGCCAAGGGGAAAGGCACAAATGGAATGGGATATAAAAGTCCACTAACACATTAAAGATGTATCAAAGAATGTGATAGAACATATCTGTGGTCAGTTGAAGATGCTTTGAGTGAAGATAATTTCCCTGAATTATTATGTGATAACATCCTTGAGCACAGTACACAAAGCTCAAAGTTAGGGTTCAGATGATTTTTTTTTTCTCCTGAAAAGGCAAAACATTTCCAGGCCCTTTAACAGTCACCAGCTTGGTTTTTCAAAGGAGCACAAACAACCCACTCAGTTGGAACAGGGAGACCAAGGCTAGAACCAGAAAAAGGATGTAAGCAATTAACTCGTGTTTGACCTAAATTTTGGGTGAAAATTCTGGTGGGATGACAGCTCATTCTACAGGTTTGTAACACTCTTCCCAGCTCCTCTGTGTGTCCAAACACTTGTTGCCAGCTGTGAACAGTGATGACAGTGACTGGCAGGACACCTTGCTCAAAACTGGCACTGGGAGACACACTGAGCTCAGCTATTTCTTCTTGAAAATGCAGCCAAAGGGGCCTCAACAGCCATCCCTGAAACAGGAGAATCAAGGACCAAAGTCATTGTCCTGGTGTAGAAAAGCTGATTACTCATACCATGGGATCTGCCTCCTTCTGTATGTGAAACCCAGTATTGTCCAGGAGCAGG